>JACEFZ010008339.1:290000-385000 GCA_014155875.1 Cepaea nemoralis
AGGAGGCATTACTTATTGACCGTCCCTCATATAATACATAAAGATGTGCGAATGTTAACCTACTGCTTCTTATTGTGAATGTTAATTGTATTTGTAAATGGAATTACGATTGTTTATGTAGTATATTTAGCTTCTACAATAAGTGCATAAACTGAATATATACTAATATATACGTTGTCCAAGATAAGATATTCACACTCTGGATATTCAGAAAGTGAACAATTCAAGATGGATATAACAACGTTCTTAATAGCCGGTGTAATTTGCCTACTCATCTACGCCTTGTTTCGCAAGCCCGACCCACGACTGCCGCCTTTCCCAACTCGACCCCTGCCTATTGTGGGAAACATGCTCTCAATGAAGGAAGACTATCGTGTTCTGTTCCGGGACTGGCGCCAGCAATGTGGGGACATCTTCAGGTAAGTCTGTACATTATGGGGACATCGCTAGGTAAATCTGTAAAATATGGGGACATCTTTAGGTAAGTCTATACATTGTGGGGACATCTTCTGCTAAGTCTAAACATTACAAGGACATCTGCTAAATCTATGCATTATGGGGACATCTTCTATTGAGTCTATACATTATCGGGGAAACTTCAGGTATTCCTATACATTATCGGGACATCTTCTGCTAAGTTTATACATTATGGGGTCATCTTCTTTTCAGTTTATATGTTGTTGGGACATCTTGTGGTAAGCACATACAATATTTGGACACCTTTATATATGTCTATATAATGTGGTTGTGTCTCCAGATAAGTCATAAACAAAATAGGAACATCATCAGGTTAAAAAGTTAGTTACATATCCTTTACAGGACGTCGCAGTCAACCGTACACATTTTTGACTGTTTGTACTTTCTCAGTAAGTTTACATTCAATAATGTGATATTGCTTTCTGACCCACACTCACATTATTGTATGAAAACCATCGCAAGTTGGTCTACTGCCGAATATCCCGCTGCCGTGTTTCGAGCACGGTATGCGTAATTACGATTACTAAAATAAGTACACATTTGGGGTTTGGGGGGGGGGGGGGTGTACGTTCACACAATATAGGGTGATTTCAGGTACGTTGAAGCAACTGAAGGTAGGCCATCATTGTGTAAACATCGTCAGATAACACGATACACACCAATGGCATGCACAAATCCAACAAACGTTACCTAATCACAGATGTCAATGTAATATATTTTTGCTTTGTCGAATTATCCTGATTTAAAATGACGTAAAGCAATTTGCAATTTAAAAAAAACAAAACATACATGCATTGCATTATTCATAGGATGAATATTCTGTTGAATTAAATGTCTTCATTCCACTACATTCTCTGCAATCTTTCTTAGATCCTCTATATTCACATTCTTCAATCTCCTTTTATATCTAAGACAATGATTCAGTCTACTAGGCCCAACTATTAACCCATTGTTAACCGTCGCCATCACGCTCCAATCCATTATATTTACATTCTTCCTGTCAACGATATGACCATGATCATGCTATAGCCTGGTATATTAATATTACTTAGCCTACCTTTATGTCGACAATCACACTTTAGTTCCCTTTTATCTCAGCGATCATGTTCAATTCAAATCTACTTCCATGATCATGGATCAGTCAATGTTAAGGTGGACGATTTATGCTAGAGAAGATACAATGAGTTAAACAAACAGCGACTGAAGACGATCACAAACAAACAAGAGGGCATAGGATGTAATGCCTGGTATATTTCTCTGCATCAAGTCAGATACATACTACAGAGTTATATATCATATTAAGTGATTAAATGAATTATACTTTGGCTGAAAGACGAGGGAGAGTCAATCAGTAAGTCCACAGTTCTGTGAGATGGCAGGTAAATGTAGTTGGTGTTTTCTACATTTGTCATTAGGTGACAGCAACATCGAACTTTAGATTCCCGTTCGTCAGGTGGCGCTATTTGTCTCATGCGCATACGCAGCGCATAAACAAAATGGCGACTGTATTTACGGAGTGTACAACCAAAGAGAAACGTGCTATTTTGCGTTTTTTTTGTTTTTTTTGTGGGCAGAAAGATTGCCTGCAAAGGAAATTCTTTACAAAATGCTTCCTGTTTATGCTGACAAATGTTTGTCCCATAAAGCGGTGCATAGCTGGGTAGAAAACATCCTTCTTCTATTTGTGTCCAAAAATTCTAGGTTACATCATCAGCAAGGAAGGTTATGCTGGTAGTGTTCTGGGATTGTCAAGGCGTGCATTTTAACCAATTTCACGAAGACGTGTGAGAATGTGAATTCTGAATCGTACTGTGAAGTTCTATTGATGCTTCATGATGCAATTCGAAGAAAACGTCCAGGACTGCTGACTAGAGGAGTGTTGCTTCTTCATGACAATGCCAGACCACATACGGCTCGATTAACTCAGGAGAAAATTAACCAACTAAGGTGGGAAGGTCTGGAACATTTACCTTACAGCCCCAACTTAGCCCCTAACAATTTCCACCTTTTTGGTCCACTGAAAACCACCATGGCGGGAGACAATTCGCGAATGACACCGAAATTGAATTTGAAGTGAAAACGTGGTTTAGAAAACAAAGCATGCAGTTCTATGCGGCCGGCTTGGAGGAACTGATAAAACCATTGCATAAGTGCATCAATGTTGGTGGAGATTATGTTGAGAAATAAAGGGACAATGTATGTATAAAAATAAACTCGTTTTAAGTTGTTATCATATTTAGTTATTTTTCTACGCCATTTGTGACTTACTTATTGACTTCCCCTCGTATTTCAAACACACAGTCACTGATGTTGTTCACATGTGGGGAGGTTGGTATCCCTATGGTAATCGGAATTTGAAAGCGAAATCCGTTTATTTCACAAAATTGGTTCGCATCACCGGACTATTAGAAGTTTAGAGCACAAGGAAACAGTAGACACGCGAGGCAAATAGAAATACATTCAAGCTAGTGTTAACAGGAATGTATATAAAGTGACACGATACTGAGTACCAGCGGCACCAACTTCAGACCAGAGTACAGTGACGAACACATATTCACATCAAAAAGAGATATCTAGGGTCCAACAGTCTAGACCAGAGTACAGTGACGAACAAATATTCAAATCTGCAAGAGATATCAGGGGTTAAAACTCCAAACCAGAGTAGTGACGAACACATATTCACATCAACGAGAGATATCAGGGGTCAAAACTCCAGACCAGAGTACAGTGACGAGCGCATTTTCAGATTAATGAGGGACATCAGGTGTAACAACTCCTGACCAGAGTACAGTGACACACCAGAGAACAGTTTTACATTTACGAGAGACAAAAGCTGTTGAGCCTATTTACCGAAAATGCTAGTTTACTTATGTGCTAAGACCACCTCATCAACAGACCTTTATATGAACTCATATTCATATTGTAAAGGTGGGACGCAGAGGTGTTTCCAGGGCACCAGGGCCGGGTTATATACTGGCCAAGACCTATTGACGCGTCCTCGTCGAGCGTCCTGGGCAACAGGTCCCTCTGGGGTCCTGGCTAAAGTCAGTAGGATCGCCGATTCCTCTGAAGTCGGAGAGTGTCTACCTGTACGGCGAGGAACCACCAGTCTGCACACCAATAAGCCAGACATGGGATAACGGATACTCACGAAAACCTCAAGTCCTGTATGACATCACACTGATGTTGGACAACAGGATGCCTTCATCCGACATACAGGACTTCGCGTTGGAGCTCAAGCCAACGAACACAAGCAAGCAAGCAAGCATATTGTAAACATCATCATAGTTTGAATATATTTGCCATGTTTTCCTGTTCAACTACAGGACAACAGCAGTATATTCCATGGTGTGTCTGAAGTGAGTCTTTGTAACCACAGTTGTTGAAATTGTGACATGAATGAAAGTACCTGTCACCGTGTTTACGATGGTATCTCAACGCTTGTCTGTCCGACTATCACCATCGTGATATATATACATGTTCTTCTGAAGTAACAACTATATATGAGAGGTATTGTGCGGGTGGTGTGCATGGATTGGCTGTTCAATGCTGTGTGAGATAACTGATGCACGACTGAGATCAGGAGACCAGAACGTATCTGTGTGTGGACCTTGACGTGTGCTAGCCAGATAGAAGCTGTCGAAAGCCCCATGTCATCTTCATCAACGCTTATATCACCGCCAACAACATCACACACCCTTGTAGCTAGGTGAAGCTCCCTGACAGTTTATTATAAAGACTTTCCTCGTGGCGGTATACCAGAACGTCGTAAGCATAAGACAGAGTAATACCTGTGACCGAGACATGACCACTGGTAACAATTACTGAGTACAAGCTGGCTCGCATACAAATATACAAATGTCACCTGTTTTTCACCGACATCTTACAATGTAACTACAGTTAACAAAATCAGTGACGTTCTAACGCTTGTTTGTGTCTGACAGCCTGTACATGGCGGGGAACTCTGGTGGTTGTACTCAACGGGTACGACGTCATCAACGAAGCTCTGGTCAAGAAAGCTGATGTTTTCTCCGATAGGCCATGTATTTTCATTGATGAGGTTTGTACATGTTTATCTGTTGTATAGCTTATTACTCATCAACACTTGCTTAGAGTTTAATTTATTTACTTATTCACTAATACATTATATATAATAATATATGGGATGAATATGTTCTAGTTAGTTAGTTGCATATTCTTTACAGGACGTCGCATTCAACCCTAGCAATTTTGGCTGTTTGTGATTTCTGGACAAGTTTACATCAGTAGGTTGCCATTGCTTTTTGAACCACTGGCGCTCATACTATTTTATAAAAACCAACACAAGGCGGTTTGCTATCAAATCTCCCGCAGCTGTGTTTCGAACGCCGTATGCGAGATTACGAATTGCGTCAGTTACACCTTTGACGCGGAACCGGCAAGTGAAATGCCACATGTACGTATAGTTTCTTATGAAAATGTGACTATGTATAAAACCTACAACAGTTAAATAAACGTACTGAGGAATATAGCTCTTGAGCCATATAGGGATAATGTACACACCACTTTTGGAACAAAGGGCTAGTCTCATAGCTGAACAAAAGTTAAGATACGTACAATATTGATCCAAATGTCTGTCTGATTTATTTTTTTTTATTCCCATATCCTTTACAGGACATCGCTGTCAACAGCAGCATCTTTCAGCTGTCTGTTGATTTCTTGGCAAGGTTACGCTCAGTAGTTTGCCATTGCTTTCTGAGCGGCCGGCTAAGTTATCCCGCAAGTCACCAGCGGGGGACGAACCGCTCCCAGTTCTCGCCCGCTACGAGACTCTGCGTGATAAACGGGATTACGGAGAAAGTGTTGTAACCCCTCGGCCAGAGAGACCGGCGTCTGTCTGATAGCATCATTAAAAAAAAAAAAAATCAGTCTCGGACAGTAAAGTTGGAAGCTCTTCTCAAGCATCTCATCTCGGAGGTGTTGATGCTGCGTAATGTCACATAGTTTGTGTAAAGTCCAAGTTTGACATTGATAGCATAGGATTGGCGTGAATATGCTATTTGTTACATGTTGCTTGACAGGACATAGGTTATTTCGATGTTTCTTCATGGATGATAGTTGCTATCTAAGGGCACTTCCTCTTTGACATCTAATTTTTGATTTCTCCTTCTATTATGCCATCTTTTGTGATCATACTTCCTAGATATGTAAATTCTGTAACATGTTTCCCGGATGTACTATTTATGAGAATAGTTAGTGGACCAACAGATCTGCTAACCTGCATTACTTCAGATTTGATTGTGCTTACACTCACATTTTATCTGCAGCATGTTGAAACAAGCTGTAGTCTGCCCTCGTCGCCGTAAAACAGACGCTGATCTCTCATCTCATCTTCTTCATCGTGTTTTTTGCGGTGTCAAGGTGAAGCATAAACATCGGGAGAGTGCCCATTTCTGGACTTCATTTATCGAGATTCCCATGGACTCTGCAATTCCCTCTGTCCATCTTTTACGTGAGCGGCCCCCTTCTTCTGCTTCCATTTGTTCTGTATATCATTGCTTGTTGAGGTATACTGTTAGTTGATAATCTAGTTATATGGCCAAACTATTTTATAGCTCTGATGTAATACCCACTTTAGTCCTGATTTCTTCATTTCTGGTTTTCTCTCTTCTTGATACATTGAGTTATCTATCAGGAATCTCGTTTCTGTTGTGATTTTTCATTTCCTTTTTCATGTAACTGTTCAGGTTTGACATTGGCAGCATAGAGTTGGTAGGATATGGTGTTGCAGAGTGGTTTCTTTTTAACTATTGAAACGTACTTGTTCTATAGTATTGGTGCCATCTGTACAATGAGTTGGTTCGCCTTATGCATCTATTTTCGATCTCGTCTTATGCAGGTGAATGTGTTGTTTCGTCTAAAGCAAAGCCTTGGACATTTTCTGAATAGCATGCTGTCAAGGCTTGCTTCTTTGGGTATTCTATCAGTGTATATTTTAGATATAAGGGGTAATAACATACATCAATGATTCACTCCTGTATTGATTGTGAATATATCTGATATACCTGTTTGCGTTCTTGCTGCACTTTGGCTCGAATGGTACATGACTGTGATGTATTCTAGTAAATATCCTGCTATCTCTAATTCTTCAAGGATGGTCCATAATAAAGATCTATCTACTCTGTCAAAAGCCTGTTCATGATCTACAAACACCATATTCTGCTGGTACTGTATTCGAGGTATTGCACCCCAAATTTTTGTCTTAGTTTGAATAATGCATCAGTGCAACCTTTAGATTTCTTGAAACCAAATTGTACTTTGCTTTGCTGTCTAGCTCTTTGTTCCAATAGTTTTGCGTACATTTTCCCTTTGTAACTCAAGAATGATTTACATCTCTCTCTCTCTCTCTCTCTCTCTCTCTCTCTCTCTCTCTCTCTCTCTCTCTATTCTCTCTCTCTCTCTCACTCTCTCTCTCTCGCTCTCTCTCTATTCTCTCTCTCTCTCTCTCTCTCTCTCTCTCTCTCTCTCTCTCTCTCTCTCTCTCTCTCTCTCTCTCTCTCTTTCTCATGTTGTTTTACTTTCCCATATTGATGCTATTATTGCATACTGCCAATCTCCCAGGACGTTTCTTTCTTCATAGGTTATATTAACACCTTTTGCAGCCATTTACCTCCTGTTTTCCCACACGTCTGAACACCTTTTATGGTTATTCCATCTGGACCTGAAGATTTGTTTTCAGGGCTTTTTTTGTATAACTGATTTTACTTCTGCAGGTATGAAGTTTGGTTCTTGTTATTTGTAGCATTTGGGCAAAAATGTGGGGTTTCTACGTTATGTGTGGGGTTAATTAGTTCTTTAAAGTATTCTTCCAACTTTGATAGTGTCTCTTGTCGATTAAATAAAGGTGTACCTCTTTTGCTATTTTTGATGGTGTTTGGGTTGTAGCGTGCATCTCGGTTTCTCATATTCGTGACACGTTTATAAAATATCTTGTGTAGTCATTTCAGAGGGTTGACTTCTCTTCACCGTATATTCTCCATTGTTCATCTATAGATGCTTTAATAGTTCGTGTGTCATGTTGTCGTGCTGTTCTACAGGTAACATACACTTGTTCAGATAAATGTAGAATAATTCAGTTGTAATGCTATCTTCTTTCTGCATATATAATGTCTTTAACTTAATTGCTACATCAAGCGGTTCTTAATCTGTTGTCCTCCCCTACTTAATTGGTCTACATGTATTTTTAAGTGTGTCAAGAGTGGCAAACTTTAAAAATGCCACTTTATTTTTCTACACTTGAGAACTAGTCATGGAAGTTTTATGTAGCTCTTTGATTTCTTGCATGAATTCGCTTCGGACCGTATTTTCCTGAAGCTTCCGATAATTTATAACGTCATTTTTTTTAAAACCTGTTTGCTTCTTGTTTTCCTGTATGTTGAATTCCTTGATTTTACTATAACTGGTTTATAACCAATATCAATATGTGTTTGGGAGTATTCTAGAATCTATTAGTAGTCTACTGTAAGTGTTCCTAGTAGAATAAAGCCAGATCGTGATGCTTGACCTATGTTGTTTCATTTATGCCAGGTTTTCGTTTGACAAAGACGATGTTTGAAAAAAATATGTGTAATTATTAATCCTCTTTCTGGCCACATGTTAGTTAGATGTTCACTACTGATATTACATTCAGTCGCTGTATACACACGAAATACACATTAACATTTAAAACAAAATAGAGTTAAGGTAAGTGGAAGATACTATACTAAGCATCTTGAACAGCTAGACGTAATGACGCTTCTTAAAAGCTGTTAACGTTTCAAAATTATGAACTACAGATTCAACTTGAGATACCATCAATACAAAATAACACGACTGCAACCGTTACTTCTTTGATCTATGAGATATCATCAGTCTGGCCCTCTAACTCAATGGTTATCAACCTTTTTGACCCATGTACCCCTTCACCATATATTCAAAAGGTTCGTATTTCCTCCCTAGAAATCCCCATTCCCGCCTCTACACAGTATACGTAAAAATGGAAGCTAAATTTAATAACACATACTTGAACAAGCTTAGACGTCTACATAAGACGTGATTTGCGGGTCTTCTTACGTTATAAAACGAATTTAAGAAGGACGAGAAGTACATAACAGTAAAGTATGGTGGGAAAAACAATATCAAATAATAGGTTCTTGTATTAACGTGCCCTTGAAATAATCTTAAATCCCCCCCCCCCCACCTCCAACCCCACCCCCCCCCCCCCCCCCCGGAATCCCTAAAATTCCCTCCTGGGTGGAATTCCCCACCAGTTGAGAACCACTGCTCTAACTGCTATTTGTAAAGCAGTAAGGCACAGCTATCTTAGATAACATCTTAATATGTTTTCATCATCATAATACAGTGCCTTGCCGGCTGGCGTGAGCGATCATGCCTCTCCACAAATTGCGATTCCCCCATGGCTTGAATCAATTGGTGTGTTGACTCCGTTTCGTTCCTTGTGACACAAGACTGTCAATTATCTTCTCACGTTGTCTTCTTCTAAATCTATTTCAGCAAATATTTCTGGTTATCGCAGCGTATTTCTATTGTTTCACTTCTCATAATGTGGCCAAAAATCCATGACTGCTTTTTTCTGATGTGTGTTATAAGTTGTCTTTGGGACTCATTTTAATTAAAAACGTCTAGATTGTTGATTTTGGCTGTCCAGTCCAATTAATTTTCATCCTTTTCTATAAAGAATCTTCTAATATATTTTCGCCTGTTTACTAAATGTTCAGGATTCGCAACCGTATGTTAAAATTAATTCTATGTATTATGCAAGACCTCTTTTTTTCTAGCTGTAAAAGACAATAACTTACTGCAAAACAAAAATTAAGCAAACAAACAAACAAACTTCTTCATCTGATAGAATGCAGTGTTTGCTTGTCCTATTCTGTTCTTTATCTCAGTGAAGCATCTTCCACATGCATAATATGTCTTATAGCATGCAATACACGTTATGTTTATTACTGAAACTGTCTCTCCCACAGGCTACTGGATTACCTGAAAAGGGAGTTCTTCTTTCCAGTGGAAAACTGTGGAAGGAGCAAAGAGCTGTTAGTCTGTCCATCCTCCGAGCATTTGGTATGGGAAAGAATCGTCTTGCCGAGAAGATTCAAGAAGATGCTTCTTGTTTCATGAAGTATCTGGCAGATCTGAAGGGAAATCCTACAGATATCTGGATGGGATTATACATCAGCTCCTCCAACATTATCTGTTCTATCTTAATGGGCAATCGCTTTGAGTATAGTGATAGGACATTCCAGGATTTAATGCATAAGTTGGAATCTGTGGCTTGCGACCAACAATTTATTGGTATGGTGCATTTTATAAGCTGGCTTAAGTATGTCCCAGGAGATTTCTTCAAAGCAAAGAAGGTAACTGCAAGTATTCGTGGAATCATTAATGCTCTAGCTACAATTGTACAGGAAAAAAGGAACCCAATAGATGACCCCAGCAATGTCGACAAGGTCGGTAACTTGATTGATGCATATTTAATTGAAAGAAACAAGAGAATTCAATCAGGAATATCGACAACATTGGATGATGATAATTTAATTAAGATCATGTTTGATCTGTTTATTGCTGGAACCGAGACCATAAGCAATACTATGTACTGGTGTGTGTTGTATATGTTAAACAACCCGGAAGTACAAGAAAAGGTGTATCGAGAGATAACAGATAAGGTGGGAACGGATCGAACCCCGACCATACAGGACAAGAATCAACTGACATATCTCAGCGCTGTCATCATGGAAACCCAACGTCTCGCCAGCATTGCCCCCCTGTCTGTGACCCACTTGTGTGCTGAAGAGTCAACTTTAAGAGGCTTTACCATACCTAAAGGGACCTGGATCATGCCAAACCTGGACTCTGTGCATCACGAGAAAGCCACTTGGGGAGAGGACGCTTTGAGCTTCAGGCCGGAACGTTTCATTGACAACAACGGCACTTTAATGAACCCCGAACAATTGATTCCATTCAGTACTGGACGGCGTGTCTGTCTGGGGGAGAGCTTAGCAAAGATGGAACTGTTTCTGTTTCTCTCCAACATGTTTCAGAGATTCCAGTTCCTCCCGCCATCCCCAGGTTGTATTCCCCTTTTAGACTACAAGATAGGGGCCATCGTAAGTCCAAAACATTACGAGGTGAGGGTGGTTGAGAGAATGTAATTTTGCTGGCAACACACACTATTGTTAGCTTAATTTATGGGAATATTTGTATCAACATTGATAACATATTCAAATTAGTCTGAGCCAATTTACCATGACCATTTATTTAGTTCAAATCCGGTCTTGACAAGCTTTTGTCCTTAGTTCAGGTAGAATACGTAGATGTGTAAATATTAGTGTATGCGCCACTTTTTTTTCCTCTTCTTCTTTTGCCATTTCATCCTACATCCAACTCACACCAAGCCATACTATCAGTCGCCATCTCCTTCTGTTTCCCCCATGTCGTCCCCATGAATGTCACCTCTGCCTTTGTCTGTCTCTCCATCTGTTTTTATGTCTTCCACAAATTCGATTGCCTTGTGTGTTCCACTCAAGAAAATGTCTTATTACACTATCCCCGTGTTTTGTCAGTGTGTGTCGATCCAGCGCCAGTGCCTTTTCTTCATCTCTTGGTACCGTGGACTGTGTTTAGCTCTTCCACCAACTCTACATTGGTGATTCTGTCAGGCTATTGTAGTCCCACTATTATCCGCAGGTACCAGTTAGTGAATGGTTGAACTTTATTATTAATACTTTTAGTCGTTCTCCGTGTTTCTGACACATATTGTTGTTTTAATTAAACATTGAAGTTAAATATTCTAAATTTTGTGCTAAGTTTAATTTCCACAAGTATTCTAGAGCTGTGAAACGTCATCTTGCCTTTTGCATGCTTATATTAATTCATCCATGTGCTCCTTAGTTTAATCTGCATTGCCTCCCAAATAGATGTATGATTCCTCCTCTTGAATAGTGTTGTCACAGGGAGATCGGGATTTTGTTTGCTTGATTTAATCTCCTCTTAGTCTTTCCTCTATGATTTTAGGCCTATTTGTTGTGGCTTCTCATCAAATGTGGTTAATTTATCTTGCATCTGATCACGTGTGTGTGAGAGGAGTGCATTGTCGTCATCAAGCTCCTAATTATTAAGTTGTTTTCTTAGAGTCCACTGAATTCCTTGTCTGTCGGCAGTTACTGTTGTTTTTATTCTCAGTCTACTTCTGACACCTTAAAACATAATAGTTTTTTATACTGTGCTTCAAAAGGGCATAATAAATACAACCCATATCGGGGGTCAGGGATGGATATATATATATCTCCATAGCACAAAGCCTGGGCTGATTGTAGAGACCATATGTTGCACATGCAGCATGGTCCCTATCTCACTAAATGTTTCACCCGTGAAGGACGTGTCATCCTCGACCGACACAATCTCATTTTGCACGAGTTGATTGTTCTATTTTTTTTCCCCAAATGTAAGATGTTTCGTGTTCATTTACTGGAGTGAGGTGCGTATATTCACTGGACGTGGTGGTGCTTATATTAGCTACTTGACTACTGTGCGAAATATTTCAACTAGATAAACTGGAATTAGTAAACATTGACTAATAACGATTTAATTTTTTAAGTTTAATTGAATTAATTAACTAATTAATTTAATTAAGAATAACAAGACTCGAACTATAAAACCATTATAAATACCTACATTTAACTCTCAATAAATAGCAAATGGCACCAATGATTACAGGCAAAACTGGAGAGGCAAAGAAGTGTGCAGACAAAAATGCAATCTAGGAAGGAAAGTCAAACATTGGAGAAACAGCTTGTAAATGAGGCCCTTGAAAAAGCATAAAAATGTGCAAATAGCCAGCAGACTAGTCCCACGCATCAAAGAACTACAAAAGCTAATGGAGGAATCAGAACGAAGAGAACAGCAAAACATCTCAGAACTGACGATAACAATAAAGCAAGGAAATGATAACAAATCACACCAAACAGCAAACAACACTATCATGGATAAAAACAACGTCAGAATAGTACAGTGGAACTGCAGAGGCATGAAAGCAAACCTCCCCGGCATCATGTAACAACTGGGATGAAACAATTGGATATGTACTGAGCTTTTTCTGAAACCAAAGGAAAACTTCAGATGCAACGGATTTAGAATACTCGGAAAATACAGTACGGAAACACCTGAAGGAGGAGGAGTGGCCTTACTTATACAAGAGAATGTACAAATCATAACAAACGAAGCGTTCAGGACAATGAACTTCGAGGGCATCACAGCGGAAATTGCATGTAAAACCAACAGCCTTAACATAATCAACATCTACTGCCCCTTAGGAACCATAGCGTAGGAATACCTAATAGAGATCAAGGACCGAATCACAGCATCAGCAATATAGTGGGGGATTTCAACTCCACCACCGAATGTGAGGAGGAACAAGAAGCAACGCAACAGGAACACAACTAATGGAAATTATAGAAAGCAACCAGCTAACATTTCTAAACGACATGATAGATGACACGAATAGACTCGAACCCGAGGAAATGGGACTCAGCAATTGACCATACAATCGTTACGACGGACCTAACATGAAGCCACTTGGAAATAAAGGAAGAAACTAACAGCGACCATCTACCGGTTTCTTTTTTTTTCTTGGGATTCATGGGAATGACGCTAGACGAACAATTAAACTTGAAAAAAAAAAAACACGTAGAACATTAAATGAAAAAGGTAAAGAAGACAACAACCTTTTAAGAGGAATAAGAGGCAACGGATGGGGAGCCCACACATAAACTATGTTAATGTTCTACAAGTCGTTGATCAGAGGAAGAATAGAATACAGAATCATAGTGTACGACGCAGCATCGGAATACAGCAAACGAAGACTGGACCTGAACCAGAACCAAGCGCTGGGCATCATCATAGGAACAGGCAAACGAACATCCAAGGAAGCCCTGGAGGTTGCACTAGAAGTACTCCCACTAACACTGAGAAGAAAACAACTAACTTACAACTACTGACTGAAGGCAACACAAGGTACGAGCCACTCTGCATTCAGTGCATTCGAAGAGAATAGAAGCACCTGGGGTGGGGGGGGGGGGGATACCAACTCAAAAGACACATACGCTAGCAGGGCGGACAGCAGCACAAGAGATGACCTCAGAGGAGAAACTAGTCACGGCACTGGCAGACAAATATAAGACCAGCAATACCCCGATGGGGATTAAAACTACTATTTACGAACACTAGTCTACTGAGGCCGGCTTCCTGGACTAGATTGTTAGCAAATTTTCTCCGTAATCTCGTATACTCTCGTAGGTAACGTGACGACGGTGAGAATCAGCAGTGGTTCGAATCGAGTTGGTAACTTACGGGGTATGTGAGCCGGCCGCTCAGAAAGCAATGGCAAACAACTGAGCGTAATCTTACCAATAAATCAACAATCAGCTGAAAGATGCTGATGTTGACAGCGATGCCCTGTAAAGGATATGCAAAACATTTTAGCCTATCGAGAAAAATCAACAAGCGAACAGAGGACATGGAGACCAGAAACACATAGCGCAGGAATTCATATGGCAGAAAAAAAAAGTGGACAAGCTCATTATATATAAAGACTGATTTAAAAACAAAACGAAAAGGGGGAGCTTGAGTGGGAGCAGGTGTGCCGCACTGAACATCAAGAAAGACTAAAAAGTAACAGACAACACAAGGATCAACACGACAGAGCTAATAGGCATTTTGAAAGGACTTGAAAGAGTGACTGAGAACCCTCCCAAGAAGTTAACGATCCTGACGGACTCGCTATCCACAGTACAAGCACTAGGAAACAGACCGGACTTGAAAGAATAAATACTAGATCTGATAATAATCCTAAGAATCATGAAATGCAAGGTCACTATAGCCTGTATACCATCACACAGAGGCACAATTGAAAATGAGAGAGCAGACAAGCAGCAAAACGTGGAACAATCAACCAAAATGTAGTAAATACAGGACTAGGCGTAAATGAGGCAAAGAGCATTATCAAACAACACATACTCGTAAATGAAACAACAATAGAGAAAAAGCAATACGGGAAGACACGCGTACCAAATCCTAGACGAACCCAACATGAATCCTCAAGTAAATGGACAACACAAAAATACCAACCTACAAAACACTGTAGAGACTGAGAATCGGGTTCTGGAAAGACAAAATGAATAAACCACTTTGCGTAGAATGCCTGGAGGAAAACACTATAGAGCACTACCTACTGTCATTCACAACTTATGATCCGGAACTGAGGGACCTAGTAGAGCACTTACAAATATGAAATACTACGATGACAATGAAGGAGGGCGACAAAGAATTGCAGTCTAGTAAAACAATTCATCGTAAGGACACAATAATTGACCAACCTAAAATGAAGACAACACAAAGAGAAAACAAATCTAATAAGGTCGGAAGAGATAGTCTACAAGAAAACATCGAAAACACGGGATACAGGGAGGTGCGGGAAAACTAGACAATGATGGCTAAAAGAGAAGCCAAAGGACCCTCTCCGACGCAGGAAAAGAGAAGAAGGGTGTAAATCGCCACAACAATGGATAAGAAATAGGCGCAAGAAACCTAACCGACGCTGGATAAGAGGTCTTATCTCATCTCATCATCTCACCATGTTTCTCTTGTACCTTGCGGTGTCGAGGTGAAGTATAAACTTCGTTAGAGTGCCCGATTATGGGCTTCATATATCGATATTCCCATGGACTCTGCTATTCCTTCCGTCCAACGTTTACGTGGTCGGCCTTTTCCTCTGTTACCATCTGGTCTGCACATCATTGCTTGTTGTCATAAGCTGTTGAATGGTAACCTACTTGCATGGCCAAACCATTTGACTTGCTGCTTTCTAATAAAATCTAGTGCTGCTATAACCCCGACTTTAGTTCTGATTTCTTCATTTCTGATCTTATCTCTTCTTGATACGTTGAGTATTCTTCTCAGGAATCTCATTTATGTTGTTGCGATTTTACTTTTCTCTTTTTCTGTCATTGTACAAGTTTGGCATTGGTAGCATAGATTTGGTAGGAAGAATGTGTTGTAACGTGCTTTCTTAGTAGCTATTGATACATGTTTGTTCTTTAGTATTGGTGCCATTTATCCAATGAGTTGGTTTGCCTTATTGTATCTCTTTTCGATCTCGTCTTCTGATTTGCCATTTGATGGTATTATACTCCTAGGTATTTGAAACTTTTTACTTGTTTCAGGGGACGTTCGTTTAGGTGAATTGTTGTTGTTGTTTCTTCTTTAGTTATAGTCATTACCTCTGTTTTACTTGTGTTAGTTTTCATGTTATGTTCCCTACACATTTCATTTAGACTATTCATGTGGTCTTGTAATTCAGCTTCTGATTTTGCTATTAGTGTTTGGTTCTCCGCAAAGAGGAGTTCTATAATGGTTAGATTTGCAGATGGTTCTTCTTCTGTGTTCTCGTCATGCAGTGTTCTTGCGGTCTCTGTTTGCCTGGTTTCTTTACATATGTTGTCTATATAGGTTATGAGAACAAGAGAGGTGACAGGACACTCACAACCTTGTCGTACTCCAGATCTTATGGTGAAGGGTTCTGAGTGTCCTCCAGTTGCTCTCACTATGCATTCACTGTTGTTGTATAAGCTTTTACATAGGTTTATTAGAAATGTACTCCATATTGTTTAAGGGAATCCCACAGCTTGTTTATATCGACTCTATCAAATGCCTTTTTTTTTTTGTTGGTCGACAAAGGCTAAGTAGAATGTTTCATTAAAGTATAAGTTGACTAGGAGCAAAGTGGCATCAATGCATCCTTTGTTTTTCCTAAATCCAAGTTGTGTTTCGCTTAGCTTTTGTTCTATAGTAGTTGGTAGTCTTTTCTGAAGAAGTTTCCAAAATATTTTCCCAGTATGACTCAAAAGGGAAATGCTTCTGTTTTGTGTGCAGTCTCTTTTGCTGCCTTTGTTTTTCCAAATTGGGATAATTATGGCGTTTCCCCAGTCTCGTGATGTCAGTTGTTCTACCCAAGCATGGTTAATAGTCTATGTAGCCATGCTGTTCCTACTTCCCTTGCTGCTTTAATTAGTTCTTTTGTTATTTCATCATGTCCCAGTGATTTTGTCAATGGGGCTAATCTGACGGCTTCTATAATTTCTTCTTTCAGTATGTCTGGTTCTAGTTCCTCGGTGGCATCTGTGTCTGTTTCTTGAATTCCTGTGGCATATGGTGGAATGTTGAGAAACTGTTCGAAGTACTGTTTCCATATTATTAGGATTTGTTTTTGTTTCAATTACTGGTTCTCCATTGTCGCTGTTAATTATTTAAGTTCGGTCACAGGGATCTCCTCAGGTTCTCATTGCACTTATCTTTTTGTAGAAGTTTCTAGTTGCCTCTTTGTAGTTTTTATTTAGGGTTTCTCCATACTGCTCCCGGTCATTTTGTTTCTCTCTCTTTACTATTCTATTCACTTGTCTTCTCGCTATTCTATATTCTATGTAATCACGTTCCTGTTTGCTTTTCAACCACTTGTTATATTTTTTCTTGTTGTCTTTTATATCTAAGACAATGATTAACTCTGCTACGCCAACAATCGTCACCCAACATTAATTGTCGTTGTCACACTCCAATCCAATATATTTACATTCTTCAGGTCAACGTTATGGCCATGATCATTCTTCAGCCAGGTACGGGATGTATATTTAATGACTGTGGGGTTTTTGCAAATATTGCTGTTCAAGTTTTGTATTTACCTTTTATGTTGCATGACCTCCACAGAGGGTGAATACTAAACTTGGAATGGCAATATTTTTAAAAACCCCACAGTCATTAAAAATACACTCTATATATTAATATTCTTTAGCCTACCGTTATGTTGATGATCACGCTTTATCTCAGCGATCATATTCAATCCACCTTTACCACCATGATCATGGTTCAGACAATATTAAGAACTTCAATTACCGGTTTATATTAGAGAAGACACAATGGGTTAAACAATCAACGATTGAAACAGATAACAAACAAACAAAAGTACACACCATGTACTGCCTGGCATATTTTTCTAGATCCTGTCAGGTGATTACTGCAGTGTTATATTTCATATGAAGAGATTAAATCAATTATACTTCGGTTAAGATAACTGAAACACATAGTCACTGATAATGCTCGAATGTGGGTCATTTTACATCTCCATGGTAATCGGAAGTTGAAAACAGTCATTTCGTTTTACAAAATTGGTTGAAATCACCTGGCAGGTAGCATTTTAGAGCACAAGCAAACAGTAGACATCCGTGACAAATAGAAACAAATCCAAGCTAGTGTTAACAGGGAGTTAAATAAAGTGACATGATACTGTGTATCAAGGGCAGCAACTATAGACCAGAGTACATTGATGAACATATATGTGTGTGTGTGTGTTGTGTGTGTGTGTATATATATATATATATATATATATATATATATATATATATATATATATATATATATATATAGTGTCTGTGCGCATGCGTGCGTGTGTACGAGAGGCAAAAGCTGTTGAACCTATTTGCCGAAATAGCTAGTTCACTTTTGTGCCAGGACCCCTCATCAATGGACCTTTATGTGGACTCATATCAGATTGTAAACGTCATCTTAGTTTGAATGTAATTTGCCATTTTTTACTGTTCAACCATACAGCAACAGCAGAATATTTCATCTCTCCATTTTGTGTCAGAAGTGAGTCCATCTTTGTAACCACACAGTTGTTGAATTGTGAGCTGAATGAAAAAGACAAAAATACCTGTCACCATGTTTACGATAGTCTCTCAACGCTTGTCTGACTATCACCCTGGTGTAAGATATATGTATTCATGATATTTTGACGTATATATCAGAGGTATTGTGTTTGACGTGTGCATGCAGTGACATTCCTAGGCTGTGTGAAATAACTGAGAGCACGAGGCGAGAACGTATCTCTATGTGGACATTGACTTTTGCTAGCCAGACAGAGGCTGTCGAAAGTTACAAGGTAATCATGACCATCAAGGCTGTTGTCACCGCCAACAACATCACACACCCTTGTAGCTAGGTGAGATTCCCTGACAGCCCACTATAAGGCATTTCCAGAGGGAGGTATACCACAACGGCATCATTATAAGAACGAATCCTAACTGTGGCCAAGATCTGACCACTGGTTATACTTACCGTGTGCTGACCCAGGAGCATACAATATAATTACAAACACACAATTGCCACCCGTTTGTTTTTCAATGAAATCTTATAATGCAACTACCAATAATATATTCAGTGATGTTCTAACGCTTGTGTCTGACAGCCTGTACATGGCAGGAACTCTGGTGGTTGTACTTAACGGCTACGACGTCATCAACGAAGCTCTGGCCAGGAAAGCGGAATTTTTCTCAGACAGGCCACACATTTTCCTTGATCAGGTGTGTACATATCCATATCTTGTATAGCTTATCACACAATTACTCTAGCTTAGGTGTTATTTTATTTACTTATTCACTGATCCATCATATATAATAATATCTGCGATGAATACATTCTAGTTAGTTGCATATCCTTTACAGGACGTCTCAGTTAACCTCAGCATTTGTGGCTGTTTGTGATTCCTTGGCAAGTTTACGTTCAGATATTTGTCATTACTTTCTGAATGACTGATACTCATACAGTATTTTAAATCCAACGTGAGATGGTCTGCTACCAAATCTTCCGCATCTGTGTTTCGAACGCGGTATGCGGGATTATGAACTGCCTCCGTAACGCCTTCGACACAGAACCGGCAAGTGAAATTCTATATGCACGTATAGTTTCTTAATAAAATGTGACTATGCATAAAGCCTACAACAACTAAATAAACGTACAGAGGTATATCACTCCTAAGCCATATAGGGATACTGTATGCAAAATATTTTGAACAAAGAGCTAGACTCATAGTTGAACAACAATAAAGCAAAGTACAATATTGATCCAAATGTCTGTCTGATCACATCATTGTTTAATCAGTCTTGGATAGTTAAAATCGCAGCTCTTCTCAAGCATCTCATCTCGCATGTGTTGATTCTATGTAATGTCAAATGGTTTGTGTAATGTCCAAGTTTGACATTCGTAGCATAAGATTGGCGTGAATATGCTATATATTATATGCCGTTTGACAGGACATAAGTGTATTTAGATGTTTCTTCATGGCAATAGTTGATATCTAAAGGCACTTTCTTTTTGACAACTGATTTTGGATTTCTCTGTCTATTCTGACATCTTCTGTGATCATACTGTCTAGATATTTAAATCCTTCAACTTGTTTCAGGGGTTTACTGTTTATGGGTATATTTAGTGGACAAAATGATCTGCTAACCTGCATTACTTCAGATTTGGTAGTATATATATTCATATTTTATCTGCTGCATGTTGAATTCAACCTACTAAAATGATTTTGTAGCCTGCCCAGGTTGTTGTAAAACAGACACTGATCTCTCATCTCATCTTGTTCCTCTTGTACTATGCGGTGTTGAGGTGAAGTATAAACATTGGAAGAGTGCCCTTTTAAGGTCTTCATGTTTCGAGATTCCCATGGACACTGTTATTCCCTCTTTCCATCATTTATGGCTGGCCTTTTCATCTGCTTCAATTTCATCTATACATCATTGTGTGGTGTGGTATTCTGTTAGATGATAATCTAATTACATGACCAAACCATTTAACTTGTTGCCTTCTGATAAAATCTAATGCTGCTATAACCCCCACTTTAGTCCTCATTTCTTCATTTTTGATTTACTCTTTTCTTAATACATTGAGTATTCTTCTCAGGAATCCCATTTCTGTTGTTGTAATTGTTCTTTTCTCCTTTTCTGTCATTGTCTAGGTTTGGCAATGGTAGCATAGAGTTGGTAGGACATTGTGTTGTAGAATGCTTTCTTTGTAACTATTGATACGTATTTGTTCTTTAGTATTCGTGCCATTTGTCCAGTGACTTAGTTTGCTTTATTGCATCCATCTATTTTCGATCTCGTCTTTTGATTTGCCATTTGATGATATTATACTTCGTAGGTTCTTGAAGATCTTTACTTCTTTCAATGGGTGTTCTTTTATTATAGACTTGTGCAGAGTTATAATCACATTGAGCCGGGAGTGCAGGGAGTGGCCAACAGGGGCCACGGAAGTGGAAATCCAACAACTCATTTAGGATAATGCTCGCTCGGGTGATGTGATTATCTACACAGATGGGTCGATGTTGAGAGGTAGAAGTGCCTGGAGTTTCTTAGCAAAAGCTTATGGTCGAAGTTTGGTACAGGAGAGCCTGGCATATGATACCACAACACCTAGCTTAAGAATGGAGGTTGAGGTGGTCAGTGCAGCTTTCCGCTGGATGGAGAATACGATACACACGCACATCATGATTGTAACTGGCTCAGAAAGCATGCTGAGGAGGGTGAGGACAGGCAAGCTTCGGGCAGAGTGGCTTGCTTCACTTCGGAGGTCATGGGTGGCAAATCATCGCCTGGATCTTTTCTCCAGGGCATGCCAGTGTGCTGGGGAATGAACAGGCGGACAGATTTACTGGCTCTGCAAAACTTGGTGGAGTACTGATGCATGACAAGGCAGACGTGGTTGCAGCCTTGTGGGAGCACGTGTAGACCTCGGAGGAGCAAATGGATCACCATGGTCTGGCAAGAATGAGACAGCGAGGAGTGACGAGGGGATCTGGCTGACGCTCGATGCTCAGAGGAAAGGCGAGACGGACATATAATCAGATTGCTACTGGTACTATTGGGGTTGGAACTCTTCGCTGGCTTCTGAGGATGGGGACGGAGCGCTTATGGGAATGCCCCGAATGCTGTGATGTCAGTTCCTAAATCAAACAATCAATCATTATTTTAGATTAATCTTTGTTGCTTGCTTGTGTTCGCTGGCTGTGAACTCCAGCGCAAAGTCCTGTATGCCGGATGAAGACATCCTGTTGTCCAACATCAGTGTGATGTCATACCGGACCTGAGGTTTGCGTGAGTATCCGTTGTCCCATGTCTGGCTAACTGGTGTGCAGACTGGTGGTTCCTCGCCATGCAGGCAGACACTCTGACTTCGGAGGAATCAACGACCCTACTGACTTTAGCCAGGACCCCAAAGGGACCTGTTGCCCAGGGCGCTCGGCGAGGACGCGTCAATAGGTCTTGGCCAGTATAGAACCCGGCCCTGGTGCCTTGGAAACACCTCTGTGTCCCATTAATCTTTGCTTCTTTTGTTATTGTCATAACCACTGTTTTACTTATGCTAATTTTCAAGTTATGTTCCTTACATAATTCGTTTAGACTGTTTATGTGGACTTCTAATTCTGCTTCTGCTTTTGCTATTACTGCTTGATAGTCTACAAATAGGAGTTCTTTAATTGTGTTATTTGCCATTGGTTCTACTGCTGTGTTCTGGTCATCATGCATTGCTGTTGTGGAATCAGTTAGGCTGGTTTTTTTACATATGCTGCTTATATTTTTCAAAAAAAATTAGTTGCATGTCTTTCACAGGACGTAGCAGTCAACCCCAGCATTTTGGTTGTTCGTGATTCCTGGGCACGTTTTACTTTCAGTAGTTTGCCATTGCTTTCTGAACAACCGGCACCTATACCTTTTTCGAAAAATACCAGCACCTCTGTGTTTCTAACCCGGGTATACAGGATTATGAATCGCGTCTGTAACACCTTTGCCACGGAGACTGGTGGTCTATATAGGTTATTATTAAGAGGGGGACAGGGCACAACATTGTCGTACTCCGGATATTATTGTGAAGTTTTCTGAATGTCCTCCATTTGTTCGCACCGTTCATTCACTGTTGTTGTATAACCTCCTACATAAGTTTGTTAGATGTGTACTCACTCCACATCGTTTGCAGATTTCCCACAGCTTATTTCTCTCCACTCTCTCAAATGCCTTTTCTTGGTCGACAAAGGCTAAATAGAATATTTCATTAAATTCAATTGAATTTTCAATAAGTTGTCTCAGAGCAAAGATATGATCAGTAAATCCTTTGTTTTTCCTAACTTCAAGTAGTGTTTCGCTTAGCTGAGGTTCTATTGTAGGTAGTAATCTTTTCTCTAGAACTTTGCAAAATATTATCCCAGTATGGCTCAAAAGGGAGATGCCTCTATATTGTGTGCAGTCTCTTCTACTGACTTTGTTTTTCCAACTTAAGATAATTATGGCGCTTCCCCGGGCTCATGGTGTCTGTTGTTCCACCCATCCGTCATGTGCCATGCCGATAAGCGTAGATGGCCATGTTTGCCATCTCACTCGATCACCAGAGTCATGGATCAGCTCCGTGTTTCTGTCTTGACCATGCCATGTGGCCAAGCTATCCAGGTATTTACTTCTCAGTCTTCCCCTTGGTCTCTTCCCTTTGATCTTGCCAGTTGTCAACATGTTCTCCAATTCATTTTTTCTCATAGCATGCCCAAAAATATTTTGACTGTCTGTGTCTAATGTCTCTAATCAGTTTATGATCTTCAGTCGTTTCTTGCAGGACTTGTTCATTGGTTTTTCTGTCTGTCCATGGTATTCTTTGCATTTTCCTCAGAAACCACATTTCCAGATCCATCAGATGCTTTTCAGCTTGTCTGCTCATTGTCCTCGCTTCACATCCATACAAAAGTACAGGTTCTATGTAGCACATCAACACTCTTTTTCTCGTTTCAATTAGTATCTTTTTATTGATCAGTACGTTTTTCATCTTGCAAAAAGGCTATGGCAATTCTTGTTCTAATTTCTTCAAGATCTCCCATCAGATGCCTTCCGAGATAACTGTTCCGTTGCACTTGTTTCAGATTATGCCAATTTACTTGTATATTACATGATGGCATTTCCTTCTTCCCAGTGATGACCATTACCATAATCTATGTCTTCTAACAATTCAATTCTAACCCTAGTTGTTCACTGTGTGCAACAACCTGCATCTACTTACTGTTGCAGGTCTTGTTCATTGTCTGCAATCAAGACTGTATCCACCCAAACATGGTTAAATAGTCTATGTAGCCATGCTGTTCCTACTTCTCTTGCTGCTTTAAATAGTTCATTTGGAATTTCATCTTGTCCCAATGATTTTTTTCAAGGAGGCTAATCTTATGGCTTCTAGAATTTCTTCTTGCAATGTGTCTGTTTCTAGTTCTTCGATGGCATCTGCGTCATTTTCTTGAATTCCTGTTTCCTCTGATTGAATGTTTAAAAGTTTTCCGATGTAATGCCTCTGTCTTTTTGGGATTAGTTTTTGTTCATTTATTGGTTTTCCCATTTTGCTGTGAATTATTTCAGTTGGTTCAAGCGGTTCTGCTCTGGTTCTCATTGCACTGATCTTTTTGTAGAAGTTTCTAGCTGCCTCCTAGTAGTTTTTTTTTTTAAGGGTTTCTCTATATTTATCCCAGTCTTTTTGTTTTTCTTTCCTAATTATTATATTCACATACCTTTGTGCGATTCTATATTATATATTCTATATTAAAAGAGGGGTGGCCAAACAAGAACACTACGCAGGAAGCCAAAGAAGATTGATAAACCAACACAGAACTGGCGTCGTTAGCCGGCTACACGCTGCGGGATTTGCTGAGGAGGGGATCCGAGCACTTATGGACTGAATGGTTCGATGTGCAACGAGGATGATCTGTCGACTAACTAACTAACTAACTATATTATATGTAATCACCTACTCTATATAATTTTACTTTACAGCTTTGTTAACATTGGCTTAAAAGACACTGATTGTCTGCATATAAAAGCTCATTTATTGTAGGTGGATGTATTATTTGTTCTAAAGTAAAGCGTTCTACATTTTCTGAATCATTTACTGTCAAGGCTTGCTTTCTTTGGATATTCTGTTGGTGTAGATTTTAGATTGTTTTTTTGTTTGTTTGTATATCCTTTTACAGGACATCGCTGTCAACATCAGCATCTTTCAGCTGATTGTTGATTTCTTGGCAAGATTACGCTCAGTAGTTTGCCATTGCTTTCTGAGCGACTGGCTCACATACCACGTAAGTTACTGACGCAGAGAGAACCACTGCCAATTCTCCTGCATGTCACGTTATTCATGAGAGTATACAGGATTACGGAGAAAGTTGTGTAACCTCTAGACCAGGGAGACCGGCAGATTTTAAATATTAGTAGAAATATCATACATGTGTGTCTCACTCCTGTATTGACTGTGAACATGTATGATATACCTGCTTGTGTTGTTACTATCATGTTAATATCATACATCTGTGTCTGACTCCTGTATTGACTGTGAACATGTATGATATACCTGCTTGTGTTGTTACTGCACTGTGGCTTGAGTTGTACATGGCTGTGATGTTTTCTAGTAATGGTCCTTATATCCCATAGTCTTCAAGGATGGCCCTTAATAAAGATCTACCTATTTTGTCAAAAGCCTTTTCCTGATCTACAACCACAATATTCTGATGGTCACTGTATTCGATGCCCCCCCCCCCCCCCACCCCTTTCCCCCACATATTTGTCTTAGTGTGTGAATAGTGCATCAGTGAAGCCAAATTGTACTTGTCTTTACTGTTGTAGTTTACATGGGTCTAGCTCTGTGTTCCAATAGTTTTGCATACATTTTCCCTGTGTAACTCATTCTTGGGTCATTGATTAGCAACAACAGTGACTCAATGAAAGAAATTAAACGATGACTATCAATTGCTCTTCAAAGACTAAAGTAACTGAATAAATCATGGAATGGGACAGACAGAACTACAAAAATTAGATTTTTTAAGAGCATGCATCTTTCCCATTGCAAAATACGCCTGTGAGACCTGGACACTTACTAAACAAGCTGAAAAGCGCATAAATGCCTTTGCATATCAATGTTATAGACGGGTTCTAAGAATATCTTGGATAAATAAAATAACAAATACATTCATACTTCTAGAGATGGCTATTGAAGAAGATTGGCTATTAAAGATGGTAAAAGAGAGAAAATTGAAATATTTTGGTCACTTGAAACTCATGAAAGTTTGGAGAGAACACTAAAGGAGGGGTATATGCTTGGGAAGAGAGGAAGAGGACGGCCAAAGAGAAGATGGGTGCAGGATGTGGCGGATGATCTCCACATGGGTGTATCGGACGTGGGACATCTTGCTTATGATCAAGAGGTTTTCCGGAAGGTTGTTACAGGAGCGAGGTTCTACAAAGGACATGCTACTGAATTGAGTGAATGAACTTAAGAGTGATTTACCCCTGTGTTTCGCACTCTCTCATATTGTCTTTCATGTTCAATATTGGGCTGTTAAAGCGCATTGCCAATCTTCTAGGATGTTTCATTCTTGAAAGGCTATATTAAAACATTTTCCCAGCCATTTAACTGCTGTTTTCCCACACGTTTGAATATCTTCTGTGGTTATTCTATCTGGACCCGATGATTTGTTTTTAAGACATTTCTGTATAACTGATTTGACTTCTGCAAGTATGACATTTTGTTCTTGTTACTCGCAGCTTTTAGGCACAAATTTGGGGTTTCTATGTTATGGGTGGGGTTAAGTATTTCTTGAAAGTATTCTGCCCACCAGCTAGACTTTGTTGTGGATTAAATAAAGGTGTACCTCTTTTGCTGTTTATGATGGTGGTTGGGTTGTACCATGCATCTCTGTTTCTCATATTGTTGACATGTTTGTACAATTCTTTCGGGTAGTCATTTCAGAGGATTGCTATCTGTTCACCGTATATTTGCCAGTGTTCATCAACAGATGATGTAATTGTTCGTTTGTTATGTCGTCGTGCTGTTCTATAAGTAACATAGTCTTGTTCAGATTCATGTCGATGTAACCCAATTTTGACGCTACCTTCTGTCTGCATATATGCTGTCTTTAACTTCAATGTTACAACAAGCGGTTATTAATCTTTTGTCCTGCCCTAATTAATTTGTTCTACATTTATTTTCATGTGTGCCAAGTGTGCAGACTTTAAAATTGACCATTCCTTATCTAATGCTTTGGATCTAGTCATGGGGGGGGGGGGGGGGGGCTGTTGTAGCTCCTTGATTTCTTGTTTGAATTCACAACTTCGGACCGTATTTTCCTGACGCCTCCGATAATTGATACCATATGTTTTCACCTTTTTGTTGCTTGCTTTTCTGTATGCTGAATCATTGTTTTATTATAACTGGTTTATGACAGTAAATTCTAATCAGTATGCTTAATAATTGTTCTGTGTTACATGCAGGAACTCTTTTTCTTACTTTCAAGGACAATGAATTATTGCACAAAACGCTCTTCATTTGATAGAATGCTAGAATGTTTTTGCTTGTACTATTTTGTTCTTTATCTCTGTGATGTATCTTCCATACATAATATGCCTTATGTCATGCAATACACGTTATGTTTATTACTTAAGCTTTCTCTCCCACAGGCTACTGGATTACCAGAAAAGGGAGTTATTTTCTCCAGGGGAAAACTGTGGAAAGAGCAAAGAGCTGTCAGTCTGTCCATTCTCCGAGCATTAGGTATGGGAAAGAATCTTCTGGCAGAGAAGATTCAAGAAGAGGTTTCTTGTTTCATGAAGTGTCTGGAAGATTTAAAGGGGAAGCCTACAGATATCTGGATGTTTGTAAACATCAGCTCCTCCAACATTATCTGTTCCATCTTAATGGGCAATCGCTTTGAGTACAGTGATAGAAAATTCCAGGATTTAATGCATAAAATGGGGTCTCTGGTAGGCGACCAACAATTTATTGGTTTGGTCCATTTTATCAGCTGGCTTAAGTACGTCCCAGGAGATTTCTTCAAAGCAAAGAAGGCAGCTGCAACTATTCGTGGAATCATTAACGCTCTAGCTACAATTGTGCATGAAAAAAGGAGCTCAATAGATGACCCCAACAATGTTGGTAACTTTATTGATGCATACATAATAGAAAGAAACTCGAGAATTCAAGCTGGGATATCAACAACACTGGATGAGGAGAATTTAATTAAGATCATGTTTGATCTGTTTGTGGCTGGAACCGAGACCACAAGCACAACGATGTACTGGTGTATTCTGTACATGTTACATAATCCTGAAGTACAAGAAAAGGTGTATCGAGAGATCAAAGATAAGGTGGGAACGGATCGAACCCCGACCATACAGGACAAGAATCAACTGACATGTCTCAACGCTGTCATCATGGAAACCCAACGTCTGGCCAGCATTGTCCCCTTGTCTGCTGACACACTTGTGTTCTGAAGAGACAACTTTAAGAGGCTTTACCATACCTAAAGGGACCTGGATCATGCCAAACCTGGACTCTGTGCTTCACGAAAAGGCCACTTGGGGAGAGGATGCTTTGAGCTTCAGGCCCGAACGTTTCATTGACAACAACGGCACTTTAATGAACCCTGAACAATTGATTCCATTCAGTACTGGACGGCGTGTCTGTCTGGGGGAGAGCTTAGCAAAGATGGAACTGTTTCTGTTTCTCTCCAACATGTTTCAGAGATTCCAGTTCCTCCCGCCATCCCCAGACTGTATTCCCCCATTAGATTACAAGCTAGGGCTTGCTGTAAGTCCACAACATTACGAGGTGAGGGTGGTTATGAGATAATAATGTTTATGGCTACACACAATAAAGTTAGCTTAATTTATGTGAATATTTGTATCGTCATTTATACCATCTTCAAATCAGTCTGAGCCAGTTTACCTTATCAATTTCTTACTAGGAATCTGCTCGTGACCAGTTTCTTTCCTTAGTTCAGTGATCAAATACTTATGTGTGTAATTATTAGTGTATACTACATATTTTCTTCCTCTGTTTCTTTTGCCACTTCATCCTACATCCAACTCACACCATGCCATACTATTTTTCGCTATTTCCTTCTGCTTTTTCTATGTCCTCCCAATATTGTTCATCTCTGTCTGTAATTGTCTTCTCCGTTTGTTTTATGTCTCCCACTAATTCGCTTGCCTTGTGGTTTTCAGAAAAGCCTAATTACCATATTCTCATGTTTGATCAGTGTGTCTCGTATGCAGCAGCCCATCTCTTTTTCCTCAATTCTTGATACCGTGGCACTGTGTTTTGCTCTTCCATGAGGTCTACATTGGTGATTCTGTCAGATCATTTTAGTCCGCAGGCACCAGTTAGTGAATGGCTGAACTTTATTGGTAGTACTGTTAGTCGTTCTCCGTGTTACTAATCAATATAGCAGAATTGATTAAACATTGAAGTCAAATATTCTAAATGTTGTGCTCAGTTTAATTTCGTTTGACTTCTACAAATATGCGTGTGCTGTTAGACATCCTCTTTCCTTTTGCAAATTAGTTTAATTTATCTATGTGCTTCCCATTTTTATCTACATTGCCTCCCAAATAGGTGTGAGAAGTGTCCTCTTGAATTGAGATGTCACAAAGGGAGATCATGATATTGTCTGCTTATTTAATCTCATCTTAGTCTTGCCCCTAGGCCAGTGGTTCTCAACCTTTTTTGGCCTATGCACCCCTTCACCATATGTTCAGAATGTCAGTCCCTCCCTTCTTTCGTATTTCCTCCCTATAAATCACACCCCTTCTCCGCCCCTACACAGTATACGTACAATAGAAGCTAACTGTAATAACGCATACTAGAACAAGTCTAGACGGCTACATAAAACGTGATTTGTCGGTCTACTTTTGTCACAAAAGGAATTTCAGAAGGGCGAGACGTACAGAACCATAAATTTTGGATGGAAAAAAAACACCAATATCAAGTAATCGGTTCTTGTATTAAAGCGCTCTTGAAATAATCTTAATCCCCCTCCACGGAAACCCTAAAATTACCCCCTGGGGGGTGTGAATTCCCCACCAGTTGAGAACCACTGCCCTAGGCAGTTTAGACCTATTTGTTGTGACCTCCCGTCAAATGTGGCTAATTAATCTTGTATCTGATCACGAGTGTGTTTGTGTGTGAGAGAGAGAGAGGAGTGCATTGTCTCGAAGTACAAATTATCAAGTTGCTTTGTTAGAGCCCACTGAATTCCATGTCTGCCAGCAGTTACTGTTGTCTTTATTCTCAGTCTACTACTGGCAATTTGCAGTCACGACAGATGATATTTTATTACATTGTGTTTCAAAATGGCGTAATAACTACACCCCATAGCGTGGATCAGGAATTGAGTTATACCTTTCCATGGTACAAAGCCCGGGCTGAATTGTAGAGACCATGTATTGCCAATTCAGCTTGATCCCTCTCTCGGTCTGCCTAGTTTACTCCAGAGGAAAGGTAACACCAACACATTTGTAACAAGATAATCTGAAGAAGCTGCCTTATACCTGTCTCGACTATATCAACATCTGCCTAGAGAAGTCTGTTTTTCTTGTATATAACAATCCTCATGAACCCCCCTTCCCCCCCCCCCCCCCCCACCCACACACACACACACACACACGCTCTCTCTCTCTCTCTCTCTCTCTCTCTCTCTCTCTCTCTCTTTCTCTCTCTCTCCCTCTCTCTCTCCCTACCACCAATACACACACTCCCACAGATAATATACAGTTAATAATACTTAACGATGTATATTTAATTTTTTATCACATTTTATGATTCATTAAAACACAAATATGTTATATGTTGATGTGTCCTAATAAACAACGATTAACATGTGTGTTGCATGTTGTGCTTTCTTCTGTGTCGACTGTCTTCTGGTAGCGGTGGTGGCGCAGTGGCTAGTACAGTTACCTGCCGTCCCCACGTTCATGTCTTCTTAACCTCATTGAGACGAGGATTGCTTTATTATTATTATTATTATTACAATTAATTGGCTCCGAAAAGTTACCTGGGTCCGCCATCATACTCTTTAGACCTGAATGCACTGAGGGATAGGTGGCCAGTCTTTCCATTACTTAGCAGGCGACAGGCCCAGGAGTCGAGCCCTCTTCCTATCGCGTTCACGTCATTATCACTGCAGCTCACTATCAAAGTCACTAACGCGATGATGATGATTATTATTATTATTATACGATAACCTTGGTTTTTAGATCGGCTAAGTCTAAAAAACCAGAACCCATAAACTATTATTTATATCATGAGTGACTTTCTATACCCACGTACATTATTGCTTGTGCTGCAGGATGAGTCCACATATAGTCCTTATGTGATCTATGGGCGAGACTGAACTCTTGTCGAGATAGCCGTCTCTGGGGCAACTGGAGCTGTTAACTGTCTAGCTCCAGGGTCCATTTCGAGTCACCGAAGGCATTATCTATTTATAGATGCATGGTGGCTGCGAAAACTTGAAAACAACATACGTAGGCACACTCTTGTCTGAAAACCACAAGGCAAACGAAATAGCGGTAGACCTGATACACACGAAGAGAGAGAGAGTTACAGAGATGAATAATATTGGGAGGATATGGAAGACGCTGGAGGAGATAGCAAGGGATGGAACGGCTTGGTGTTGTTTGGTTGAAGACCTCTACCCCAGTTGGAGATAAAGGGAAGAAGAAGGAGGACAAAGGATAGCCGCCGACGTCACATCACCAGTCCGAGATAGGACTCACAAGACAAGAATTAGGGTGAATAAACCCTCAAAAACCACGGACCTCAACAATAACCACAGCTGATGAAGCAGGTTAGACGACGAATTTGGAATTTTTGTTTTTGGAATTGGAGGAGCAGAAGAAGAAGGAGGAGGAGCAGAAGAAGAGGGAAGAGGAGGAGGAGCAAAAGAAGAAGAAGAAGAAAATTGTATATATATATATATATATATACACACACACATGAACTGTCATTTACTGTCAATAGGGGTGCATGAAAAGGGGGTTTTGAGCCTGATTTACTGTCAATAGGGGTGCATGAAAAGGGGGTTTTGAGCCTGAGGAATTAAGGCCGCCTGGCTAGTGCAGTCGCCGCGAACTATGCCGGCTAGAGTTGTCCTATTTCCCCGCACAGAAAAAAAAACCTCCACACCTTACTGAGGATTCTAATATATATATATATATATATATATATATATATATATATATATATATATATATATATTATGGCACTCTTCCGAATTGCGGTCCCAAATAGATCCGCAGTGAATAGGTCAGGGGTTAAGGGTTAGGGTAGAATAAAGTACATGAAGAATGGTAAATCACTTGGATATGATGAGATAGCAGCTGATTTAATTAAAGCGTGGGGTGAGGAAAGTTAGACTGACTGTGGTCAGATCTTTTGTTGTGTTGTTCTCCCAGTTGTGAATGCAGGCTAAAACCCAAAGTGGGTCGGATAGCTAATGGAGGCCTGAACCCAGAGTGGGTTTATAGTGAGTGGAGGCCTGAACCCAAAGTGGGTTTGGATAGCTAGCGGAGACTAGACCCAGTGTGAGGGTATGTGCCAATGATAGGCCAGCTGTTAACAATTAGAGATTCCGGGTGTACGTCTATCGGAGTTAGATAAAGTTTAGTGAACCCCTCAGAGTACACAGGGGAAAAGATTAGGTGCATTACATTTAATGGGACAGTAGAATTCTACCCATTAGCCGTGATAGCAGTAAAAACACCATATATCACAGGAAGAGTGCTAGCGTGTGTTCTAGACTCACCAGTGGCAGATTTGATCATCGGAAACGTGCCAGGAGTTAAAGAGTGTACAGAAGAAGAAGTAGCTTATTGGGACCAGAAACATAGTTTAAGTAGTAGCGAGGTAGGTACCAAATGAAAACCTAAATTAGAGAGTATAGCTGAAGAAAAAGAGGCACTTGAAGTAGACACAGAGGACAGGGATAGGACAGCTGAGCAGGTGAGAATGGATCTCAAATATAGCTGTAGGGAATCCCAGAGACAAGAGACTACTCTCGACAAATGTTTCCAAGGGTGTGGTAAAGTGAGACATAGGCAATCAAAGAAGGGTAGATGGTGCTTTGAAAGGAAGAATAATGTTCTCACTTGCAGGTTTTCAGATGGCGGAACTGCATGCGGGCAAGGAGTAGTACCCGTAGCACGTAGTGACCGAGATACTAGAACAGCTGAGCTGTGATAGTGCATGTGCAGGGCACATAGGTATAATGTGTATGCAGCAGAGAGCAAGGTGCCAGGGATATGGGCCAAGATTGAATAAAGAGTTCAGACTAAACAGAGACTCCGGTGTAACGGTACAATATGTAGATTGCAAAGTTAAGGCAGTTCAAAAGAGTGTTAACGACATCACTGAACCAGTATTAGCAAACAGATGTTTTAAAGATATAGGAAATATGAGGCATGGGTACAGGAAGGGTAGACACGGCATCAACAGAAATAGGTGGAGGTTTGAGGCAAGAAAAGAACCACCTGATACAGGGTCGGTATACAAATAGGTTGTGTCTTTTTGAGGATGTTAATAGACCTGCAGATACACAGATATGATGTTTCCTATGATGTATTATTATTATGTGATGTATGAGTTCATGCATTGGTACACAAGATAGAAAGTTGGTTGTATTGATGTGTGGGGAATATGGGAGTTTACTGGGATTATGTGATATATTATTTAGTGTGGTAGCTAGAGTAAGTTGGATTTATACTTACGACTACCCAGGCAATATGTCTGGGTCACATATTTTGATAAGTATTAGTCTCCCAACATTTGAAAACGATATTTTCTTTTAAGGGGGGGGGATAATGACATATGCCTGGGTCATTGACATTGAGGTGAGTGACCTTTGTAGCAAGACTACGAGAAAAACAACTAACCATGAGAAATAATGGGGAGGATGAGTAGAGACCCCCAGGGTGGATGGGGAGAGAGACAGTTTTAGGCTGGGGTGTAATGTTATTGGGAGCCCAGGGAGGGGCTACACAGCAGGGTTAAAAGACAGTGGAAAACTTTGACTGGGCAGTGGAAGCTGAGACCGACTGGGGTTCGGTTCGTGTGAAGTCAGAGGACTTCTGGACAGTTGATGTTTTAGCCCGAGCGGATCGGTGGGCTAATACGTGGGAGTTTAGACTGACTGCGGTCAGATCTTTTGTTGTGTTGTTCTCCCAGTTGTGAATGCAGGCTAAAACCCAAAGTGGGTCGGATAGCTAATGGAGGCCTGAACCCAGAGTGGGTTTATAGTGAGTGGAGGCCTGAACCCAAAGTGGGTTTGGATAGCTAGCGGAGACTAGACCTAGTGTGTGGGTTGTGATGTGTGAGGTCCAGCTGTGGATAGTAGCTGGATTACCTGTCTTGTGGATTTGATATGAAGCAGGCTTGAGAAGGCAGTAATGTGTGCTGGTTAAATTGTGAGGAGGATATTTATATTCTATGGATTATATTGTTTCTGGATATAGAGTTGTGTTCCGTTTGTCCGTGTTCTTTCTGTATTAAAGGATTATGTGCGCCAACTCAATCTTGTGTAATGACTGATGAATGTGTAGTACTGGGGTGAGTTGCATTGTGAGACAGTTAGATAGCTCAATTGACACACCAGGAGCATCGTTACCTAGACAACGACCATATCACGAACTTATCATTAACAACATCGTGATATGCCCCAACTATAGAACTGTTGCCCTGATCGGTCATGCAAATAAAATTCCACTAAGAATCATATTGGGAAGACTTTGTAAGAAAATGGAAGAAGAGATTAACGTGGTTCAAGCTGTATTTAGACAAGGAAAAGGAACAAATGATCACATACTCAACATGCGTTTAATAGTGAAGTGCAGAGAATTGAATGTAAACCTATTCTGATGGTTTGCGGATTATTCAAAGACATTTGACTGTGTACAACATCAGCAACTTTACGAAATCATGAGGAATATGGGCTTTCCATCACCTGTAGTACAACTCATAAAAATTCTCTATCTAGACCAGTGGATCTCAACCTTTTTTGGCCCGTTCCCCCCTTCATCATATTTTTAAAACGTCATACCCCCATCCCCATTTTTGTATTTCCTACCTAAAGATTTGGCCCGTGCCCCCTTCACAACATTTTCAGAACGTCATTTCCCCCCCCCCCCCCCTTTTTGTATTTCCTACGCCCCCCCCCCCCCCCCCCCCCCCCCGCCGCTTCACCTACACAGTATCCTTAATAATGGAAGCTAAATTTAATAGCACATACAAAAACAAGTCTAGACGTCACATAAAACGTGTTTTGTGGGACTACTTACTGTATAAAATGAATTTTAGATTGGTGAGACGTACAGAACCGTAAAGTATGAAGAGAAAAACAATATCACAATATCAAGTAATCGGTTCTTGTGGGGGGGGGGGGGGAATTCCCCACCGGTTGAGAACCACTGATTAGACCAACAAGCAGCGGTTAGAACTGATGGCGAGACATGGGACTGGTTTGACATCAAGCAAGGATTCCGTCAGAGCTGTGTGCTGTCACCCTATTTGTTTAACCTGTTCGCCGAAAATATAATGACAAATGTCAGAGATGATATAACCTGGGAACAATAAGATGCCCCAAATATCGGTGGTCATGAAATACCCGAGATTCCATAAGCTGATGATACAGTATCCACATCACAGAATGGTATAGAAAAGCAATAACCTCAACCCAAAGAAATGGTGAAAATTACAACTTATATCTTAACATTGCAAAAACTAAGATAATGCATACAAATAAAAGTACTATGGTGAAAGAAATATATGTTCATGAGGAAATAATAGATATGGTGGAAAATTTCCAATATCTTGGGTCATTGATTACCAACAACGGTGACACAATGAAAGAAATTAAACGACGACTATCAATTGCTCTTCAAAGACTAAAATAACCGAATAGATTATGGAGAGGAGCAGATAGAACTACAAAATTTAGAATTTTAAGAGTATGCGTCTTTCCCATTGCACAATACTCCTGTGAGATCTGGACACTTACTAAACAAGCTGAACGGTGCATAAATGCCTTTGAATATAAATGTTATAGACTAGTTCTAAGAATATCTTGGGTAAAGAAAAGAACAAATGCATCCATACTTCAAGAGCTGTATATTGAAGAGGGTTGGCTATTACAGACGAGAAAACAAAGAAAATTGATATATTTTGGTTACTTGAAACATCATGTGAGTTTGGAGAGAATAATAATGGAGGGGTATATACCAGGGAAGAGAGGAAGAGGAAGGCCAAAGAGAAGATGGGTGCAGGATGTGGTGGATGATCTCCAGATGGGAGTATCGGACGCGGGGAATCTTGCTTGTAATTTAGAAGTTTTCCGGAAGGTTGTTAACGGAACTAGGTTTGTCAAAGTATATGCTACTGAATGAATGACTATATGGACTGAAACAGACAGAACAACAACAGTCAAAATACTAAAGCATGCATATTTCCTGTAGATATCTATCAACTCATTTGACATGCACATTTTCGCTTGTGAAAGTAATTTATAGAGGAGTATTGCAAGGGCATTAGACAGAGAACAGAATAAACAGTTTGCACAGTTTAATTTAGATTAGTCGACGGATCAAGATCACGGCACACGGGTGTAACCCGTAAGTGCTCCGTTCTACTCCTAACTCAAGCCTGAGACCGGAAGAATCTCAGCTCAGTGCACAAACTCCCTAGCACCGGCGAGGATCCTGAAATACTTTGGGTAGAATTTTTAATTGAAATTGGTTGACTTTGAGCACACCACCCATCAGGAGGCAATTAGTGTCTAATCGTATGTTGTTAGCAACAAGCGCCCTATGAGGTAAAGACGTGTTAGAGGCTCCTTTAGTGACATTCCTTGGGTAGGCAGCCAAACTGATGGACATACAGACATTGCAGCAGAGACAGATACATGCGGATGTTGGCATACAGAAGCAATCGATCTACAGTCGAGGTATCAACTCTTGGTTTATAACACACATGTCAAAAACAACAGAAGGCAGTGTTGGGGGTAGGAAATCATAGTCATGCGCCATGCTGACAAGCAAGAGCCGTCATATTTCGCTATCTCACACGATCACCGGAGTCACAGTACAGCTCTGTGTTTTTGTCTTGATTATGCTATCTGGTAAAGCCATGTAGATATTTATCTCTCTGTCTTCCCCGTGTTCTTTTCCCCTCAATCTTGCTAGTTGTCACCAAGTTCTCCAGTTTATTTCTTCTCATAGCGTGCCCAACATTTCCTGACTGTCAACGTTTCATTTCTCTAATAATGTTAAGGTTTTAATTTGTGTCTTGTAAGTTTTCCTCATTGATTTGTTCAGACTGTCCATGGTATTATTTGCATTTTTCTCAGATTTCACGTGGGATTTAGGGGATATTTTTATTAAAAGGAAAACATAATTCCACAGCGGATACGTTGGCAAGACGGTTAGGGAGTTACATTAAGAATTGCATGAGCATGGTCAGCCGAATCTTCCATATCTGCTCCGGTACGAGAGAGAGATTTGCCGGCTGTTCCTCCGTGTGCTCATGTCTATGGCATGTGACGGGAATAACACTTCACTTCACACACACATATAGCAATAGAATTGGGGACGCAGGCCCGTCTAACATTCTACCCTTCTTCTCTTTTTCCCCTCAGACGTTATTTCATTCAAACATCACTTATGAAGCTAATCTTAGACAACAGCAAGGCGACAAGCCTGCTATACCGAATGCCCTCGGTAAGGGAGGACGACTAAACGAATCAAGTGATAACCGTGAATCTGCTACAAGGACACGAGGTCGCTCAAGGGGAAGTCTATCAGGAGAGATCTGAAAGAAGCCAGAGACGAATAGACAACCCACACCGAACTGGTGTCGTCAGCAGCAACACGTTCAGGGAGATAATGAAAAGGGTATCCAAACACTTATTGGCTAAACGGATGAAGCAGATTGGAGTTAATCGGACACTAATTAGCTAGTAAACTAGCTAGCTAACTAGCTAACACCTAAATAAGTAGATAATTAAGTAACTAGCAATGCAAATGATTAACTTACAATTTTTATTTAAAATTTTTTTTTATTTGGTGTGTGTGTGTGTGTGTGTGCGCGTGCGTGCGTGCGTGTGTGTGTGTGTGTGTGTGTGTGTGTGTGTGTGTGTGTGTGTGTGTGTGTGTGTGTTGCATATCTCTTGCAGGACATTGAAGTCAACATCAGCATTTTTTTCAGCTGCTGTTGATGTACTAGGCAAGATTACGCACAGTAGTTTGCCATTGTTTTCAGGGCGACCGGCTCACATACCCCGTAAATTACCAACGCGGCGAGAACCGCTACCGATTCTCGCGCAGGTTATGTCACTCACGAGAATATACGGGATTACGGAGAAAGACGTTAACCCCTCAGCCAGGGAGACTGGCACTTACTAATTAAGTATGTAAATACAGAGATAACATCTGGGTTGCACGACTTCAATGTTTCCTATTGCGTTGAATATGTGACTATGGTTCTGCGTTTCAAACCAAGAGAACAGACTTTGGTGATAAACTAACCTAGTGACTGCAAGAAATAATGATTAATCAAATGCATACAACAGAAAAGGTATTCATCTATACGAATGTCAATTCATAACTAATGATACAGACAAAACAAATTCCCCACATATATATGGGCAGGCACATGCAAGCACAGGAGGGCGGCTGGCCTGGGGTAAAAGCTATCAAGTGTATAAATTAAAGCCGTAGATAGCAGAATATGTTGACCTCAGTAGCTCAGGGCTACAAACAAGCTCCTGGACATCATAGTCCGTGCTACGGATACCAAGTATTGCGGTAATGATGTACATTTTGAGACTTATGTTTGTGTTCAGATGTGCAGGTAAAAGCCTGTCATTGAATCAATAAGCACAGCGCACAATTATGATCATTATATGTAGGTATATTTCTGTCATTGAATCAATAAGCACAACGCAGAATTATGTTCATCACTTGTAGCTATACTTCTGTCATTGAATCAATAAGCACCACGCATAATTATGTTTATTATGTGTTAGTATACTTCTGTCATTGAATCAATAAGCACTACGCACAATTGTGATCATTACGTGCAGAGATAGGCTACTTCTGTCATTGCATCACTAAGCACTACTCACAATTATGGGCATTATATGTAGGTATACTTCTGCCATTGGATCAATAAGCACTACGCTTAATTATGCTCATTATGTGTAAGTATACTTCTGTCATTGAATCAGTAGGCACTATGCACAATTATGATCATTGCGTGCAGGTATACTTCTGTCACTGAATCAATAAGCACTACTCATAATTATGCTCATTATATGTAGGTATACTTCTGTCATTGAATCAATAAGCACTACGCACATTTATGATCATTATATGTAAATACGTATTTCTGTCATCGAATCAATAAGCACTACTCACAATTATGCTCATTATATGTAGGTATACTTCTGTCATTGAATGACTAAACACCACGCACACTTATGATCATTATATGTAGGTATACTTCTGTCATTTAAATGAATAAGTACCACGAACAATTATGATCATTACGTGTAGGTATATGCCATGTGACAATATGGGGCTTACAACATTAAGCTTACGGGTTAACAGAAGGTCTACGGTAAAAAACCAGCAAAGTGAAAAAAAAAGTGAGAAAAATTCCCGCTATAACAATTAACTGACACGCTCTGATAAAGCGTGTAAAGGCAGATCGGAGCGCATGATGATGATGAATATCACAAAGGGAAACCATCCAGGAAGTTGCGTATCACGTGACTGGAACAGCCTAATTCACGAGAAAAGAAACAGAGTTAGTCAGGCCAGGGTCTAGATCAGTGGTTCTCAACCTTTTTTGGCCCGTGCCCCCCTTCACCATATTTTCAGAACGTCATTCCCCCCCCCCCCTTTCCTATCAAAATGTTGGCCCGTGCCCCCCTTCACCATATTTTCAGAACGTCACCCCCCCCCCCCTTCCTATCAATAATTTGGCCCGTGCCCCCCTTCACCATACTTTCAGAGCGTCATCCCCCCCCCCCTTTTCATATTTCCTACCTAAAAATCCCCCCACCCCTACACAGTATACGTAAAAATGGAAGGTAAATATGTTAAAACAGGTCTAGACATCCACATAAAACATGATTTGTGGGTCTACTTACTTTATAAAATGAATTTTAGAAGGATGAGACGTGCATAACTATAAAGTATGAAGGGAAAAGCAATATCAAGTAATCGGTTCTTATATTAACGCGATATTGAAATGATCTTCATTCCCCCTCCCCTCCCCGGAAACCCTAAAATTCTCCCCTGGGGGGGGGGGGGGAATTCCCCACCGGTTGAGAACCACTGCCCTAGACAGTATACGTAATAACTGAAGCTAAATTTAATAGAACATACCAAACAAGTCTAGACATCTACATAAAATGTGATTTGCGGATCTACTTACGTTATAAAATAAATTTCAGAAGGGTGATATGTACAGAACCGTAAAGTATGAAGGGAAAAACAAGATTAAGTAATCGGTTCTTGTATTAACGCGATCTTGAAATAATCTTCATTCCCCCCCCCCCCCCTTCCTGCCCCCCCCCCCATCCTGGAAACCCCAAAATGCCCCCCTGGGGGGGGGGGAATTCCCCACCGGTTGAGAACCACTGCTCTACGCCGTCTCAGAAGCCGAGTGTCGCTATCTAGGAGAGAACGATAGATAGCGTGTTTTTTTCGCACAAGACAATCTTCCCTTTCGACCGTGAGAAGAGTGTGAGCTGTTGTCAGCCCAATTGATCCATGACACAAAGTAAGATACTTTTATATGGATCACGATTATCTGTTTCAATTAATTATAATATTATTGTAATAGCTTCACATCTACTGTTCATGTCATGAGATCAATAATGCTACTTTCTCTCTATGGCCTTCACCTCGAATGGCTTAGGGGCTATGATTAAGCCACAGTCACACTCGATCTGTTGTCCTGTGCAGGGAACTGCTGGAAGAAAGTGGAACCTCTGAAACATGGTAGAGAGAAAGAGGAACAGTTCCATCTTGGCAATAGCCTCGCCCAGACACACACGACGCCCAATGCTGAACGGGATGAACTGTTCTGGAATCTGTATCTTGCCGTGTTCGTCAATGAAGCGTTCAGGCTTGAAGCTGGAAGCGTCCTCTCCCCAGGTGGCCTTGTCATGGAGCGCGGTGTCCAGGTTTGGAAGAATGTAGGTTCCTTTGGGCACGGTGTAGCCGTTCAAGGTAACATCTTCCGAGCAGATGTGGGTTAAAGAAAGAGGAACAATACTGGCCAGACGCTGGGTTTCCAAAATAACGGCGTTTAGGTAAGTTAGTTGCGTTTTGTCCTGTATGGTTGGTGCTCTATCTGTTCCAACCTTGTCTTTGATTTCCAGATACACTTTATCCTGTACGTCTGGATGTCTGAGCATATATAGGACACACCAGTAGATGGTCGTGCTTGTAGTCTCGGATCCTGCTCCAAACAGATCCATCATGATCTTCAGTAAATTCTGATCATCAAGTGAAGTAGGTACACCGGATTGGATTTTCTTGTTTCTTTCAATAATATATGCATCTATCAGATTACAAACATCGTTGGCGTCGTCTACATGTCGCTTCTTTTCTTCAATGAACTTCGCAAGCAAGTCCATAATTGCCCTCATGTTGGCTTCGATTCTTTTGGCCGAGAAGAGGTCTCCAGGGAGGTATCTGAGCCAGAAGAAAAAGTTGACTATACTGGTATTTTGTTGGTCGTTGACGAGGGACGTTAGTTTGTGCATCAACTCCTGAAAATCCTTGTCATCGTACTCAAATCTATGACCAATCAAAATTGAGCAAATAATATTGGAGGTGCTAATATTAGTCATAACTCGGATGTTAGTGGGTTTCCCGTTGAGGCTTGCCAGATACTTGATGTAACAAGCTGCTTCATCTTGAATTTTTTCAGCCAGAAGGTTCTTGCCCATTCCAAAAGTTCTCAGGATGGACAAGCCCACAGATCTCTGTTCCTTCCAGTTTGCACCATTGGAGAAAATAACGCCTTTGTCATCCATTCCAATTGACTGTCAAGAGCAAATAATATACGTATTAACTTTGTTTTCAAGTGAAAAAGTTACACGCTGTGTACAATAGCTAGTATTCATTGGTGACTAATCTTCAATCAATCGAGGTAGTTTGCAATATAAAACAATAACGAACAAACCTAAAATTTCATATATTCAACTTGTATTATTTAACGTCAAAAGAACATAATAATTATGTCAACTTTACTCACACCAAGAGAAACGTTTAAATATCTTTCAAATGCGGTGTCTACGAAGAATACTTGGTATTAAGTGGCAAGACAAAATCACAAATACTAATTCCTCCGAAGTCGGAGAGTGTCTGCCTGTACGGCGAGGAACCACCAGTCTGCACACCAATAAGCCAGACATGGGACAACGGATACTCACGCAAACCTCGGGTCCTGTATGACACCACACTGATATTGGACAGCAGGATGTATTCATCCGACATACAGGACTTCACGCTGGAGTTCACAGCCAGCGAACGCAAGCAAGTACAAATACTGACGTATTGGAAAGATCAGGTTATGTGACGGTGTGTTCCATGCTCAGTCTTCGTAGACTTAGATGGGTAGGACACGTTAGGAGGATGGTTGATGGTAGAATACCAAAGGATATCTTTAGTGAATTACAGATGGGTAGGAGATATCAGAGTCGGCCTCTACTACGATACAAATATGTGTGTAAGCGAGATATGATCGATACAGGCATTGATAATGCACATTAGGAGCAAGTCGCCGCTGACCGTGTTGCATGGAGGGCAACTAACAGAAATGGAATAATGACAAAGGAGAAAATGATTGCAGATAAAGCACACACAGAGCGTGAGAGACGTAAATTGGTGCATGATGGTGGAAATGACTATGTATTCATATGTATCCACTTTGGACGAACATTTACAGCGTGAATTGGCCTTATCAGCCACATTCGCCACCCCCGTGGGTTGTAGTTATTATGCCTTTTTGCAGCACAATGTACCAAACTATCGTATGTCAAGATTGCAAGGTGCCAAATTATGCCAACAAATAGTTGCCATATCTAATGACACTATAAGTGGACGCCACTTCTCATATTCCTCATGGCATACATCATATAGTATGAATATATATTGAGGCGGCCACTGCTGCCCTGAGATTGCTTTCTGAGACTCCATTGAATACGACATATATCATAATTAACTAGATTATGCTACCACATGTTTAGAACATTCAAGCTTAGCGAATCAGCCATGTGCACATGTGTATTGACACGGCAGAGAGCAGAACACATACCATACGACTGACTAAAATACGACATGTATAGGCAATTCTGGCCTAGAGAAACGACATTGGAAGATGAACGCTAAGGGCCACTGAGTAAATTAAAAAAAAAAGACAGTGAAATTCAAACAAGAGACAACGTGGTGGTTATAGACACATTTCAAGGGAACGGAAGAAGAAGAAGAAATCATAACTTCTGATTTTCAGCCAATGTTCCGAATGACTGAATTTGTATAATTCTAGCATGAATGGTTGACACGAATAAAATAATCAGATATACTAGAGCCAATTGGCTCAACTGTTCATGCCATAATGGTACATGGGGCATTTACAGGGCCTATTGGATTGCCCCAAGGTCATCTTCACGGGCAAGTTGATGCTGAGAAATGTATACACAATAGTGTATCACCGGGCTCTCTGGCGATGGCGCTAATGACTTTCTCTGTGATCCAGTATATCCACATGAGGAACACAGCTGCGCGAGATTCGGCAGCGGAACGTGCTACGTTGGTTACTTACGGAGTATGTGAGCCGGTCAGTCAGAAAGCAATGGCAAACTACTGAGCGTAATCTTGCCAAGAGCATCAACAACAGCTGAAAAATGCCGATATTGACTGCAACGTCCTGTAAGGTGTATGCAACTTTATAGGAAAAAAAAAACTTGGTACTATGAAAATGACCTCGGAAGTAAAGGCTGTCGGATAATATTGATCGCATCATCCATCAAGTGACGATCTTTGTAACAATATAGTGCTACCAATACAGACAACCATCATACACCTGACAACCGCCATAGCGCAGTTAATAGAGCTCTCACCCGCCGGCGCGATGGTTGTGTGTATGAAGCCACATTCAATGTTGGATTTGCTTTTAAACTGACCTTTGTCTCAAAAGTCATCTCAGTCTAAACTGGGATGTTGTTGTTGTTGTTGTTGTTGTTGTTGTTGTTTTTGTTGTTGTTGTTGTTGTTGTTGTTGTTAGGCGTTGGTGGTGGGGAGGAGTTATTAGAGTTTAAGTGTCTGTGACATGATTCACTCTGTTCATGAGCATGTTTCTAGGATCAAGTAAATTCCCAACCGGTGTGCTGGACCCATCATGGGTTCCTGACCTACTTCACCAGGGCACCAGGCTACATTCAGGGAAGTACAGGCGGCCAGCGACAAACCGATTACGTCAAAAATCAGGTGCAGATCGGTCAACACAAAACTAGCACAAGAGAGTCAATACGCCTCGATGAATCAAGGGAGGACCATTACTTACTTTTACCAAATGCCCAATAGGCTCCTTGGTGTGTAAAGGGCCATGCAGTGCTTAGCCTACACCGTTAAATACATATAGACTATAACTACAGTTAAAATAAACTGAAACACAGACCTCGTTAGCAAAATACGGCGGCCTGTCAGAGAAGATATCAGCTTTCTTGACCAGGGCTTCTTTAATCAGGTCAAAGCCGTTGAGTACAACCACGAGATTCCGTCCCAGGTACAGGCTGTGATACAATAAAACATTAATGAAGATCGTTAGATAGTCCTAGGTACAGGCTGTGATACAATAACACATTAATGAAGATCGATAGATAGTCCTAGGTACAGGCTGTGATACAATAACACATTAATGAAGATCGATAGATAGTCCTAGGTACAAGCTCTGATACAACATAATATTAACGGAGTTAGATAGTCCTAGGTACAAGCTGTGATACAACATAATATTAACGGATCATTTAGCTCTAGGTACAAGCTGTGATAGAACATAATATAAACGGATATAGTTAGTTAATTAGTTAGTTAGTTAGTTAGTTAGTTAGTTAGTTAGTTAGTTAGTTAGTTAGTCGCGGTTCCAACTTCACGGCAAAGGGTCCTCCCCATTATGCTCCGTTCCTGTGCTAGTGAATATCACACAATATGCTTCTCCCTGCCAAATATGAAAGGTGGAACAAACATTAGTCTCCGCAAGACAACAGCCCGCACAGGTACAAAGTGGATAATGCAGCCGTCAGAATGCCAAAACAATAGTCCTCCACGAAAAACACAGTTCATCGTCTATGGAAAGACCTCATTGACCCGGGTTTTATCCCACACGGCTGGATCTCTTTCCGCAGGGCGACACGACGAAAGTGCCGCAAAAAGCACGAATTCTGTAGCTCCAGCGACGACTCTCATGAGTCTCCTTAAAAATGCACTCGTGAAACGAAAAGACAGACTAGTCAATTCAGCGAAAACCGGCTATTGTTCCGAACATGCAGTTCCCTGTGCAAACAACAGCCGATAGATGCAAAAGCATTCCACACGAATCTCACAGCTCACAGTGTCGAGCCAACACTCATTCAGTAGCAGGGCGAGGGAACCATGTACTACCAGTCCAACATGAGAAAAATGCGAATGCAAACCGTAGCCACAACCGTAAACACGCCTGCGGACTTAACGGTTCAATGCCTAACCGCCATGTTAGGAACCGGAAGTCGGAGATAGTTAGTCCTAGGTACAAGCTGTGATACAACATAATATTAACGGAGCTAGTTGGTTAGTCTTAGGTACAAACTGCTCCAAACCATAACATTAATGGAGACAATTTGCGCTTTCTAAGTATAAGCTGTTATAACATAACATTACTGGAGATCTTTGGCCATTCCAGGGTCAAGGCGTTATGCCACACAACATTTATAGAGATATTTGATTCTTACTAGGTACACGGTTATGGGGAAATATCTCGTTAATATGGATCTTTGGCAACATACTAATATCTGTAACGTATCTGATTAATACAATTTTACTTTACACAAATTGCGTATTTTTCTCATTATATAAAACAAGGCAGACGAAGCAGAGATGCATGAACACTGTGAGTAGCAGAAGATGAAATCTGTAAGCTTGCTGGCCTTATTACAGTTGTCTTAAATCAGTTGATGCCATCGCGTATATGCGACCAGGACAACAGGACATATTACATCAGCATTTAGATGTTTCGTTGCAGGCTTATATTGGAATTTCTCATTTACCGAGAAACATGTATCCAAGTCACTAGTCCCAGGTCACACGCAGACTAGACTGGTGTAGTTCCACTTTTGTCTGACCCTCTCAATGGGTTTTAAGTATTTCCTTGCCAAAAGACTTCAACACCATACCCGCCGCATACCCAGACGGAGGCAAGGATTTAATTATTCATTTGTTAGTAGCTTCTCTCTCTGACTGAAGTCTTTTCAATATACTATTAAAGTGTCTAGCGGGAGATATTCCATCATGTTATTGTTTGTACAAATGGATACATTCACCGCTAGGAATCGAACCCTGTTGCGCGAGCTAGAGGCGGATGTCTTGACGCATAAGCTAAAATGTTTGTTCATATCCTTTAGAGGACGTCGCAATCAACTCTAGAACCTTTTAGCTGTTTGTAGTTTCTTGGCAAGTGTGCGTTACTTGCTTTCTGAACGACCTAATCTCATACCATTTTATGAAAACTAACACACGACTGCCTGCTTCCAAATCTCCCGCAGTTGTGTTTCGAATGCGGTTCAAGGGATTGCTAATTACCTTTCATAACCCTTTGCTACAGCGACTGCTTAGGTTTGGAATAATACATTTCGACTTTATGAGGTGTGATGACCAACTATCTGCCTCGCCATCTCTATATTCTCACTCAACGAATAATCAATCCCACTACATGATCCGGTATTCAGATGTTATAATAAATTCTTGTCCGTTGTTTCACTTTTATGTTGTTTAGTACACAAAACATTTTGTGGTGATCTGTCAACCATTTGTACAAACAATAACATGATGGAATATCTTCCGCTGGACACCTTAACAGATCTGGTAATCTGATCTTTCACCCTTATCTCTTGCAGGGTCATAGGCCCTCAACCACATCACTCCAAGCCACCCCCTCCCTCCAAAAACGAATAAATCTATCCCATGCAGCTTCGCCAATGTCCTTCCCGTATTATTCATGTCTGTTTCTACTTCTCTTTTCCGTGTGTTTAACTAGTTCTCTGTTTATTGTGTCCTGTGGATTATAGACAATGGCTTATGTAGAGATATATGAAATGTGCATACCAAATATAGAACAGCCTAAATCAATAGATGCCACATGGTTACACACAACCACACAGACACCGGCGTTTGGTGCAGGAGAGCCTGGCATATAATACCACAACATCTTGTCTGAGAATGGAGGTTGAGGCAGTCACAACGGCGATCCACTAGATGGAGGATAAACAGCACAAGCACGTCGTGATTCTAGATGACACACGAAGTATGTGAAGACAGGCATGATTCGGGCAGAGTGGCGGCCATAAATTCAACAATCAGTGATAGGGAGCATCAGTTGGATTTTCCTTCCAAGACATGCTAGTATGGTGGGAATCGAGCAGACGGACAGACTGGCTGCGTCTGCACCGCTTGATTGGGTATTGGTGCATGATAAGGCTGACGTGATCAAGGTCTTTTGGGATCGCGTGCATAGTGCACAAGAACAGATAGATCATCACGGTATGGAGAGAATGGTGCTGCAGGGAGGGACCAGGGAATCTTTCTGATACTCAGAACTCTGATGAAAGATCAGACGGACACTAATACGCGTACCATTAGTATTGGGACTCTTCACTGGCTGTTGAAGGTTAGGAATGAGCATGTATTGGAATGTCCCGAGTACTATGATATCGGCTTATGACTAAACTTAGCTCAACACACATACAAACATCCATATACATATATATACACGTTGCATGGACCGTATCAAACTCTGCTACGTCGCGCACCGTACCTGTATATATCTCCACATTGCTTTCTCCAATCTCGAAACTGTGGTCTGAAATCATTCGCCATATACAGAAGATGACCAACGATGGGCAGTGGTCGCAAGGGGCTGGGCGGTAGGCGTGGATCGGGGCGGCGGAGCAGGAAGAAGGCGATCAGAAAAACTACCACGGAAACCAACAGCGTGGTCGACTCCATCCTTGTGTCTGAAAGAGAGATAACACAGTTTGCTAACACAGTATGTGACTTACAGCAATCTTTGGGTGCGCTGACACCCATCTTATCCTAGCTTCAATTTTGTCTGCGCTGATTACTTGCTATTTGTGTGAACGTTTCCCAGTGTTTTCATGGACTCTCCTTACTCGCCTAGGTGTTACTTGCTATTTAATTGTTACTGCAACTCCTATATCAAACAAGTACCTCTTTAACTCCTGTTTCAAACAAATGCCGGTTTAACTAGTGTATCAAATAAATACTGCTTTAACTCCTGTTTCAAACAAATACCGCTTTAACTCCTGTATCAAATAAATACAGCTTTAACCCCTGTATCAAACAAATACCGATTTAACTCCTGTATCAAACAAATACCGCTTTAACTCCTGTATCAAACAAATACCGCTGTAACTTCTTTATCAGACAAGAGTCAATTTAAGTCATTGCATCTCGGATAGGAGTCAATCAACTGCCTCTGACCAAGACAATACTGTTGTACCACCTCTCCAATATCGATCATTTCTGTGACCACTTCTCTTCTCTATGAATGTTAGGTTTTAGCTATTTATTGTGCTCTGTTATTTCCATACTAAGGCCATACTAGTTAAACTATTCTCGAGGAATAATCTTGTCCCTGTTGTAGAACTTTCTACACTGCCTGTACTGTCATCGGAGCCAGATCGTTCTGCGTGTTTGGCTCTACACATAAACTTTGCTGACAGAGGAATCCAACCATCTATGCCTATTGTCTACACACACAAACGGCCTTCTATGTACTCGAGGAAGATGGGTTGCCAACGACATGCACCGGAACATAACCTCTTTTGTTGTCTACCTGTATTAGGTATTTCATGGAAGGTACCACTACAACCAATAATAAAGAGAGATCCTCTGCCTACTGTCGTAAAACTGGAGACCATAACTTACCACTATCTGTTGGCTGCTCTTCAACTTCATCCACCACCTGCACACATGACTTAACGTAACCCTGATCGTGGTTGGGGGGGGGGGGGGGGAGGGATAAATGCATACTCCACCTTGCCCATGCCATAGTATTTAAAAGCGTTAATGTCAATTGTAAATACGTGCCAAGACACGTCTACAATCATCATGCTTTATTCAAACTACGACGTGTTTGTACTAACGTCATATTTAATTTCGCCAATGTCTCTTTTGCCGGTCTTCCTGACCTAGGTGTTAGCGACTTTCTCCGTAATCCCGTATACTCTCTTGAGTAACGTGACGTGCGCGAGAATCGGTGGCGGTTCTAGCCGGGTCGGTAACTTACGGGGTATATGTGTGCCGGTCGCTCAGAAAGCAATGGCAATCTACTAAGCGTAATCTTGCCAAGAAATCAACAATCAGCTGAAAGATGCTGATGTTGACAGCGATATCCTGTAAAGGATATGCGGAAAAAAAACAACACATCTCTTTTACTCTTTCTGAGATGCTCTCTCACCTTGTATCCCGATGTTCTCGATGATAACACTCTAGCCGCCAGCTGATCTTGTTCCATTCAGTAATTGGTGTTATCCCTACATTTGTTATCAATTGCTCATTTGTCTCTGTGTCTCTTCTTGTTTTTCCATCTGCATTTCTTATGTATCTTATCTCATATAATGTACTTTTACGCCTGTGTAAAAGTACATTATACAAGAGATACAGCATGCAGGGCGATGCGCTACCTTCTTGGTTTTCCAACCATTGAAGAGAGAATACAAGGTTGCAGGGCACGCGCCTACCTCAGAATTAACGCAAACACACAACATCCACTGCATAGTGAAATTAGGAAGGTGAAGGGCAGCAGGTTAAAAAGAGGACGGTCGTGGATGGGTCAAGCCGAAGACATTCTTCAACAGGTGTGTTCACTTGGACTGTCCATGTCGGAAGTTTGTAACACACCATTGGGACAATGGTGTCTTTATAACAACTCAACATTTGACCGAGAAGCTTCACGAAATGAGGCGCTTCCGGTCAACGTTTCCATCAAAGTATTCTTCAACGAACAAGACAATAAAAATGTAAAAATAAAAAGCAGCCAGATAAAACACACGGATACTTAATTCGGGATCTGAAAACTAATCAGATCCGTACAAAGTCGTTTTTAAAATACGGCGTGTAGTGTGTTATGAGAGTTTGTTCTAAGAGTTTGCCACTGGATGAATAAGGGTTGTTGGTATCTTTTATTCCCTATTTCATTTTATTTCAGCTTCGGTCAGCGGTAATTTAGAGAACGTTGGGAGATACGATTTGCGAAACCTTTTGGGCTTATTGAAAAGAAAGTGTTTGTGGAGTGGAACTAATTTAAATATGTTATATTGGTTCATGTAACAAAACTAGGTGGAAAGAACGCAGGCAATGAATTACCTGGGGATACGGTTCGATCGAAGCCTTGCTTATAATGTGCACATAGACCAGGTGATAACAAAGGCCAAGCGGGGTTTGGCAGCGATGCGGGTGATGGCGGCAGCAAACTGTGAGCAGCGCCATCTATGTCTTCTGTACGAGGGGTTGGTCATGTCTGTTTTGGAGTATGCAATGGCAATCCTGACTCTCAGCCATAAGCAGATAGAAAGGATGGAAAGGATACAGAATGAAGCTATGCGCATTATTCTTGGATGTACAAGAGATACAGCATGCAGGGCGATGCGCTACCTTCTTGGTTTTCCAACCATTGAAGAGAGAATACAAGGTTGCAGGGCACGCGCCTACCTCAGAATTAACGCAAACACACAACATCCACTGCATAGTGAAATTAGGAAGGTGAAGGGCAGCAGGTTAAAAAGAGGACGGTCGTGGATGGGTCAAGCCGAAGACATTCTTCAACAGGTGTGTTCACTTGAGGACTTAGAACCTGGCGAGGAGTGGGTGCGAGTGCCAACAGACTTCTGCACATCCTTTTCAGTTTGCATCCAACTAGATAGAAAATGCAGACAAGAAAATCCGGCTGCTGTTGAGGCTGAAGTACAAGCGTTGATTTTCGAGAATTCGGTCATCTACACAGATGGGTCGGTCGTCCGACATGTGAGAAGCTCATGGGCCTTTACAGCTCGGGCCGGAGGGAGAATTGTGAAGGAGGACTCTGGTGCTTTCACTGAAACCACAAGTAGCCTGACCATGGAAGTCATGGCAGTAAGTAAAGCAATAACATGGCTCGAGACACAGACATTCACTAGGGCTTGTTTCCTTAGCGACTCAATGAACATGATCAAGAGGATAGAGGAGGGGTCGATCCGAAGAGAATGGTTGCTGCCTCTGGAGCGGTCTCGACTGGCAAAGATTAGTTTCATCTTCGTGCCAGGGCATGCGGGAGTACAAGGAAATGAGCGGGCTGACAAGCTCGCAGGTGAGGCTACTGTGGAGGGCGGAAGCGCCATGGACCAGGCCGACATTCTGAATGCTCTACGAGAAGTAAGACTTTTGCGAGAACCAAGTGATGACTGTGAATCTACAACAATGGCCAGACTGCGAGAGCAGCAAATTAAAAGAGGGGTGGCCAAACAAGAACACTACGCAGGAAGCCAAAGAAGATTTATAAACCAATACAGAACTGGCGTCGTTAGCCGCTACACGCTGCGGAATTTGCTGAGGAGGGGATCCGAGCACTTATGGACTGAATAGTTCGATGTGCAATGAGGATGATCTGTCGACTAACTAACTAACTAACTAACTATGTAACAAAACTGGACGGGATCCTCAGTGTTTGTTGCTGATGATCATCTAGGATAGCGAAGCATGACCATCCATGCTTAACGGCATGGCACATGATGATGATGATAATATCATATTAACGTCTATAAAATGCATGTGTGAGCAATAACAAAACTAGGTATGTGATAGCTATGTTATAAAAGCAACAAGATACCAGTCTTCACACTGGCAACCCCTATATAACATTATTGATGCGTTACCTTGCAGCAAGACAAATCCTCAAGGATGTACACACACACAGGGCTCCAAGACAAACAGTTTCCCCTTGCAATAACCTTCAAAGTTATACAACCAGGAATATGCATTAATCTGTTATTTTGCGAACAGAAACGATGCAATGAAACTAATGTCAATGTACATGCTATTACATCTCTTGTGTCTTATAATTTGTTTCACATGATAACGTTATGTAAATGTAATATATTTTCAGGAAAGAAAATAGCATATGCAAAAACATAGAGAATGATGAAAACATTGCTGTCGATTTGTTAAAAGTATAACATATTATGCTTTTAATGACCATTAATTGGGCAATGCACGAGAGACACTTGTAACAGTGGGCTTTATAATATCATCAATGCATAACACCGCTCCAGGTTCCGATGCATAGACAAGGCTCTTCAACTAAATTAACCTGAAAATTACGTCAGTGTGATGACCACAGCATCTGTGTAAGTGGGATGTGATTAAGACCCTTATACTGGAAGGTCTATTCGTGCCTGATGAGTGCCACCAGTCATTTGTGGCACCCGTTGGGCTGACATTCAATGTCATATAGTGTCGTCGTGGTCTGAATAAAGCTTCATAATTGCAGACTAGCCTTGGCACGTATTTACAATTGACAATAAAACATTTTAAATACTATGGCAAGTGCAATATATAATATATCACCAAGTGCATTGCCAACTGGTCTTGGCGATTACGTTTCTCCACAGCTTTAGTGCTTTTCAATGTATTTATTGATGTAGGCCTATATGTATTTTCTACTGCTATTATGGATGTCATATGTTGTCTATCACTTTTTCTATGAATCTAACCATCTTAGATCAATAATCAGATATAATCTTAGACTGGCAAAATCAGTTAGTTAGTTAGTTAGTTAGTTAGTTAGTTGGTCAGGTCTTAGTCAGATATGACTGAGCTACCGTATAACAGTCGACGGTACTACCTGGTTTCTGTTAGCGCCGAACGTTGGGCGGCGCTTACCAAACCCGACACCCCACATTGTGCCAACGGCTTCGGGCGGAAGAGCGCAATTGGGAGGGTACAAGCCTTACCCTGGTGCGAGGAAATGCAAGCTAAAGACAAAATTGTCATGGCAGGGCAGACCAGGCCCTAAGCCTTGGTTGGCGACTGGTCTAGGATCGAAGCTCCGACAGGCGGACAGTTAGAGCATTGCTTTGCTGATCCGACAGCTTCTGCAGCTTGTCTTGTTCCAGATGTAGGGGTGTTACCTTTCCTCTGGAGTGAACTAGGCAGGCCGAGAGAGGGATCATGCTGCATGGGCAACACATGATCTCTATATTTTAGCCCAGGCTTTGTGCTATGGAGAGGCAATAACTCCATCCCTGGTCTTAACTGGTCTCGGAATCAAAGCGAGAGGCAACTGTTACGGGTTATAAGTCCTTGTCAGTTGGCGTAGACATGGGGCGCCACGCGTTGCCTCTGACGGTGGGAGACACCTATAGGTGTCACTGATCAGCTACCGCCCGCCTCAAGCTGGGCAGCCCCCAGCCAATTGGGTGCTGATCCGCCACAGCCTGCCTGCTTCAATGGGTGCTTGGGGCTAGGACAAAATCTGAATCGCAGGCTGTAAAACCAATGCACCAGGTACAAACAAAAATAAAAATAGAAACCTCAAGCTACGGCTTGCAACTTGGAACATGAGAACCATGTGTCCAGGATTTTCCACTGACTTGACCAATATTGATGATGTGAGAAAAAACGGCTGTGATTGATGCCGAACTCAATCGTCTTAACATTGATATTGCTGGCCTGCAGGAGACTCGCCTCGCTGAGGAAGGGTCACTCAGGGAAAACAACTACACCTTTTTCTGGAAGGGTAGAGGGCAGGCAGAAAAAAGGCAACACGGTGTGGGCTTTGCAGTGAAGAATTCGCTACTTGGAATGATTGAAATTCCAGCAGGAGGAAATGAAAGACTATTATCCCTGCGCTTGGCAACCTCTTGTGGGTTTGCCACCATTATTACTGCATATGCACCGACACTCGATTCCTCTGATGATGTGAAGGATTTGTTCTATGAGGAGTTAGACTCCGTGATCAAGGCAGTTCCAAAATCTGACTACATTTATATGCTCGGTGATTTCAATGCTCGTGTGGGCAAGGACTCGAGTTCATGGCCAGTGTCCCTTGGAAAATACAACATCGGTTGCATGAATGAAAATGGGCAAAGGCTGCTGGAGCATTGCACCAGTAATGACCTATGTATTACAAACTCTTTTTTTAAAACAAAAGAGATGCATAAGGTCACATGGAAACATCCAAGATCCGGCCATTGGCACCAGCTGGACTTCATCATCACACGGAGACAACATCTGAACCATATATCATTGACTCGTAGTTACCACAGTGCTGACTGTGATACAGATCATTCTTTGGTTGTTGCAAGAGTTAGACTGAGACCAAAGAGAATCTACACAGCTAAACACAAATCTAGCCCCAGGATTAATATTATTAACACTCATGATCCTGAAAAGTGCTTTCAGTTTCAACAGCAACTTGAAGACGCTTTCACTGATACACCAGAAAATTGTACAGTAAATGAAAAGTGGGGTCAAATTAAGGAAACTCTTTATAAAACTGCCGTAGGGGTTTACGGCACTGTGGATCATAAGAGGCAGGACTGGTTTGCCGCCAACAGCGAGACTCTGCAGCCCTTGATTGATAAGAAGAAGAAAGCTCTCTTAAGAAACAAGGAAAGACCAACGCGTAACACTCTGAGTGAGCTAAGGCAAGCTAGGAAGGATGTGCAAAAGGCTGCCAGGCAGTGTGCAAATGATTATTGGATCAAGTTATGTGAGTCCATTCAAATCGCAAGTGATAAGGGAGACATAAGAAGCATGTATGAAGGAATAAAGAAAGCCTGTGGTCCAGTGATCAAAAGAAGTGCACCGCTGAAAACCTTGACTGGAGAAGTCATCACTGATAAGAAACAGCAGATGGACAGATGGGTAGAGCACTATTTGGAGCTTTACTCAAGTGAGACCAAACTAGCGGATGATGCCCTCAACGCCATAGAGGCCCTGCCAACTCTTGACCACCTGGACACACTTCCCACCATAACAGAAGTTAAGTGTGCTATAAATGAACTTGCATCTGGCAAGGCTCCAGGTAAGGATGGGATTCCAATAGAGGTTATCAGGAGTGGGCAAGACACACTCACTCTACAGATCCACCAGCTAATAGAGCTGTGCTGGCGTGAAGGACAAGTCCCACAGGATTTCAAAGATTCAAACATCATAACGCTGTACAAGAACAAGGGTGATCGGAGCGACTGTAACAACTATAGGGGTATCTCACTTCTGTGTATTGTTGGGAAAGTATTTGCCAGGATTGTTCTGCGCAGACTTCAGGTCCTAGGAGATCAAGTCTACCCCGAATCACAGTGTGGCTTTCGACAGAACCGGTCTACCACTGATATGATATTCTCATTGCGACAAATGCAAGAAAAATGCCGTGAACAGAATCAACCACTGTTTATTGCCTTCATCGACCTCACAAAGGCATTTGATTTGGTCAGTCGTGAGGGTCTGTTCAAGGCACTAAAGAAGATTGGCTGCCCACCAACTCTTCTGTCCATTGTGGAATCGTTCCACACAGGCATGAAGGGTATAATCAAGTTTGATGGTGCAACTTCTGAAGAATTTGAAATCAAGAGTGGAGTTAAGCAAGGTTGTGTACTAGCTCCCACCCTCTTTGGAATATACTTTTCACTTCTACTGAAATATGCATTTCGTGATCAGGATGGTGGTATATACATTCACTCACGCTCAGATGGCGGCCTCTACAATGCTCAGAGATTGAAGGCTAAGACCAAAATTAGGAGGGTACTGATCAGAGAGTTGCTTTTTGCAGATGATGCTGCAGTTACGACCCACTCTGAGGAAGAATTGCAATGTCTACTATCTGCATTCTCCAATGCTTGTTCTGAATTTGGTTTAACAATTAGCAAAAGAAGACACAGATTATGTCACAAGGTGCACATGGGGTACCATCAATCTTTATTGACGACGCCGAACTAGAGATAGTAGACCATTTTACATATCTAGGATCAGTGGTAAATAGCAAATTATCCCTAGATCAGGAAATCAACATCCGGATTGGTAAGGCAGCAACAACAATGAACAGGTTAAGAAAAAGAGTCTGGGAGAACAGGAAGCTTACTGCCAAAACAAAAGTCCTTGTCTATCAAGCCTGTGTCCTTAGTACTCTTCTCTATGGCAGTGAAACCTGGACAACTTACTCACACCAAGAGAACAATTTAAACAGCTTTCATATGCGGTGTCTGCGAAGAATTCTTGGTATTAAGTGGCAAGACAAAATCACAAATACTGAAGTATTGGAAAGATCAGGCTGTGTGACAGTTTATTCCATGCTCAGTCTTCGTAGACTTAGATGGATAGGACATGTTAGGAGGATGGATGATGGTAGAATACCAAAGGATATCTTTTTTGGTGAATTACAGATGGGTAAGAGATCTCAGGGTCGGCCTCTACTACGATACAAAGATGTGTGTAAGCGGGACATGATTGATACAGGCATTGATAATGCACATTGGGAGCAAGTCGCCGCTGAACGTGTTGCATGGAGGGCAAATATCAGAAATGGAATAAAGTCAAAGGAGAAAATTATTGCAGAAAAGTCACACACCAAGCGTTTGAGACGTAAGATGGTGCATGATGGTGGAAATGACCACGTGTTCACATGCACCCACTGTGAACGGACATTTACAGCGCAAATTGGCCTTATCAGTCACACTCGCTACCGCCATAGTTAAAAGTTATTATGCCTTTTTAGAGCACAAACTATCGTCTGTCAAGACGGCAAGGTGCCAATGAGTAGTTAGTTAGTTAGTTAGTTGGTTAGTTAGTTATTTACTTATTTAGTTAATCAATTCATTTATTAGTTACTTAGTTAATTATTTTTAGTTAATGTGGTAATTATGTAATTTTATACTTAGTTAATGTGTTAATTATTTAATTAGTTATTTAGTTAGTTATTTAGTTTGTTTGTTTGTTAGTTAGATAGTTAGTTAGTTAACTATTAAGTTAGTTAGTTGGTTAGTCCATTAGTTAGCTAGTAATTAGTTGATTTGTTAGTAGTTAGTTAGATAGTTAGATTGCTATTAAGTTAGTTGGTTAGCTAGTTAGTTAGTTATTTAGGTAGCTATTAAGTTAGTTAGTTGGTTAGTTTGTTAGCTAGGTAGTTAGTTAGCTAGTTAGTTAGTTAGTTAGTTAGTTAGTTAGTTAGTTAGTTTGTTTGTTGAATCGACTTAGTTGCACCGGCTTTTACCCCATATTGCTCACTGTCTTTCCGTAGAATGACCTGCCGACAGTACCTCACGAGAGCATGAACTCCTTTTCTCCAGCGATTACCTCCAAGGGAATATTAAAAACCTGCACCTGTGAGACGAATGGCAGGATCGAGTAGGAACAGACGATCTTTATAGCTCCAGGCAGGGGGATTAACTACTTCACCACCAGATAAACTTTCTCATGGTCGATCCAGCTCACAACATACAAGATTTGTGTGGGAATAAGAGGAGTGGATAAAGAAACTAGTCATTTTAGCTCATGTTATTGTAGCTAATGTATGTGACATACTTAAATACGACACGCCTATGACAATCTATGCTACAGTTTTACTCTAACTTCGCCAGTAAATATGTGTAATTAGTGGAGGTATGTTGTTGTGTGAAATATTCTAGGTCGAGTGCTCTACTTTTAAATAGCAGCAAAATCGAGCAAGAGTTTGTCCATAGAAGTGTGAACTTTGAGTGACGTGTCGTAAACTAGACACAGAACACTGCTTGTCATAAAGTAGGCTGGCAGACACACAAAGAGTTGTCTCACACAGAGTTGTCTCACACAGAGTTGTCTCACACAGAGTTGTCTCACACAGAGTTGTCTCACACAGAGTTGTCTCACACAGAGTTGTCTCACACAGAGTTGTCTCACACAGAGTTGTCTCACACAGAGTTGTCTCACACAGAGTTGTCTCACACAGAGTTGTCTCACACAGAGTTGTCTCACACAGAGTATTTAGCCATTGTCCCGTGAGTGGATCATAAGTGTATATTTGTGTTTACAATTTCTGTTCAGTTTTTCACCACAATCAACTTTCTGTTTGTATTTCACATTTCTATTCAGTATGTATTTACAATCAACTCTAGTATAATTCGATGTAACTATCATCATCAAGTGACATGCCAACCTGGCGTAGTCGTTCATGTCTCTCCGCATATATCGGTCTTTGGTGTTCATGATCAGCTAGGCTGCTGATATTCGTCCATGTCACCATCTCAATCCATCCAGCACCATTTCTCTTAGTCGGCCTCTGCTTCTCTTCCCCTCGATCTTTCCAGTTGTGACGATGTTCTCCAATGCATCTCTTCTCATCACATGACCAAAGAAAGTTGTTTGTCTCTTTCTTATTGCTGTATATAATGTTATAGTTTCATTAGCCTCTTCCAGGCAAACATTGTTAGTTACTCTGGCAGTCTAAGGAATTCACAGCATTCTTCTTAGGAACCACATCTCTGTTGCTTCCAACTATAGGAAATTTATAATCCAGTAACTGACGATGGATCTGTTCGGAGATACGAGGATTGCTTCTGATTCTACGAGGGGTCAGGTCACTATTTGGTGTGCCTGACCCGGTGGTGATCAGTCTGTCACAGAAGTCTCGCCGTTTTGGAACTTCCTACTCCTCCCATACACTTGCTAGACTGACAGGCATTGTCAGAGTCTCACATGGAGTCGGTAGGAACATAAAGATAGAAGGGAATTAGAGAAGGGACAAAACCCCAATACAAGGGAGACACACTCAAATGCTTGAACAATCTAGAGCCTCCGAGAAGGTCAGTTCGCCTACAGCTCCGTGGACACGCTGACCGCGTGCCAGGACCTGTTCCACGAGAAGCTCGGGGAGAGTTACAGCCCGTGTCCGAGACACGTTAGAGGGCAGACGCCGACTGGACATCGAACTAGCAACAGAGGCTTAACTTAAGGGGGACTTGATAGATTGAACACAAGTGTATTTAGGAGTGTTACTCACTAGATAGATAGATGATAGAGTTTGTTGTAATGATTATGTATGATGGCTTTGTTATAAACTCCTGTGATAATGTTCGCCACGCAGCTGGCTGCGAAAACCATTCTTCGCCAGCTTACTGTAAATAAATCATGTCAGATAGTATCAGAACGGAGTTTGTTGCCTGTATGAACCCGAGTTTCATTCCCCTAGGTATCTAGGACGTTGACAGGCATGCATCGTCGATGAAGTTCTATAGGTTTCACCCCTTCACTGATTTAAAAAAAAACGGATAATATAAACGCTGCTTATGATGTTACAGTGTTCGTCTTTGTTCACAGAGATGTCACATGCCTAACACTCTTGACATCCATACAACAATATGTACAGGTTACAAGACAATGGCCTTGTTTATGTAATTTCCATCACATTTTAAACGTTTTCATTGTAAACCGCCTCGTACAAGTTCTCTTCTTCAGCCCCTTTTATCCATTTGCTTTATATGTCCCACTAACAAGCTCTCGTGAAGTCAGACTCTCCTTTCCTATCCCTTCTAGCTCCCTCCACGTCCCTCCTGTTCTATTTCTCTTCTTCAGATGTTTTACTTCTCCTCTATTTCGTTAGTTCTGTGGGTTATAGTCAAGAAACCTTCAAGCTAGACTATTATCAGCTTTCCCAGTGTGTATCCTAGCCAACGTCTGTTGCAACTCTCCTGGTCCGCGGGTATTTTGTCAGTTATGACAACAAGTTCCACATTGGTAAGTCTGCCACATCATTTGAGTACTGTCCTGCGCAGGCACTAATTAATGAATGTGTGTTATGTATTAGTAATTCTTTTAGTTGTTCTCCTTGTTGCTGGTCCATACAGTAGTATACATGTAACGTTAGAGTTTTACATTCTAAGTTTGGTCATGAGCTTACATTTTCTTGACTTCCACAAACGTTCTTGTGCTATGGAAGCCCATCTTGCCTGTTGCATTCTTATTTTGATATCTATATCGCCCCACCCCCTTTTCTATTATGTGGTTAAATTGCTACCTCAATTCATGTATGATTCCAATTCTTGGAGTAGCTCAGTAAACTGAGTTTTCATTTCCTTGATTTATTCTTATTATACTAGAGTCTGCAAGGTGTGGAATGCGCCTGGCCCTGCAGCGAGCAGGGTTAGGATCGGCTAGCCTCTCCCAGGAGGTGTGAAGAGCGAATATTAGTAGCCTGCCGACGACTCGTAGACTACACAAATCAACCCCCCACCTCCACGTGGTGCAGACCGGGCAACCATGACCGCGAGGTCATGGGCTAACGGGGCTATGGCTCGCCATAGGAGATGGACTCCCTGTGGTCAGCTTTGTGTCCTAAACCTGCGACTGTCCTAGCAAGCCGGCAGGGGATCTTCATACTGCTCGTAGAATACAAAGAAGTATAAACGGACTGACCCAAACGGATATCGACCCGGCAATGTTAATGGACTACGAGATAGATCAAGACCTGCAGTTTCAATAGCAAAGAAGAAGAGCTTATAGAAACAATGAAAGAGAGGAAAATTGGACTGATGGGAATAGCGGACACCAGAACAAAGGGGAAAGGATCCAAAGAGCTCCACCACAGTTACACGTTTGTCTACTCTGGAGTAGAACAGCAAGAAAGGGCAAGACACGGTGTAGGAATAGTCATCGAGCCACGGTTAGCAAGAGGAATACTAAAAATAAAATATATCAGAAAGAATCATAACAGTGAGGATAAAAGAACAAACAATTACAACATATGTACAATTATACGCACCATGTAATACGAACAACAATGAGCAAGAATGCGAGGTATTCTACGAAGACATCCATGACGTGCTAACTAAAATAGATAAGCAGGACAACATCATAGTTATGGGAGACTTCAGTGCAAGACTAGGACATAGCAGAGTGAGCGTAGAAAAACATCTGAGAGCATTTGGAGATCAGCATACGGAAATGAATGATAACGGAAGTAGACTGATAGAGCTTTGCAGCCAACACGACCGCTATGTAACAAACACATTCTATAAACATAAAGACTCACAAGTATACACCTGGTATAAATGGAAAGACCTAGATACTAAAAGCCAAATTGATTTTATATTAACACTAGCTGACCCGGCCCGGCTTCGCCCAGACCCTGGTGGGGAGCATCTCATTTAATTCATATAAGTAGTCATATAAGTTCTCGTTCCCGTTACCGACTATCTGTCTGTCTGTCTGTCTGTCTATCTGTCTGTCTGTCTGTCTGTCTGTCTGACCCGGCCCGTCTTCGCCCAGACCCTGATGGGGAGCATCTCATTTAATTCATATAAGTAGTCATATAAGTTCTCGTTCCCGTTACCGACTGTCTGTCTGTCTGTCTGTCTGTCTGTCTGTCTGACCCGGCCCGTCTTCGCCCAGACCCTGATGGGGAGCATCTCATTTAATTCATATAAGTAGTCATATAAGATCCCGTTCCCGACTATCTGTCTGACTGTCTGTCTGTCTTGGATAAATGTAGGAGGGAGGAGGAAGAGGGAGGTGGAGGAGGGAGGAGGAGGGAGGAGACAGGAGGAGTAGGGAGGAATAGGAGGGAGGAGGAGGGATTAGGAGGAGGAGGGAGGAGTAGGGTGGAGGAGGAGGCGAGGAGGAGGGAGGAGGAAGAGGGAGGAGGAGAACGCAGGAGGAGAAGGGAGCAGGAGGAGGAGGAGTGAGGAGGAGGAGAGGGAGGAGGAGGGAGGAGGAGGGAGGAAGAAGGAGGAGGGAGAAGGAGGGATGAGGAGGAGGAGGAAGAGGGAGGAGGAGGAATGTGAAGGGAGGAGGAGGGATAGGGAGGAGGGGGAGGGGAAGAGGAAGAGGGTAGGAGGAAGAGTGGAGAGGAGGAGGGAGGAGGTAGAGGGAGGAGGAGGAGGGAGGAAAATGGAGGAGGGAGGAGGAGAGAGGAGGAGGAAGGAGCAGGTAGGAGGAGGAGGAAGAGAGAGGAGAAGGAAGGAGGAGGAGGAAGAGGGAGGAGGAGGGAGGAAGAGGGAGGAGGATGGAGGAGGGAGAGGGAGGAGGGGAAGAGGAAGAGGGTAGGAGGAGGAGGAGGGGAGAGGAGGAGAAGAAGGGAGGAGGAGGAGGGGAGAGGAGGAGGCAGAGGGAGAAGAAGGAAGGAGGAGGAGGAAGGAGGGAGAGGAAGGAGGGAGACTGAGGAGGGTAGGAAGGAAAGGGAGGTGGAAGAGGAGGAGGAGGGAGGAGGAAAGAGGTAGGGGGAGGAGGAGGTAGAGGGAGGAGGAGGAGGAAGGAAAGGGAGGAGGAAGAGGAGGAGAAGGGAGGAGGAGGAGGTAGAGGGAGGAGGAAGGAGGAGGTAGGAGGAGGAAGAGGGAGAAGAAGGGAGGAGGAGGGAGGATGATGAGGGAGAAGGAGGCAGGAGGAGTTGGAGGGAGGCAGGAGGAGGAGGGATGAGGAGGGAGAGGGAGGAGGAGGGAAGATGGGGGAGGAGGGAAGATGGGGGAGGAGGCGGAGGGAGTAGGAGGGAGGAGGATGGAGGAGGAGGGAAGAGGGAGAAGGAAGAGGGAGAAGGAGGAGGGAGAGGGAGGAGGAAGAGGAGAAGGGTGGAGGGAGGAGGTAGAGGGAGGAGGAGAGAGTTCGCCATTCCGAATTCATACTCGTCTAGTTCTTCCCTTCTACACGACTGTAGATAACTTCCTTACACATAAAAAGATGAATTGTTATTGATATTGCCGTGGCATGGAGGAATATCAGCAGCAGAGTTGATCCAAAAAACCAAAGACTGAGATCTACGGAGAGCCATGAACGCCTACGTCAGCCGGCACGGCACTTGATGATGATGATTGCCGTGTGACGATTCTGTGTAGTCACGTCATTTTCTTCCCTTTCCCTAGCGTTTTGGTTCGGGGATTCTTTCATCATCATCATCATATATTTACGTACGTATTTTGGGAGGGGGAGGAGGGAGGAGGAGGAAGAAGGAAAAAAAACTATGACAGTTGACAGCTCTGGAATGAAAGGAAGGCGTGTAGAAAATTTCATCTCAATCGGATGGGCCGTTCGCGAACAAATAAAGGACATACATATATATTTACATATATATTTACATACATACACTTTGTTTTATAGATATAGAAGAAATAACAGAAAGAGAAATATATTAGATGCAAGGACAGTGCCCAATTTAAGTATAAACACAGATCATAAGGCAGTCGTTGCCACAATAAGAACCAGCAGAAGAAGAAAACAAAGAGCAGGAAAATACATGCTATGTTATTCAGTAAACTTGAAAAACCTTAAATACGTGGCAGTAAGGGCAAATATTGAGAAAGAACTAACTGAAATCTTTGTAAAATTACCTATAGAAAGAAAAACAGTGGAAGAAGAATGGTAGATGTTCAAATCAAGTATTTTAAATACTGCAAAGATAACATGTAGAACCACGAAAAAACGCAAAACACTGATAAAGAAAATAACAAGTCGGTTGAACGCAGAAGTAAAGAAAGCGGTAAAAGACAAAAAGGAAAAAATATAAAACGTGGCTGAAGAGCAAACAGGAATGTGATTACATAGAATATAGAATAGCGAGAAGTACGAACGAACGAACGAACGAACGAACGAACGAACGAGCAAACTTTATTTTCAAAGGGTTAAGAATTGGGCACGCAGGCCCGTCTAACATTCTGCCCTTCTATCACTCTCTTTCATACATTATTTCATTCACACGACTGGGAAGAGCATGGAGAAACCTTAAAAAAAATTACAAGAAGGCAACTAGAAACATCTACGAACAGATAAGTGCAATGCGAACCAGAGGAGAACCCTTTGACACAACTGAAATAATTAACAGCTAAAATGGAGAACCAATACGTGAACAAAAACAAATCCTAATAAGATGGATGCAGTATTTCGAACAACTTCTCAACATTCCATCAGATGTCACAGGAATTCAAGAGACCTAAACAGATGCCACTGAAGAACTAGAACCAGACATACTAAAAGAAGAAATTATAGAAAACATCAGATTGGCTCCATTGAACAAATCAGCGGGACAAGATGAAATACCAAATTAACTAATTAAAGCAGCAAGAGAAGTAGGAACAGCTTGGCTACATAGACTATTCAACCATGTTTGGATAGAACAACATACACCACAAGACTGGGGAAACGCCATAATTATCCCAATTTAGAAAAAAGAAAGGCAGCAAAAGAGTTTGCACACAATACAGAGGCATTTCACTGTTGAGTCATGCTGGGAAAATATTTAGCAAAATTCTTTAGAAAAAATTACTAACTATTATAGAACCGCAGCTAAGCGAAACAGCTTGGATTTAGTGAAAACAAAGGATGCACAGATGCCATTTTTGGTCTTAGACAACTTATACAAAAATCAATCGAATTAAATGAAACACCCTACTTAACCTTTGTCGAAAAAGAAAATGCACTTGATAGAGTAGATAGAAACAAGCTGTGGTAAATCCTTAAACAATATGGAGTGAGCAAACAGTATCTAACAAAGCGTGAGTGAGTATCTAACAAACCTATGTAGAAGCTTATACAACAACAGTGAATGCATAGTGAGAGCAACTGGAGGACATTCAGAATGTGAATGAATGTCTTGAGAACCCTTCACCATAAGAAAAGGTTGTGTCTTGTCCCCTCTCTTGTTCATAACATATATAGTCAACATATGCAAAGAAACAAGGCAGACATGGTTGCGACCTTGTGGGAGCACGTGTACACCTCGGAGGAGCAAATGGATCGCCATGGTCTGGCAGGAATGAGTCAGCGAGGAGTGACGAGGAGATCTGGTCGACGCTCGACGCTCAGATGAAAGGCGAGACGGGCATATAATCAGATTGCTACTGGTACTATTGGTGTTGGAACTCTTCGCTGGCTGCTGAGGATGGGGACGGAGCGCTTATGGTAATGCCCCGAATGCTGTGATATCGGTTCCTAAATCAATCAATCAATCAATCATATTCTGTTATGAACCTAAGGCCTATTGACGTCAATATGGAAGCACTAGTGCTTCCATATTGACGTGGATATGCATTAGGTTCATACCAGAATACGATCAGCATTGCCAGTAGTGGGTTGTGCTCAATATTTAAATTTCAAATCCCGAAACAATCAAATAATCAATCAATCATATGTAAAGAAATCAGCCAAACAGAGACCGCAAGAATACCGCATGGCGAGAACACAGAAGAAGAAACATCTGCACATCTAGCCAATTAGAGAACTCCTGTTTGCGGACGACCCAGCACTAATAGCAAAATCAGAATCTGAATTACAAGACCACATGAATAGACTAAACGAAATGTGTAGGGAACGTAACATGAAAATTAGCACAAGCAAAACAGAGGTAATCACTATAACTAAAGAAGACAAAACAACAATTCACCTAAACGAACATCCCTTGAAACAAGTAAAGAGTTTCAAGTACCTAGGAAGTATAATATCATCAAATGGCAGTTCAAAAGATGAGATCGAAAATAGATGCAATAAGGTAAACCAACTCATTGGACAAATGGCACCAATACTAAAGAAAAAAACATGTATCAATAACTACTAAGAAAGCACTTTACAACACAATCTTCCTACCAACTCTATGCTACCAATGCCAAACCTGGACAATGACTGAAAAAGTGAAAAGAACAATCGCAACAACAGAAATGAGATTCCTGAGAAGAATACTCAACGTATCAAGAAGAGATAAGATCAGAAATGAAGAAATCAGGACTAAAGTGGGGGTTATAGCAGCACTAGATTTTATTAGAAAGCATCAAGTCAAATGATTTGGCCATGCAAGTAGGTTGCCAGTCAACAGCATACCACAACAAGCAATGATGTACAGACCAGATGGAAGCAGAGGAAGAGGCCGACCACGTAAACGTTGGATGGAGCAATAGCAGAGTCCATGGGAATATCGATATTTGAAGCCCATAATCGGGCACTCTCACGATGTTTATACTTCACCTCGACACCGCAAGGTACAAGAGGAACATGATGAGAAGAGATGAGAGATTTTTCTTATCTTCATCCTTTACCGAAAGAATGTTGTTTTTGCGTTCGTTCGCTTTGAGCTGAAATGTAATTCATACAAATGCTACTATTTGTAGTGCACTGGACTGATTTTTGCCTGTGGATTTCCCTATTACCCGTGTCCCTTGACATCAAGCGAACCTACTCCGATTTCAGAGGTACTTGTAATTTGCGTCCCCAAGTCAAGAACGAGAAGTCAACATGTTAGTTCAAGTGACCGGTGTAGAGGTTGAACACACTACCCCGGCATAAGAATTTGTGACCTGATTCTTGTCATCTTCCATCAGATGTGTTTAGTATTTCAAGTATCTGATGTCGTTTGTGGGACTTACGGGAAGCGGCATCAGCAATAACAGTCTCTCATTATATAGGCCATCATCATCTTCCACTTTTGCCATCAAGCGTAGTGAGGAGTAACGGTTAGCGCCCCAACGCCCGATGGGTGACACTGGATTATGTCATTCCGTGTGATTGTAACAGTTTCTGATGTCAATCCATGGTCTTCTCGGGCGTCCTCTTGTCCTCGTAGCTGATCTTCGTTGGTGTAGCGTCAGTGCTGATAGTTGATGGGTTGTATTCTAACGAGATGGCCAAACTATTTGATCTTCTATCTTTCAATATATGTGGCACATGATGTTGATCCCACTGTCTGTCTGATAACATCAATTCTAATTATGTCTTGGATAGTTGGCAGCTACCCTCAAACATCTCATCTCGCAGGGCTGATCATGCGAAAGTGTGATTTGGATAATGTCCAAGATTGACACTGGTAGCGTGAGTTTGGTGTGAATGTGATATTTATTATCTGTCGTTTTTCGTATATAAGTATATTTTGATGTTTCAGTGTGGTTGAGAGTTGACATGTAAACGCACCTGCTTTTGATATATGATTTCGATTTCTATATCTATTCTGCTTTCTTCTGTGATAATAATTCTTTTATTTTTTAACTTGTTTCTGAGATTTTATTTGTATCAGTATACTTAGTATACCACAAGATATGCTAACTTACATTACTTCTCTTTTGGTGTCCGGGGGGGGGGGGGGAATGAGTGGTCTCGAGGTATGGTGTCCGCCTCGAGTGTTGGAGGTCCTGGGTTCAAGCCCCGGTGAGGACCGGGATTTTTTCACGTGGTCTTCTAGTAACAAACTTTCCCCTGGTCTCTGGGTAGTGAGATCGGACGCCCGTGTGTATTTTGCGCACGTAAAATATCCCCTGGCAGTTGGAAATCGAAAAAGAGTAGCCTAACGGCATTGCCCGGGCAAAATTTCGAGTTAAAAATCTACCCAAAGTATTTCAGGATCCTCGCCGGTGCTACGGAGTTCGTGCACTGAGCTGAGCTTCTCCGGACTCAGGTTTGAGTTAGGAGTAGAACGGAGCACTTATGGGTTACACCCGTGTGCCGTGATGCTGATCCGTCGACTAAACTAAACTAAACTAAACTTCTGTTTTGGTTGTATTTATTTTCATATTATATCTGCTGCATGTTGAACTCTGCTTATTAATACGATTTTGCAAATACTGGGACATGTTTCTATGATTTCATTCAAAGTTTAACCCTTTATTTACTTTATAGATACATCGACAGTTTGAAATTGTATGTTGTTGCATAGATCACACACCCCGATCGTTAGGTGGAACCGCCTGATGATGCTTCTGTATTTATAAAAAGCTACCTTTTTACAGATGCCAAGAAAGTCGCGTTTTGTAATAGTTTGATAGAAAATCTGAGAAACGGCATAAATGGTGCTCCACAGGAGCAGCCTCACCCTGCAATGTTCGTCATGTGCACCAGGTGACTCCGGATCGTCAGCAAGCGACTGAGTGCAAAAGAATAACATTTACAACAGCTAGAACTATGAGTGGGTATGGCAAACTGGCCAGCATTAAGCAAGATACAAGAGACTTTACTTTAATATTAACATTTAGGTATATGTGAGACCAGATGGAATTGAGTTGGCTTGATAACTTCCGAGGAATATACAATAATTCATTCTGTGGGAGAGAACAACAACGAGGGGTAGCATTTCTAATGGATCTGGAGATATCGTAAAATCTATAACAAGATATTGAACTATGCCAGACAGAATATTACTGGTACAGTTAAGTGGCAGAACACTTAATCCAAAAATTATTCAAGAGAGAGAGAGAGAGACAGAGCAACAGAGAGAGAGAGAGAGAGAGACAGAGCAACACAGAGAGAGAGAGAGAGAGAGAGAGAGAGAGAGAGAGAGAGAGAGAGAGAGAGAGAGAGAAAGAAAGAGAGAGAGAGATACAGACTCTCAGGGGGACAGACAGACAAATACACGAAGCGACAGAAAGAGGGATGCGTAGAGAGGAAAAGAAGTCTCGTGTTTGGTTAGTCTCCATTGAGTCAGCATTGTGGTCGTAATCATTATCCTGTGCCATGATAAGTGGCCAAGCATTACAGAGTCCTTGTGGGTCCATCATATGTCTGCAGGCATGTGTGAGTTTGGAACTTAAGCAGTGGCAATTAAAAAATGCTGAGAGAGTCACGTGATGTTAACACCTGGATCCCCATATCATATGATCACCAGTATCTCGAAACGGTTATTGTCCCAGTTAAGCCATGCAGCCAAGCCAGCTCTTGGTGTTAACTTGAATATGTTTCCAAGTAGTGAGCAAGCTGTATTTAGGTTTTCATGTGTTTTCTTCTTTGTTTCTTTGACCATGCTGCCATTCAAATGTCCTATACTGGCGCCAACAACTGCCTGCAGTCTCTGTGACGTAAGTTAAAGTACTGCAGTCAGTAGTTTTTGTGTCGCTGTTGACAAATATATAGTCACACAGATGTGGAGAGTTGCTGGTGACATTTATATACCAGAGATATGCGGTTGTTGCTGTTAACAAACATATAGTCACTGTCAGAGTCTCACATGGAGTCGGTAGAAACATAAAGATAGAAGGGAATTAGAGAAGGGGCATAACCCCAATACAAGGGAGACACACTCGAATGCTCGAACAATCCAGAGCCTTCGAGAAGCATAGGTCAGTTCGCCTACAGCTCCGTGGACACGCTGACCGCGTGCCAGGACCTGTTCCACGAGAAGCTCAAGGAGAGTTACAGCCCGTGTCCGATCGAGACACGTTAGAGGGCAGACACGGACTGGACATCGAAGAAGCAACAGGGCTTACCTTAAGGGGGACTTGATAGCTTAAAACCCAAGTGTATTTAGGGGTCTTATGCATACGTTAGATAGATGATAGAGTTGTTATAATAATCATGTATTATTGCTTTGTTGTAAACTCCTGTGATACGCAACTTGAGGGTTGCTAGCTGGCGAAAACCTTACTTCGCCAGCTTACTGTAACATAATATAAATAAATGATGTTAGATTGTATCTGAACGGAGTTTGTTGCCTGTATGAGCCCGAGTTTCATTCCCCTAGGTATCTAGGACGGTGACAGGCTATTTGGGGGCTAGCCGGTTTTGGCAAGCACAAGCTTTACTTTCCAGACAGCTCTTGGTTTTGCCAAGTAAAATATATCAACTTTCGTACATGACAAAGTCTATAACTTTGCAGCTATCATCGTATTATATCTATGAATGAGCTATTGTAGTCCCTATACAAAAGTAATTGAAATGATTATAATGTTCATGAAATTTGACATTGACATGACTGGACAATTACAGTGACCGTTACTAATTTTTTTTGATTCCAACATCAGATTGTTCCGCGAAATATCGTGTGTATGTAACCTCTCCTCCAGCAGTGGCGAGAAAACAGCAGAACCAAACAAGACTACAGTCAAGAAATCAGGAAAAATAAGATGAGTCCCATTTCATGCTCATTATATCCCTAAGCGATACTCATGCATTTTTCATTGATGTAACATTTTTCATTGTATTGGTTTATATATATGCTAATCTCATAACCAAGTAAACCTGCTCGTGCAAAGTTGAATGTAAACATTAAGGGGGATAACCAAGTTTTGTACACCCAGACTAATATCAAAGGGATTTAATTTCAATAAAGTGAACACTAACGATAATACATGATGTCAACATTAGAACAGTGCATTGAATTAGGAATTAGGTTAGGGTATACTGCCGAGAAACTTTCAGAATGGGCACAAAAGACGCATTCAGAAAATATTGCACGAGAAGACAGAGCAACGGAAAGAGAGGAGAAAAAGATGCAAGCGGAAAGAGAAGAGAAAAAGATGCAAGCAGAAAGAGAAGAGAAAAAGATGCAAGCAGAAAGAGAAGAGAAAAAGATGCAAGCAGAAAGAGAAGAGAAAAAGATGCAAGCAGAAAGAGAAGAGAAAAAGATGCAAGCAGAAAGAGAAGAGAGAAAGATGCAAATGGAAGCTGAAGAAAAGAAAATGCAACTGCAGGCTCAAGAGAAGAAGATGCAGATGGAGCTTGAAGCTGCGACCAAGCAAGCCCAGTTAAACGCAGAAACACAGATAAAACTGAAACAAATGGAAATTGACTCCAACTTAGAAATTTCAGTAAACAAAAGTAGAAGTAAAGAAGAGGAACAAAAATACAACAAATATAAAGGCTTAGTCAAGCCCTTTTGTTCAGGAGATTCAATAAGCGCATACTTAGAGAACTTCGAGTGTTTGATGACTTACCATAACGTCGCAAAAGTCGACTGGTCATTTATTCTGATGAGAAATTTAGCATTAGAGCCCTTAAAAGTGATAGAGACAGTTCCACAAGACATGAGGAAAGATTACGATTATTTGAAACAAAGAATACTCCAACATTTTTCACTAGACACAGCAGGCTATCAACTACAGTTCTCAAAATTAGCCCCATCACCTAACCAAACTTTCATAGACTACGTGTCTACAGTCCAAGATATTTGTACAAAATGGATAACCTCAGCAAAAACAAATAACAGCCATGATAAACTGAAGGAGCTAATTATAATCGATAAAATTATTAGCACAATACCAACCCCTTTTTCTAAATTTTTAAGGCAAATGGATTGTAAAACTATCCAAGAAATAGAAAATAAGGGGAGCGCATATTTTACAGCTAATCGCGATATTTTTCAGTTAAATATGAGCCAAAATGAAACAGCAGCGGTTACAAACACCAAATATTCAAAACCTAATGAAAATAGGTTCAAACAACGCTCTAAGTTCACAAAACCAGTCCTGTGTCAGTATTGTCATCTGACACACGAACAGTACGCGATGTGTGACAAATCACCGAATTATCCACATCATCTCCAAATGATAGTAGAAAAACAAAGAAACAAAAGGAACGCGTATCAAAGGGCAGTTAAGTGTTATTTTTGCGCGAGTTATGGGCATTTTTCAGCACGTTGTGATGGGAGAAAGATGATGAAGCAGGCCAATGCCGCATTAATAGATACATCGTCAGATGAAGAAACTGAACAACAGAACGAATGCGACATCCAAAATGAAAGTGCTAATGAGTTAGGTAATGCAGTAGAGATCATTAACACCATCACTGATAACACATGTAACACCTGCAGAAAATTTCAGCTTGATACCACTTTGTTATGCGGCCACACAATCCCAGTGTCTAACGAAATGGCCAACGCAGCCTTAACATCAACAGGCAAGTTAAAAGTTTGCGACAGGTTTTGTTAATAACAAACAATGTACACTAATACGAGATAGCGGGGCGACTCTTTGTGGAATTAAAAGAACATTAGTTAATGACAAAGACTAAACACACAAATACGTAACAAGCCGCACATTCGCAGGCACCACCGAAAGATACCCCTAGCACTGGCCGAAATTCAGACACCTTTTCTGTCAGGACAAGTGCTATGCGCAGTATTAGAAGATCCTTGCGCTGAAATTATTCTTGGAAATCTTCCTAATATAGAATCCTGTTCTGAAGATGAAATCAGAGAATGGGAACAGAAAAACTGCATCCAGAAAGCAAACAGTGAGTCCAGAACTAAAGAACACATTTGCATGTCTCAAACTGCCAAAAGCACAAGGGAGACCACCGATGACGGAATTCAAAACGAATTCACAGAGGTGCATAACACAGGGGCGGTTGAATCTTGCAATGACACCATCAGCATAAAACCTCGAACTGAGGACGCAACCGAAACACGAAATTGTGAACCTGTAAATGTGCAACAAGAGACAGAATACGCCAATATAGTGACAAAACAAATGACTCACATAACCCACATGAACAACTCATCAGAGACAACAGGGGACACTAACCGGACTAACAGAAACGACATTGACAAGAACAACGATGACAATTCTACTTTAACGACACATTCTCTTAACGGAAACGACGAAGTCAACGACACAATAGCAACCACTCTTCTTAATCATGACAAATATCTTGACGAGTCATTACAAACCGACTCGACTTCTTTAAATCACTCCCAACCGAAACCATATTATGCCAGGAACAACAATAACAGAAGCACAGCAACAACAGTACTTCTTAACAACACTACTACACAAGACAATGAAGACAACTTCACATTACAGACAGTTTCTCATGAAGACAAAACCTCAGTTACCAAACCAACAACTGAGAGAACTCATAATTTCCAACTTTATGAGTCGAAAGAATTTGTTTCTCTGAGAACTAGAAACAATTACGGCATGAATTCCAAGAAACATAACCAAGGAATACAAAGATATCCAAGGGACACTACTAGTGACAAAGAATCATTATTAGCAAATGAGTGTCATCATCTGTGTTCCTCGCACATTTATCATCGATCAAGGACACATAAATCTAAAACAGAAACAACACATAAAGCTGCAGAAAGTTATGCAGATACAGAAATAACACCATCAAGCAACATTCTTGCAAACAATCAGTATGCAAATAAACAAATACAAACAATTACCTTCACACAAAACAAAAGTCAGAAACATTTGCATACAAACAAACTGCTTTATTGCATGAACAAAACCAGCAAACGATGCGGATCTAAATCCATCAGCACAAAGACTACCATTGTTATTTCACCATCCACCTATTTACCAGATAAATACAATGTCTTTGAAACGCACGCCTCAACCAAGAAAAATAAACAATCACATTCACCAAGCAGTAGAATGAACAAAGACAAATCACTGACACTCTTGCTACTTTTGCTGTTAACGCAACTTCAAATAACATTACCTACCTTTCAAAATGAATCTTTCACCACGATCCGAATAACAAACAAATTGTTCATCATATTTACCATCTCATTCATATATCAATCAACATTGCGCCAAATTGAAAGAGCAAAAACCATGCTACAGTTCATTAACTCCTGTTGGTGCAAAATTTTTCATATAACTTTGATATATGCCTATAGTAAATTTATTTTCACTCTTACATTATTTAGACTTATTTTACATCGATACCTATACAATTATGTAATATGTGCAATTGTAAGAGTATCCGTTTAGAGGATGTAATGTGCAAATTGAAATCAATTTTTTCTAACCCACCCGTATTAAGATTACCAAACATAGATATACCTTTTATTCTGACCACAGATTCGAGTGCTATCGCAATTGTAGGATGCCTGATGCAGGAATATCAAGGCGTGAGACATCCACTATTCTATGTCAGCCGCAAGCTTAAAAAGGCAGAGATCCAATATTCCACAGTTGAGTTGGAGGCAATAAGTCTACTTTTTCGTATGCGTCGTTTATCTAAGTTCCTCTTAGGTTCCCATTTTGTTGTTTTGACCGATAATTCGCCACTGCTGGTACTGAAACAAGGCGTTCCAAAGAATCATCGATTAACAAGATCGTGTCTTCTACTTCAGGATTTCGACTTTGAAATCCGCCACATCAAGGGTACGGATAATATTATTGCTGACATATTATCACGGCAAACTAATGCACCAGCAGACTAACACTATGCACATTAATTAGTCGCCACATAATAAGCTGTGATATTTTAGTCTGTTGCATAAAACAGTGTACCTCTACACTTACTGTAGAACTGTGATTCAGAAGTATCAACTACCAAGTGAATAATCTACTTATAACATTCACGGACATGAAACTGTGACAGCCCTACATTGTATTAAGACATATTAGCAATTGGCAATGCTTTAAAAACAATCCGAGCAATATATAATATCTGTGAAGTCATTTTATCAACCAAGGAACTTAAAGTCATCGTGAAAAGATTAAGAACTCTACATACTCGCTATTTCAAGAAACTTCGCAAACTACCGGAATAGAACTACGACTATTACAACATACAAAAGACAGCTATACAAACTGTTAACATTGATGGAACAACACACGGACAACGGGAGGACAACACACACATCGTCGTTGGAGTTAATTAATTTACTATTAGTTAATATGTAGTACACTTGTATTTGATTATATATATAAAATATGTCAACACGTAACTTGTATATTTTCTACCATAATATATTACAAACATTTTCACTCATAGGTGAAATATTCGTCCTATACAATTTTTTTTAAATTTAAGTTATAAACCATTTTTTGATTACGAGTACAAAAAGTACTTGCTACCATAAAGGGAACATATCGCCTAATCCATTTTTTCTAAGGGCAATAAGAATTACCTCAACTTTATTTGTATATTTTAACAAAATACTATTTTGAATGAAAGATGTACGAATCAGAGAGCAAATGAATTAAATGAGAGAGCGATATACTGAGCGGACAAATTGTACGCAAAAAGTATTTATTTTAATTTGTCTGCGTTTTGAGTGTAAAATGTAACACTTGTCTAAAATTGTGTATACATGTTTAGTGTTAGATAAAATAGGTTCACTCTAAGAATCACTGTTTGAATACCCTGTACATGCGTTACACAGATGACGTAATTCATGACAAGGGATATTCCAGCTCGTGACACTTAGAGATGTACTACACACCACATACCCACAGGTAGCACACACTTCAGACATTAGGTAGAACATACTCATAAAACTAAACACTAACAAATAAATCACACACATTTTATTAGAGCAAGTAACAAAGCAGTAAACACACTAACAGGCAAACAGGAACATAAGTAGTTACTTGGGAGAAAACAAGAGTGCATATATATATTAAGCACTATAAAACATACGGAAGTAAAAGTGTATCAAAATACACATTCAGGACAAGAATTGCAAGTGTTCTTAAATAAGCCAAGACAATTTGTCTTGTTAAACCTCTCTAACACAGAGTTTAATATCTGGGTATCAAATGGATACTTGAGAAGGGCGCGGTTGCAAATACAACTAGAAGCGTCAGGGAACTTCGGTCGGATAAGCATGTTTAAGGATATGGGAGAGATAGGGACTCTCCAGCAATCACCCTGGATTGTTGTACGGGGAAATACATGAGTTAATAGTGCAAATATATATATGGCCAGGTTCCCATCCACGAAACTACCAAACACCAACTTCATGTGATCCTATGACAGTGTTAGTGCAGACTAATTACCATATACTAACCCATAGAAGCGGGGGCAGACGGACCCCTGTCAGAGTCTCACATGGAGTCGGTAGAAACATAAAGATAGAAGGGAATTAGAGAAGGGGCATAACCCCAATACAAGGGAGACACACTCGAATGCTCGAACAATCCAGAGCCTTCGAGAAGCATAGGTCAGTTCGCCTACAGCTCCGTGGACACGCTGACCGCGTGCCAGGACCTGTTCCACGAGAAGCTCAAGGAGAGTTACAGCCCGTGTCCGATCGAGACACGTTAGAGGGCAGACACGGACTGGACATCGAAGAAGCAACAGGGCTTACCTTAAGGGGGACTTGATAGCTTAAAACCCAAGTGTATTTAGGGGTCTTATGCATACGTTAGATAGCTGATAGAGTTGTTATAATAATCATGTATTATTGCTTTGTTGTAAACTCCTGTGATACGCAACTTGAGGGTTGCTAGCTGGCGAAAACCTTACTTCGCCAGCTTACTGTAACATAATATAAATAAATGATGTTAGATTGTATCTGAACGGAGTTTGTTGCCTGTATGAGCCCGAGTTTCATTCCCCTAGGTATCTAGGACGGTGACAGTCACATACATGTCCAGAGTTGCCGTTGACAATTATCTACGAGATAAATGGGGGGGGGGGGGGGGGGGGGGGGGGGGGGGGGGGGGGGGGGGGGGAGTCGGTTTTGACACGTCTATATTGTCGCACTTGTATGGATATTTCTTGCTGATAAATCTACAGCCAGATATGTGTGTGTGTGTGTGTGTGTGTGTGTGTGTGTGTGTGTGTGTGTAGATACATGCGTGCGTGCGTGAGCGTGTGTGTGTGTGTGTGTGTGTGTGTGTGTGTGTGTGTGTGATTTGATGTTGACACATATTTCATCAGAGATATGTGGGTAGTTGATGTTGATAATATATAGCAACACATTTGTGAGTGTTGCTGTTGACAAAAAAAATATATATATATATATAGGGATAGTTGCTGTTAACATATATATAGTCACATATATATGAGTGTTGCATTTGCCACATATATAGTTACACATGTGTATGTGCTGCTGTTGACACATATTTAGCAAAGATGTGTAGATAGTTTATGTTGGCAAAAATATAGACACATAATTATGAGTGTTGATGTTGACAAATTTATTGTCACATGTGGATAGTTGATGGTTAGATTAGTTAAAAAACACAGACACGCTACCGCGCGTATCATTTACTTTTATTTACACTGTGAACGAATACGGCATGATTTTTAATATAAAGACACAGCACATTCACAGAGTTGGCACATTAAAAATCACACCATACAGATCATCTGTATATATCACACCTTATAGAACATATGTATACATCACACCAAATAGATCATCTGTATATCACACCATTTAGATTCGCTGTACATATCACACCATATAGATCATCTGTATATATCATACCATATAGAACATATGTATACATCACACCAAATAGATCATTTGTATATATCACACCATAAAGATCATCTGTATGCATCACACCATATAGGTCATCTGTATATCACAGCATATAAATCATATGTATATATCACACCATATAGATCATCCGTATATATCATACTATTTAGATCATCTGTATATATCATACTATTTAGATTATCTGTATACATCACACCATATAGATCATCATACGGCCCTAACAAACATGATAGACAATTGGCACCTGAATATAAACAACAACCGTCTATGTAGAGCAGTGTTTATCGATTTCAGAAAAGCATCTGATATGATAGACTATGTTATTTTAATTTGAAAAACTAGAAGCAATGAATGGTGACCCTAATGTAGTGACTCTAATAAAATCTTTCCTGTCTCAAACCACCACCTTCAATATTGGAGAACCTCAAGGTTCTATTCTTGGCCTATATTGTTCGCCATATATATTAACGATATACCCTTGTATCTCTCGTCGTCCTGTGATCTTTTTGCAGACGACTGTACATGTATACAAACGCTGACAACTGCAATTTTATGGAGTCTTCATTGAAACAAGAATTAAATAATGTAGTCAGGTGGAGCTTTGCAAACCATATGCAAATTAACATCACTAAAACAAAATCCATGTTGGTAACAACAAGACAAAGACTTCAGACTCTAAACTCACACAAATCACTTAAACTTCACATCAATAACGTGCCAGTAGAAATTGCAACTGAGCACAAAGTATTAGGCTTCATCATTGATAGAAACCTAACCTTTAATTCAAATCTTCAAGTGCTCGTTAAACAAACAGCAAAAAAAGTATACTTACTAGCAAACATTAAAGATTTTCTTGATGAAGACACAAGAAAGATATTCTATACCTCTCACATACAGACTCATTTTGACTATTGCTCTATAAACTGGAACGATTGTTCCAATTCAAATCGCCTACTGTTCAACAATACTAAACTAATTCACAAAATCTTACATCGAAATAACCCAAATTAAATTTGGCCATTGTTTAAATATAATGCAAGACACAGTAAACGACTAAATATATTACACTTTCCGAAGCCAAGGATAGACTTATACAAAACAAGCCTAGCATATTCCGCAGCTCAGCTGTGGAACAGTCTTTCACAAGAAATGAAAGACATCGCCAATCCCTACACATATAATCGCAAATTATTCGAACACTATCTCAGTGCAGATTACCTTTCCCCTAAATAATAATAATAATAATAATAATAATAATAATAATAATAATAATAATAACAATAATAAAAGCCAAGTAATTCAGGGAGTCCCCTTTGGTAAACAGTATTTTCCCCGTAGCTTATAACAACAGCCACATCATTAATTAATTTTAGTGAGTCTTTTAGTAGTGAGATTTGCATTTCTTTCATGGCTTTATAATGTTCGTCTTTTATATTGTTGTTGTTCTCAGTTAGCCTCGAATGATGTGTGGATGAAATACTGTATGAAAGAGAGTGATAGAAGAGCAGAATGTTAGACGGGCCTGCGTGCCCAATTCTTAACCCTTTGAAAATAAAGTTTGTTCGTTCGTTCGTCCGTTCTTCGTTCGATCGTTCTATATATATCACCATATAGATCATCTGTATATCACACAATAAATATCATCTGTTTATATCACGCCAAATAGATAATATGTATAAATCACACCATATGAATCATCTGTATATACTATCAGAGATACAACATATAAGTAAAATAACTTCTCCTAGACAATGTTAATGGCGTCGTATGCATTACATCCGCTCCAACATTCTGACTTCGTAGGCTTTCGGAGAAGCGATAATACCAGCTTTGTACTTCAATTCAGGGATGGAGTCTGGACTCGGCGGGAAAAACTGGAATCTCTGGTACATGGTGGAGAGAAACAGAAACAGTTCCATCTTAGCTAAGGCATCCCCTAGACAGATACGCCTTCCAATGCTGAAAGGAATAAATTGCTCGGGGATCTGTAATTCTCCGTTGCTGTCGAGGAATCGCTCGGGTTTGAAACTTGTGGCGTCCTCACCCCAGGTAGCCTTGTCGTGAAGGGCGGAGTCTAAGTTAGATATCACGTATGTTCCTTTAGGTAGAGTGTAGCCTCTCAAAGATACATCTTCCGAGCAGACGTGGGTCACCCCCAATGGGACAATACTGGCCAGACGCTGGGTTTCACAGATGACAGCATTCAAATAGTTCAGCTGCGGTTTATCCTGTATAGTTGGAGCTCTGTTTGTCCCAACTTTGTGTTTGATCTCCAGGTATATTTTCTCTTGTATTTCTGGGTGATTGAGAATGTAGAGAATACACCAGTAGATAGTCGTGCTTGTAGTTTCAGTTCCTGCAACAAACAAGTCATACATTAGTTTTGTTAGATTCTGGTCATCCAGTGATGTAGATATGCCGGCTTGTCTTTTCTTGTTTCTTTCAACAATATAGGCATCAATGAGATCACGCACATCATCAGAATCCACGATATGTCGTTTCTTCTCCTCAATAAACTTCATAAGTTCGCTGAAAATGGCCCTTCTATTCGTTGCTATGGTTTTGGCCTTGAACAGGTCTCCAGGAATGTATCTCAGCCAGAACACAAAATTGATTAACCCCAAATTTTTTTGGTCGCTGACCAGAGCTCCCAGCCGGTGCATCAATGTCTGAAGACTTTTGTCGTCGTATTCAAACCGGCGACCAATCAAAATAGAGCAAATAACGTTACACGTGCTTATGTTGGTGATAACACTGATATCTGTGGGTTTCCCTTTCAGACTTGCCAGATAGTTCACGTAACAGCCTACTTCTTCTTGTATCCTTTCAGCGAGAAGATTCTTGCCCATTCCCAAAGCTCTCAAGATGGACAAGCTAACGGATCTCTGCTCTTTCCAGATTGCTCCACTAGAAAATATAATTCCTTTGTCTTTCATTCCAACAGCCTGCAATAGAAAAACGTTAATGTATATGATTGGCATAAATAGAGCAGAGAAACTACACATGAAAATACATTCATAGGTATTGATCCGTTTTCATAGAAGAAAGGTGTAAATAGTAGTAATTAAATTACTTAGTAGACATATCTTCTTCTTCTTCATTTTCTCCTCCATTTTCCTCAGCGAAATTTTGGGACCTGGTCGATCAATCATCTCCAAATGAGCTTTGGAATACCGACATAATTCGAAACCTAGCCACAGCCACATGGATACCACAGTGGACCTCATCTGTTTTCAGTGGCCCGATTATAGATTACATAACCTTCGTGGTCTTCCTCTTCTTCACCTGCAGATGTCGACATGAATATATCCCTAAGCAAGCAGCAGATAACTTGAGCGTGTTGGTTTCTGCTGGCATCTGTTGATATCCCAATAGAGTGTGTCTTCAAATGGAACATTCCCATGACCAAGCATGTATATAGCACAGAAGACTGGACAATGAACAATCAACTACAAAGTGGAATATAGACCATGGAGATGTGGATATACAGAAGAATATGTCGTATTTTCCAGAAATAAAAACAATCCAAAATAGGAATAAAAAGAGATTTGATGAAAGAAATAAAAAAGGCGAAGTTAAATATGTCGGCCACGTTACAAGCCATAACACTCTTATAAACAGCATTGTCAAAGACTGGTACATAAAGGCCGGAGGTCTTCTCAAGATAGAATACCACCGGGAAGAGTGGTCAACCTCAAATAGATGAGAGGTGATACAGTGCCCCGAGATAAGGGCAGGGTAGGTGATAGAATGGGGGACTATTACCTAGTTCTCTCATGAGACACGGAGACGTTGACCAGATGGTTAGCACTCTGGTCACGACAGAATCACGCCTATGTAATAGCCACGAATGCCACTCAACAGAAGACAGCTAATGTAAGCGTGCCAGGAGCAACGGCACGCAAAAAGCCGAAGGACACCTCAAGGTCCTTCCGCGTGCTGTGTAGCCACGCGAGTAAGCAAGTCAGACTGGGGACTGACTTTGTAGAGAGCACTTGGTTTAGTGGTGATAGGAGTTTTGTGTAACCAAATAGATAGAATTAGCATTAGAGTTTAGGAAACTAGTGATAGGCAATTCTGTGGCTTTGTGTGTGGTTTGATAGCGACTGTTATGTACTTGTAAAGAGCCTACGGCAATAAAATGTACCATTTAATTCCTCTCACACGACTTGCAAGTTTCTTGTGTGGTGTGGGAGAAGTAATCTGATGATGCCTTACACATGAGTTGTTGACAGGCAAAGATTAATGTGGTGTCAGAAGTGTGGCTTGGACGAAAGAGCCAAGCTAATACACTCATCCACGGCTCTAGACTAAGTTTACGAATAGTGAAGTAGTGAATTTAATTTGTGTCAGTGACGGTTGACGTGTGCAGAACTAGGACAAGTTGCTAACGAAACTGTGCCTATCGTGACGAAATAATTCTTATTTGTGTTTAGTAAAATATTATATACTTAAATCATGTGTTCTTCAAAGTTGTAAGTATTGATATTATTATTTTCTGTTATTTATTCATGTAATTATTTATTTATTTATGAATAACTATCAAAAATGATTCTTGGCGGAGCGATACACAGCCAGCAACATTATCGATTTTTGCAAGCTAAAAATAGCGCTGCGCCTCTGACGTGTTACGATTGACAAGCAGTTGTTCTGCAGCCATTGGCAATCAGCATCTGAATGTTTACAAATCGTTAAGCTGCTGTCCGCCTGAATCAGTGCTTTATATTACCTATTATGTGTTTATCTGAGTTAGTAATTGAATATATTTGTTTATTTAAACAATATTAATATATTTTTATTTATTTCAAAGCAGATATTGAATTTTTTTTTCGTACTTTTTCTTGTGTTTACCGTCACGATGGTACTACTTTGGGCCATGCAAATTAGACTTGGTCTGCACAACACTTACATAGATTAAATTAGGTTAGTGACGAAAGGCATAAAAAGTTAGAACGAAGACAGGACATTGACAATTTAATATTAAGTAAACTATATTCTGTTGTGTTCGTGGGCATGTCATTGTGTACCAAATTGTCGAATAATATGTCGTTTGCTATGTGTTAATTGTTGCTGCTCTGTAAACCAGGGTGAACAACAGCTGATTAGAAGATTGGTGTGTATGCCGAAGTGCCAAACAGGTGACCTATTTAGAAAACTCGTGACCATACCGAAGTGCCAAACAAGGTGACCTGTGTTACCGGAGTGTGTTCCTCATTCTCGGGAACATTAAGTTGAGTATACTCAATATTTTTTGGCATGCAATGTGATTAATAGTGCATCTCTTTTTCAGCTTTTGATGCATTAGCATACTTTTGTGCTCTGTTTTTTTCAGGATTAAATATTTCAGATGATAAACATAGAATACAAGGTGTAGCTTTCATATATTAAGAAACATAATATATCAAAGCAAAATAAGCGATTAAAGAGTCCAGTGTAGGTCAACACTAGCTAATTATCTAACATCATGGCTACTTTAGCTGATTTCGTAAAAGCAGGCAAAGAAATGCAATACACAGGTAAAGAGCTAGAAGAATATGCTGATAAGAAATTTAAAGAAGCAAAGGATGCAGAGAGAGATGAACGCGCACGGGAAAGAGAACAAGAAAGACAGCATCAAAAAGAAATGGCACAACTAGATAAGGAAATTTAGCTAAAACAGTTAGAACAAGATAAGGAAATTAAACAAAGAGAATTAGATCTAAAGCAAAAAGAGATAGATGAAATGGCAAGAGTTAAGGAAAAACAAATACAAGTTGAATCAGAGACACAATTAAAGATGAAAGGTATGGATGTAGACTCACACGCAGAAATCTCTGCCACTAAACTAAAAAGTCAACAAGAAGAAAATAAGTTCAACAAATACAAAAATATTATCAAACCATATTGTAAAGAAGATTCCATATCAGCCTGGACAGAAAATGTCGAGTATCAGTTTAAATATCACCAAGCTCCAATAGAAATGTGGGCTATGATTTATATGAAGAACCTAAGTGGTGAGCCCCTTAAAGTGATAGAATCAATACCAACAGATCTTAGATCTAACTATCAGTACATCCATGATAGGATAATGCAACACTTTTTACTTGATGCCCCTGGGTATCAGGTTCAGTTCTCAAATTTAAAACCTAAACCTAGTGAGACTTTCATTGATTACGTCTCAAATGTTCAGAGTGTACTAAATAGATGGCTGAAAGCAGCTAACATAGGAAAAGACTTTGATAGACTTAAAAACTTAATAGCCATGGATAAATTCATATCCACTATACCATCTCCTTTTGCTAAATTTCTACAGCAGTCAGACATTGAGAACATAGAGCAGTTCGAAAAGAAAGGGTCGGCATATTTTCTTCTTACAGAGATATTTTTAAGACCTCAAATGACTCTGAAATAGTTGCTTTTGTGAAAGACCAACCTAAAAATTATCAGAGTAAGAGAAAACCCTTTCAGAAAATCGACAAGAAAGATAGGAAACTGTCAAAATGTATTTACTGTCAACTTTTGCATGACACTTATTCTATGTGTGACAAATCGCCAAATTATCCGGCGCATCTTGAAAATGTTATTAAGAAGCAACAAAACAAAAGATCTGCATACAGGCGTGCAATCAAATGCTTCTTTTGTTCCAGCTACGGCCATTATTCAAATAAGTGCCTGGGCCGCCAACGTATGAAAGCCAACAATGCTATTTTGATTGATACATCTTCTGATAGTGGTAGTGAGACTGAATGTGAAGTTGAAAATGTATTACCTTTCAAGCAATCTGAAGATGTGTGTTGTGTAAACGATGTGTTAAGCTTTGACAATTGTGTCCAATGTCACCAATTTCATGCAGACGGAAAATTAGAATGTGGGCATTTTGTAACATCCTCCGTAGAGAATGCAAATGCAGTTATAGCCTCCAGAGGCAACCTATTGTTTCACTCTGCAATGGTCAATGATAAGCCATGCCGATGTTTGCTTGACAGTGGGAGCTCTATTATTGGTGTGAAAAAGGAACTTGTTAATCCAAAGGATTATACTGGTGACTCTGTAAGATGCCGGACTTTTTCTGGTAATATAGAAACCTATTCTCTGGCAAGAGCCCATATAAACATCCCGTTCCTTTCTGGTACCTTTACATGTGCAATACTGGACAACCCTTGTGCTGATTTAATTCTTGGGTGTCTACCCCAGCTAAGGCACTGTACAGATGAAGAAATATCTGTCTGGGAGGAGAAGAATGGTTTCTCTCCAGTGAACAGTGCAGATATCCTCAAACATCACAGTCCTAACAAAAGTGCTAGACCCATAATACTTGAAACTGATCAAGACGTAATGGTGCTACTACCAGACAAGCATAATAAAATGTTACCTTCATGGCAAGGGCCTTTCAAGGTGATACAACAACTGTCAGATGTTGACTATGAAATATCGATAAACGGACACTTAAAGATATTCCATGTCAACATGCTGAAACCTTACTTTTCACGACAAGAGACAGGTGTAGAGACAGACGAACACAGTGCACTCACATCTAGTGATCAGACGACAGACGTACACAACGCAACTACACTAGTTAGCCAGACTGGCAACTCCGACGATATCCATACACCTAGTGAGCTTACAGAATACGCATTTAGCACCACCACCGTACTGAATCAGGTAGACGACGACGGAATGGAACTACCTGTTCCCATTGTAGACAAGACGGCGACGATGGATAGCATACAGATAGAACAGGGACTAACAGACAGTCAACGACGACAATTAGTACAATTAGTGACAGAGTATAAAGACATATTTTCTGACATTCCAGGTAGGACAGACAGAATCGAGCACTCCATTCTTCTTTCGGACTCTAAGCCTATCAAATGCAGGCGGTACTCTATCCCACTCAGCTATAGAGAAAGTCTAAATAAGGAAATTCTTAATTTAGAAGCTAGTGGGATCATCCAGAAATCTACATCTGAGTACTCCTTTCCAATCGTCCTAGTTAAGAAAAAAGACTCCACAATTCGTCTGTGTGTGGACTATCGAAAGCTCAACAACGTCACTAAGATCGACGCAGAACCAATTCCTTCCTGCGAAGATCTTATCCTTGACATGTCCACCTCCAAAATCTTTTCTAAATTAGATCTTACTAAGGGATATTGGCAGGTCCCTATGCAGACTCAATCCATTCATCTGACTGCTTTTTCAACTCCTTTAGGACTTTACGAGTGGCGTTTTCTTCCTTTCGGACTTCGAAACGCTCCTGCCACTTTCGTACGCTTAACTAGAGATCTACTGCATTGTGACGAAACGGATACAGATCGGCATATCTCTGCATAATAGCCCTTTGAAGGGAGTGCGAGGCGTTGGTCTCCCTTGAATTTAATGTCAATTAATAGGGGATTTCCCTAGAAAAATAGTGCGGGGGCGTAGCTATTCTAGTTATTTATAGGAGAATCTAGAATGTTCCCGCAAGTGCGTACGTGGGAAAGAGCTCTAAGTTCACGGGTGCTTCATGCAGCACGGGGTTGAGAGAACATATCGTGACTCTGGGTTTCTCCGTGAATCATGAAAGTCACGCGGCCCGGGTAGGCGAGTGGAAGGCGCACTGACTTTGTCGTGAGCAGTCGCCCACCAAACCTCAGCGTAGGCAGATCGCAGCCAACAGGCTGATGTAATTTTGATGTCAATATTCGCGGCCAGTGCGGACATCTGCAGTCAAGTTTGTGATTCTTCAATCACAGGTTAGTTGAATACTTATTCTATTATTTAACTGTTGTCGTGATGCCGTGCTGAGTTCCCAGAATGAATTAATTGCCGTCGCAAAATTGAGTTGTCGCTTAGCGTTATCCGTTACAGTTGGCGGTTTGCATATTTAAGTAGGCTTTATCGATCAGCGATGTAATGTGGTACCTGACGGAACAAGCCGTATTCCACAGCGAGTGGTGTGTAAATAAACTAGGCCGAACGATGTGCTTTACAGTGTGTAGCAGTTACTAGTTTGGTTTATTAATTACGCAGGCAAGGCGACAGTTTGTCAGTCATTACATCAACATGCTAGACGCTGTAAATGATAAGGTAGAGCTTATTATTAGAGATGTGTAATGTGCTTCGTGACATTAGAATTAGAACTTAATTGTTCTATCAGTGGTGGTGATTTTTCGAGGAATCAAGGTGAGATCAGCAGTGGTGTATTTGCTGTGTGCAGATAGTAGGGTTATTCCGCGTAAGCCGAAAGGTGTGGCATCGGTAGGATAACAGTTGATAGGAGGTATTCATGATACTATTGTTACTGCTTGTTGTCATGTCCGTCCGCTAGGATGACTGTGCGTGTTCCATCTTACGTTGGTCTAAGCTGACTGGGAGGTAGGCCGGTACGCCCAACCCGTTAGGTTACAGGTCCGACCAATGCAATCGTGCATATCCGATGAGTGAACATACCCGATCGAGGGTGATGCGGCACTCCGTAATTCGAGGCCGTGGTGTCTAGATAGATCGAGGTTTGAACCTAACCGTTTCTGTCTCTAATATTCTACTCTTCTGGAACCCTGATTCGGTTCATGGAGTACTTGGAGTACTGCCGTGAAGTAGTAGTATATGAAGGGAATAATCCCCCCCCCCAAAAAAAAAGGTGGAGTCAGAGTTTGGTAGTGGAGTCTGGAGGTTTGCTACATTGGATGACGTGACTTAAGTCGTCACGGGGCAAGGTACACGGGACCCACAGTAGCTGTGGGAAAGTGTAATGGTGGATGGCCACCACAGATGTGCTCGACCGGCACAGGTATGACTGTCCTGGAAGATAGTCAGTGAATACAAGGGCAACTCAGGATCTGGGGCAGGGATCCCAGACCTGACACTATGGCTGTGATATGATTTTGTTATTTAAGTGTAACAAGTCATGAGTTCTCCTTGGTTAATGCTATAGTAATGAATTATCAGGAGTATAATTCATTATAGTCATATAGTTATTAATGTGTGTAATTGATCAGTCCATGGGTTAAGGGATTGATGAATTGAGGAGTCTGTCAGGAAGGAGATGTCCGGCTGGACACCTTCTCGATAAAGTAATCACTACACTGAAAGGAAAGTAGGTGTATATGTTGATTGATGATGAGAAGATGAAACCGGTTTGGACTGGCACCAGGCGAAGGATGCTTGACAGAGTCATACAGTCGACTCTGGTGCTAGGGGTTATTTGTAGCCCAGAAGTGTTACTTGACTGAACAGGTGTGCTATTGCTTTTCCTACCATCATTATGCCTATATATTATAGTGACTAAGTAGATCTATGATGTGATGATTTCATACTCATGTTGGTAGACATGAGGAATGTCTGAGAGGCAGGTGACCTGGTGGAGATGCTGGTAGTCTTTGTTGTAGTTGAGTACTCACACCAACCTCTCCGTGTTTCAGGATCTGTTATTACTATACAGAAGAAGATTCAAGAGCTGCACCATGAGCTCTATGGGCCCACTCATTCCAGTGCCTATCCAGAAGTTGATTGAGGCCATACTGGGAGTGGTCGTCTGATTCTGTGAGATCAATGTTGGAAGGAGCTGAGTGCTGAATAAGTCGGTAGGTCTAGGTTAGGACCTCCGTCAAGTGTCCGACGAGTGTCATCCGATCCTGAGGGGATCCAACACTGAAACGTCTGGTGATTCTAGCTAGTGAAGCACTGGTGACATTCAAACTCAGTGTAAACCTTGGTGATTACAAGGTCAGGAACTTTCAAGTTGAGTAGCGTGATCATTGATACCGGTCACCATGACCTGTGTTATATGCTTCTGGCCCGGCTGGGTTATGGGACACCATGTATCAGTGGATGCTTAAATAGTGTTTCTACATTGGTTACCTTTATGAAGCCAACATGTGGTCCAGTGAACTAGGACATTGATTACAACATTGGTGGGAACACCAGAGTGATATGTTTGTTAAGGTAGGGAGCTACCTCATGCCAACGTGATGAACTGTTGACAATGTTTGTGAAGGTAGGGAGCTACCTCATGCCATCGTGGTGAACTGTTGACAGTGTATGCTAGGTTGTGATTTATACCCATTTGATCAGGGTAGTTACATGATACTGTGTGAAGATCTATTTGTCCAAGGACATGGAACTAAGGTGAAGTGTTTAGTCACCTGATAGACTTTACCAGTGACATTGTGTGTTCAGGTGGAGCAACCGCTCATTGTGTAGCTGACATATCAGTGTGTGGGTCACTTATGAGATAGAAGAGTGACCTGGCTCTTGTGTATTTTGAGACGGTGCTACATGTACTTTTTCTGCAAGTGGGAGACCGCTAATGTTCTAGGGTCGGCCCAGACTTCATCAGGAGTGTGACGAGTGAAATAGTACGACAGCAAGGAAGGATCCTTGTTCATCGGTGCAGTGTCAGTCAGGCAGTGGTACTGCGCTTGATCAGCCCGTGATTGGTTCTCTGTGGGAATAGGGAACTTTGGAGAGGCAGCAGACCTTGGAGTTCCGGTCCACTGGAGGAGCCTGGGTGAGTCGCTACCACGACTGGACAACCGCACGAGCTATCGTCCGTCTCCATGATGAAGAATCCTCATCTGCATATGTGCTCATGTACATAGTTCTTCTAGTCTGGCTTTCAGCCATCCTTCTCTGTGTTGTCGTTGACGTAGTTCAGAATTAAAATTTTTTTCTCTTAGCTATGACTTTGTGCAGTGATATGACTGGTGTCTGGTCCGAGCCCCCTTGATGTTTGGAACCCTAGGTGAGGGAGGGAAGGTTAATCTGTCCCGGCTTGTGTGGGGCCTGGTAGATGTAGAGTGCTATTGAGGTGGTTGGAGCAAAGGCAGGGGATTGTATCTATCGTGGCAAACCAGACCAAGCCCCGGCGGTCTTGTCACATGCATGGAGTGACGAATACAGTGACTTATATAGATGATATATGTGTCCATACTGATGACTGGACAACACACTTACTGAAACTAAGACATGTCTTTGATAGGTTGCGACTCTTCGGTCTCACTGTCAAACCGAGCAAAGTTGAATTGGGCCTAAAAGAAATTGACTTTTTGGGTCATGTCATTTCACAAGGTCAACTTAAGACTGATAATAGAATTATTACAAAAATTATGAATCTGACCATGCCTACCACAAAAAAGCAGGCCAGAAGCCTTTTAGGGTTAGTAAATTACTATAGCAAATTCATACCAAATTTAGCGGAAATTACAAGTGTATTTTCCAATGTTTTAAAAGCATCTGTAAAATTAGATGTCAAAGATGCATTATTAATTTCTGCATTGTCAAAATTGAAAATCCTGTTTAGTAATGTACCAATCCTCCGCTTGCCTAATCCTAGGCTCGTTTATTATCTTAGGACAGATGCCAGCAGAATCTCCATCGCTGCAGTACTAGGCCAATTTTATGATGGCATCTTCCACCCGATTTGCTACGTGAGCCGTAAGATCACACCTGCTGAGTCCAGATATTCCATATCAGAGTTGGAAGCCCTAAGCGTCATCTATGCGGTGAGAAAGCTCCATCGATTTCTAGCGGGTGTTCACTTCATTGTCCAGACTGACAACTCCCCAATCACGGTCATACAAAGTGGTGTGCATCGGAATGACCGTATATACAGGTGGTCGCTTATACTCCAAAACTATACTTTTAGTATAGAGCATATCAAGGGTAAGGACAACATCCTGGCTGATACCCTTAGTCGACCATCTGAGGTAGAAATACCAGAGATTCCACATAAGAGTGTAGAGTAATAGAGTAGTAGTACATTAGAATATTCTATTTGAAATGTTTATACTAATACATAGATATTACGTGCTGAACTATGTACTAAGAACAGTGATCTACCATGTGTCCGTAGACATCAAAAGAAGAACTGTGCTCCGAATAACAAATATATCACCGTGTGAACTGGAACAGCTCGTTATTTACTAAGCTCCATATGTGTTCCGGTGAATCATTTGTGTTAAGCAGAGAAAATCAGTGTCAGAACAGTGCATAATTACAGACACGAAAATACTGATCTACGACACAAGCGAACTCTACAGGTGCAATACCCATAGGACACAAGTATGACTGTGTAATGTATTTAAAATACCCAGGACAAGTGTAATTATATAATATGCCAATGAAAGCAATTTCTGAACATTGGGGCAACAACTAACCTGGGGTATTTGAATACCATGTATATAAAGACTTATTGTGATATGTATTATAACGTTTTAATATAGTGATAAATTATAGGTAGATTAGGTAACTTTAATTTTCATTTAGAGTTAGGAAATAAAATAGTTTTCATTTTTTTTTAGTAGTTTACATAAATCATTATTTTACCAACTTACTTACCTTAAAAGTAGAATAGATAGTAGTTTAGATATGAATAGTACCATTTAGATATTACATTCCACTTTGTTTCATTTCAGTTAATTTCATTCCATCTTAATGAACCATTCCATTTAACAAACGTGATCAGTTGGTAGTGTCATTAGTTTACACCATAATAGGATAAAAATATTAGACATTTAAACATACATCATTTACACCATATAGATAAGAATATCAGTCATATATTTTTTTTTGCATCTAAAAACACTAGTTATAATTTTATTACATGTCATATTACCCATTTCAGAAAGGTACATAACTCATCTCACATCAATGCCATTTTAAATAATTAGATTACATCCCTTAAAGTAGATAAATATTAAAATTAATGTAAGCATATCTTAGGATAAATGTGGCAATATAGATTAAAATAGTTAACACATTCAATATACATTTATAGAAGTAGTATTAGTATGTCATTATTTAGAGTAATATTACAGTATAATATAGTTGGTCATAAGACCAAGGGTATAAACCATCAACCCCTTCTCTTACATGTAAATATGTTGTATATACATGACTGGTGCAGCGATTTACGCACAGTCATTGAGCTCAACTTTCTCAAACTGAGCCAAACTTGTACAGTGTCACTCCAAGGTTTTTAAATAATTGGGAGGGTGAAAGATGTGTGACAGAAGTGTGAAAGTAAAAGATGTGTGACAGAAGTGTGAAAGTGAGAGCGAATGTAAATTATACGAGAGAGAGTGAGATCGGTCAGCGGATGTTTCTGCCGCTCAACGCGACTTTTTATGTTTTGTCTGCGTCAAATGTTCGCTTTCAATGTTGAAAATGTGCTGTGATGAATGTGTTGTGTGTAGTTTAGTTTAGATCTTAGAAAAGGTATTTTAAGTCTCATAAGACGAAAATGTAGTCACTAATTAGTGTTATACACTTGTTTGTGACCTCATTCAACCGAATTATGACACTTGAAAACTAACTTACATACACATGATAGTTAGATACACATGTTAGAAGTTAGATTAGATTATTAATTACATCCAAACACGCAAACAACCAGAAAAACAAACATATAAATTGCATACATATTTTGTAGATCAAAGGGAGATAACTCCGGGTCAGGGGACATAATAGACAACGAAACACTAACTTAACAGTGAAAGATATACTTTACACGCGGAAGCGAGATAGGTAAAGCCTGTCGCACACAGCTTGGGTAATGGTTGTTTAATATTATATGGGGGACATGAAGCAATTCATGTGTTGACCCTAAGAAAGTCAACTTTGTATGGGTAGTAAGTTAATTTACTATTTGAGGGCAGGTCTTATAAGACAACGGTCCGGTTCAGACATACCTCTAATTAATATAATATTGCGATTGAGAATAGGGCTCACGCCAACCAGACAAGTTTGTGGCGATTGCCAGTAGCCAAGTAAAGTGATACTACATTGTGACATTAGTCAGTAGAAGTCTATGAGTTACCCAAAGCCAGGTTATCTACAGTCTTTGACAAAAATTAGAGACACTAATTTTTTAGAAACCCCTTGCGTCACAACCAATGAGTCAAAGTTGATGACGCAACACAGGAGGGGAGGGTGTGTGTCAAAGACTGGTACATAAAGGCCGGAGGTCTTCTCAAGATAGAATACCACCGGGAAGAGTGGTCAACCTCAAATAGATGAGAGGTGATACAGTGCCCCGATATAAGGGCAGGGTAGGTGATAGAATGGGGGACTATTAACTAGTTCTCTCATGAGACACGGAGACGTTGACCAGATGGTTAGCACTCTGGTCACGACAGAATCACGCCTATGTAATAGCCACGAATGCCACTCAACAGAAGACAGCTAATGTAAGCGTGCCAGGAGCAACGGCACGCAAAAAGCCGAAGGACACCTCAAGGTCCTTCCGCGTGCTGTGTAGCCACGCGAGTAAGCAAGTCAGACTGGGGACTGACTTTGTAGAGAGCACTTGGTTTAGTGGTGATAGGAGTTTTGTGTAACCAAATAGATAGAATTAGCGTTAGAGTTTAGGAAACTAGTGATAGGCAATTCTGTGGCTTTGTGTGTGGTTTGATAGCGACTGTTATGTACTTGTAAAGAGCCTACGGCAATAAAATGTACCATTTAATTCCTCTCACACGACTTGCAAGTTTCTTGTGTGGTGTGGGAGAAGTAATCTGATGATGCCTTACACATGAGTTGTTGACAAGCATAACAAGGGGTAAAGTTAAAGGCAAACGAGCAAGAGGTTGACAACGAAATAAATGGGAAGATAACATCAAGAGATGGACATCAGTCTTACAGAACGTCCAATAAAGGCCGGAGACATACAATGTTGGAGATTCAATGCAGTCGTCATTGTAGAGACGGTAGCTACTTGATTGATTATGGAATCGACTATGGTTCGTTTCGCCACTAGCACAAACAGCAACATCATAAAAGCAGGCAGATGTAATTCATGGGCCGCGGAAACAACCCTAGATATCACAGTCAGCGGAAGCCTGCAAGTTCTGCAGGAGACAGTACAGCACATGTCGGAATCCTGCAGCTTCAGCTGGAGACAACACAGCTGTGGTCGGATACCTAAAAGTTCTGCAGGAGACAGCACAGCTCATGTCTGAGGCCTGCAAGTTATCCTGGAGACAGAACACCTGTAGTTATAAGCCTGCAAGTTGTGCAGGAGACACTACCACTCATCCCCAAAACTTAATTATAGATGAAGACGGATACCAATCGATAGTATAGAGGAAGCAAGAGACACTGGATTACACTTAGGAACCTTGGAAATAACCTTCAAATACACAAGTCGACTTTTCCAGTTAATAACCACACATTTACCAAGTCACCATAGAAGGATCAAGCCAGCAGATACTGTCACAAGTAGATTACTGCAGTTAATAACCACACATTTACTATGTCACTATGGAGTATATCCTTGGACATTGCCATCGGATTCACAAATAAATATTAACAGTTAATAACCACAATTTTACCAAGTCACTATAAAAGTATGGTCTGTTGGAAATCACATCCCCTTTCTTGACGAAGGCTTCCTTGATGAGATCGTAACCGTTGATGACAACCACAAGCGTCCCTCCCATGTACAAGCTGAGGATAGAAGAGATTCGTAGGAAATGTCCATTGGTAAATGTTGGCAGTTGTCATCTGATCTACATCAGCAATATAAACAAAGCAATGATGATATTGTCAAATAGTCTCAGCAACTAAGTGACATTGCAGTAATACAACATGTGACAGATTAGACATAAGCATGCACCATTCAATACTGAAAGAAATATGAACCCGAATGGTTGGTTGGTTTATGATGAATCTTCTCAAAGAGTCTGGGGCTTAACTCCTAAGTCTAATGCGTTGACGTCCAGGTTCCCATAGGCAAAGATGGTATCTGTAAGTGCCATCGGCAATTATTCACTTTGAGTTCCATAGGAGACATGGCTCTATGATTATGAACAATTGGCTCTCTGTTGTCCTGGACAAATACGCTTCGAGCCCTTGTGCAGCTTCATTCTACTCGCTCGTTACACCTAGTAAGTATTGGTCTACAAAGGATAGACCACAGGATTGTCTTATAAGTTAGCACTACAACACATCTACGAACTTCAATCACAACAGGTGCGTGACGTATTCCATTTCTGTTATTTCACTGTTGCGCATACAATAAGTTCACATCATAATATGCGCAGTCACAGTTATACATTTTTATATAATCATTCTGAAATACCTAACATTAAGTGTCAGGTCTCAGTCAGATATGACTGAGCTACCGTATAACAGTTGACGGTACTACCTGCTTTCTGTTAGCGCCGAATGTTGGGCGGCGCTTACCAAACCCGACACCCCACATTGTGCCAATGGCTTCGAGCGGAAGAGCGCAAATGGGAGGGTACAAGCCTTACCCTGGTGCGAGGAAATGCAACCTAAAGACAAAGTACAATAGTAGGGCAGACCAGGCCCTAAGCCTTGGTTGGCAGTTGGTCTAGGCTCGGAAGCTCCGACAAACATTGCTTTGCGGAACCGGCAGCTTCTGCAGCTTGTCTTTTTCCAGATGTATAGGTGTTACGGAGTAAATTAAGCAGGCCGAGAGAGGGAACATGCTCCATGGGCAACACATGGTCTCTATATTTTAGCCCAGGCTTTGTGCTTTGGAGAGGTATAATTCCATCCATATTTCAATGCTCGTGTGGGCAAGGAGTCACGTTCATGGCCAGTGTGCATTGGAAAATACATCGGTCGATTGAATAACAATGGGCAAAAGCTGCTGGAACATTGCACCAGAAATGACCTATGTATTACAAACTCTTTTTAAAAAAAAAAACAAAAACAAAAGAGCTGCATAAAATCACATGGAAACATCCAAGATCCGGCCATTGGCATCAGCTGGACTTCATCATCACACTGAGACAACGTCTGAACCATATATCATTGACTCGAAGTTACCACAGTGCTGACTGTGATACGGATCATTCTTTGGTTGTTGGAAGGGTTAGACTGAGACCAAAGAGAATCTACACAGCTAAACAAATTTTTTTCCAATATCTTGAGTCATTGATTACCATCAATGGTGACACAATGAAAGAAATGAAAAGACGAATATCTATTGCTCTTCAAAGACTAACACAACTGAATAAATTGTGGAGTGGGTGTCAAGATCTCACATGAAGAGTATTTCTAGATAGAGATAGAGGGAGAGATACAGGGGATACAACCACGAGACAGAAACCCCAACAAGGGAATTAACGACGATAACTCGAGTGCCCGAACAATCTCGGGCCTTCGAGAACCAGGGGTCAGTTTGCCTACTGCGTCATTGACACAGGTGGAACCCGCAAGAAGCGTGCATGGGCCACTTGCACGGGAAGCTCAAGGGCAGTCATACTCCGTGATCACCCGACGCCCGCCAACGGGCAGACGACTACTGGACAGCAGACAAGAAGCAGGGTTTAGCTTAAGGGGAACACGATACAGAAAGGATTGCATTTATATATAGTTGATTAATGAGAGAGTTTGATAGAGTTATGCTGTGATAGTTATGAGTATAATGATGTGTTAATGCAATTATGTAAACACTGTATATTGTGATTGACGGCGAAATCCTTACTCGCCAGATAATAAATTAGACTATTAAGACATATCATAGAGTTTGTTGCCTGTCCTGAACCCGAGTCCTGTTCCTAGATTTGTAAGACCATGACAGTGGGACACATAGAAGTACAACAATTAGATTGTTAAGAGTATGTATTTTCTGCTTTGCAACAAACGCCTTTGAGACATGGACA
>JACEFZ010008339.1:390000-417404 GCA_014155875.1 Cepaea nemoralis
TTGGCTTGTAAATGTGATAAAACAAAGACAGTTGAACTATTTTGATAATTTGAAACGTCATGGAAGCATGCAGAAAAACATCATGGTCGGTTATATGCCCTGAAAAAGAGGAAGAGGACGGCCAAAGAGAAGATGGGTGCAGGATGTGGCAGGTGATCTCCAGATGGGTGTATTGGACGCAGGACATCTTGCTTATGACTGAGAAGTTTTCGAGACGGCTGCTATGGGAGCGAAGTTCTGCAAAGGACATGCAACTGAATGTGTGTGTGTGTGTGTGTTTTTTTTTTTTTTTTTTCATATCCTTTACAGGACATTGCTGTCAACATCAGATTCTTTCAGCTGATTGTTGATTTCTTGGCAAGATTACGCTCAGTAGTTTGCCATTGCTTTCTGAGCGGCCGGATCACATACCCTGTAAGTTACCGACGCGATTCGAATCACTGCTGATTCTCACCGTCGTCACGTAACTTACGAGATTATATGAGATTATGGAGAACATTCGCCCTCTAGACCAGGAAGCCGGCATATATATATATATATATATATATATATATATATATATATATATATATATATATATATATATATATATATATATATATATATATATATAAAGTTGCATGTCCTTCACAGGACGTAGCAGTCAACCCCAGCATTTTCGCTGTTCGTGATTGATGGGCAAATTTTACGTTCAGTAGTTTGCCATTGCTTTCTGAACGACCGGCTCTTATACCTACTTTCGAAAAAACCAGCACCGCTGTGTTTCGAATCCGGGTATACGGGTTCACAAACCGCGTTCGCAAGCTCTCAGCCACAGAGACCAGTCCTCTCATATATATATATATATATATATATATATATATATATATATATATATATATATATATATATATATATATATATATATATATATATATATATAGGGTCGCCTCTACTACGATACAAAGATGTGTGTAAGCGGGCCATGATTGATACAGTCATCGATAATGCACATTTGGAGAAAGTCTCCGCTGAACGTGTTGTATGGAGGGCAAATATCAGAAATGGAATAAAGACAAAGGAGAAAATTATTTCAGATAAGTCACACACCGGGTGTGTGAGACGTAAGATGGTTCATGATGGTGGAAATGAACATTTGTTCACATGCATCCACTGTGGACGAAAATTTTCAGCACGAATCAGCCTTATCAGCTATATTCGCTACCGCCATGGGTTGTAGTTATTATGCCTTTTTGAAGCATAAGCTATCGTCTGTCAAGACGGCAAGGTGCCAATGATATATATATATATATATATATATATATATATATATATATATATATATATATATATATATATATATATATATATATATATATATATATATATATATGTCCATGGTATTCTTTGCATTTTTCTCAGAAACCACATTTCTGAAGCCATCAGATGTTTTTCAGGTTGACTGCACATTGACCAAGTTTCACATCCATACAAAAGAACATGTTCTATGTATCCCCGAAACACTCGTTTTCTCGTTTCAATTGACATCTTTTTATTGGTCAGAATGGTTTTCATCCTGCTAAAGGCTACTTTCGCTTGGCGATTCATGTTCTAATCTCTTCAAGGCATCTTCCATCAGATGTTATAACTGTTCCGAGATAATTGTATCGATTCACTTGTTAAAGAATATTCACATTTACTTGTATATTACATTGTGGTACTTCGTTCTTCCTAGTGACGACCATAATCTTTGTCTTGTTACAATTTATTTCTAACCCCAGCTGCTCACTGTGTACAACAACCGCATCTACTAATTGTTTCAGATCCTGCGCATTGTCTGCAATCAATACTGTATCATCTGCATATCTAATGTTATTGATGTTTCGTCCTCCGATGCTGATTCCATTTATATCTTCTACATTTATGAAAATAATTTCACTGTACAGGGAAAAAGATCTTGAGACATTACACATCCCTGCCTAACACCTCTCTTAATAGGCTGATGTTGTCTCACTTCATTAACAATCCTTGTGGCAGCTTGTTGTTTCCAATATATGTTTTTTATAAGTCTAATGTTTTTCCCATTAATTTGTAGATCTGCAAGCATATCCACCATGTTGACATGTCTAACTCTATCAAAAGCTTGTGTGTAGTCAATAACGCAAATATGTAATATCTTCTATAGCACGTTCATTAACAGTTCGCAGCATACACAGCATTTACTGTACCATTTCCTTCTACAAACCCACATTGTTCTTCCCCTATTTCAGGTTGTAATTTCTTCCTCACTCTTTGCATGATAATTCGTAGCAAAATCTTTGTGATGTGGCTCATTATACTAATTTTCTATGTTGATCACATTCCACGGCTCCTGATTTCTTTGGGATTGCAATAAATACAGAGTTACATAATTCAGAAGGTATATCTCCAGTATCATATAATATATTCAGCAGTCTGGTGACTTGCTCTAGTCCAAATTCTTCTAAAGTTTTAATCATTTCTGTTGAGATGTTATCTGCACCGGGGGCCTTGCCAGCTTTCATATGCTTAAGAACATTTCGAACCTCCATTTACAAAATTGCGGCCCTTCATTATTAAATCTAATATCATACTGTTCCTCACCCGTCAGGATCTTGCAACTTAATCACACAGGCTCGTAACAACTAACAGATGTGATACAAACACTGTCACAGAATGACTATACGTGACACATGGCGAATACAATGATACACACTTTATTCGCACTTCTCATTCGCCACCAATGTTACAGGCGACGCGCAAACACAATATCGATGCCATTATACAATAAGTACAATCAATATATACGTTCAAATGCAATTGTCACAGCCTCACATGGGGCCGGTAACTAACATAAAGTAAGATATAGTGGCAAAGGGCTAAAACTCCCGCTCAAGGGAAAGAAGTGAGTCACTCGAAGGCTTGAAGAATCCAGAGCCTTCTCGAAGGACTGGTCAGTGTGTCCACTGTCCCGTGGACACTGATGTGGCCCGCCGATTGCGGGGTCCACGAGGAACTCGGACAGAGTTACCACCCGTGTCGGATTGCGACACGTGTGAAACGGCAGAGACAGACTGGACATCGGGGAAGCAACAGGGCTTACCTTAGAGGGACTTGATAGTTCAGACCCATGTGTATTTAGGGTCATAGACATATGCTAGATAGTTGCTTAGAAGTGTTTGTTATAATCATGTGTGATGTTAAACCTCTGTGATATGCAACTTGTCAAGTGCGGGCTGTCAAAACCCACTTCGCCAGCGCACTGTATATATCATATTAATAAATGTTGCTATATTGTATCTAACGGAGTTGTTGTTGCCTGTTTGAGCCCGAGTTCAGATCCCCTAGAGATCCGAGACTGTGACAGGCTATTTGGGGGCTAAGCTCCGGTTTTGGCACAAGCTTTACGTTCAGACAGCTCTTGGTTGCCAAGTAAAAAATTAATTAAACTGATATCAAGTTTAATACAGAACAAGTTTAATAACTTTGCAGCTATCTAGTAATGAACTAGTATTAGTCCTTCTTCAGTTACATTTCAAATGATGTTAATATTATGAAATTTGACATGACTGTGACATTTACGTGACTGTTACTAATTTTTTTTTGATTCTACTAGCAGATTGTTCCGCGAATTGTGGTGTATGTAACCTATCCTCCAACAGTGGCGAGAGAACAAGACTACATTCGCAAGTTCAGGGAAAATAAGATGAGTTTCATATCATGCCCATTGCAACCCTAAGCGGTACTTACCATCATCCATCCATGTAATATTGTTGCTTTGCATTGATTTGTATGTATATTCATAACCTCATAACCAACAAAATTTTTCATGTGTATTTGCTCATGTAAACATTAAGGGAGATAACTAAATTTTCTACTCCCCAACTTTTTTTTAAGGGATTTAATTTTCAGTAAAATTAACAACAAGTAAAAGACAAGATGTCAACGTTAGAAAAATGTATTGAGTTAGGTATTAGATTAGGCTTATAAAGAGGAGAAACTGTCAGAATGGGCACAGAAGACGCACTCAGAAAACATTGCCCGAGAAGAAAGAGCGATAGAACGGGAAGAGATAAAGATGCAATCAGAGAGAGAAGAGAGGAAGATGCAAATGGAGGCAGAAAATAAAAAAATGCAATTGCAGGCTCAAGAGAAACAAATGGAGCTTGAGGCCGCTGCCAAACAAGCCCAATTAAATGCGGATACACAGATAAGACTAAAACAAATGGAAATTGATTCCAACTTAGAAATGTCAGTAATAAAATGAGAAGTAAGGAAGAGGAACAAAAATACAACAAATATAAAGGCCTCGTTAAAGCATTCTGTTCAGGAGATTCTATCAGCGCATACCTGGAAAACTTTGAGTGTTTAATGTCCTACCATAAGGTCGCAAAAGTCGATTGGTCATTTATTTTGATGAGAAATTTAGCTCTTGAACCCTTAAAAGTAATAGAGACAGTTCCACAAGATATGAGGAAAGATTATGATTATTTAAAGCAAAGAATACTCCAACATTTCTCACTAGATACAGCAGGCTATCAACAACAGTTCGCAAAATTATCCCCACAACCTAACCAAACTTTCATAGACTACGTGTCTACAGTTCAGGACGTTTGTACAAAGTGGATAAACTCAGCTAAAACTAATAACAACCATGACAAACTGAAAGAACTCATTATAATTGACAAAATTGTTAGTACAATCCCAACACCTTTTTCTAAATTTTTGAAACAAATGGATTGTAAAACTATTCAAGAAGTAGAAACCAAGGGGAGCGCATTTTTTACAGCGAACCGCGATATTTTCCAGTTAAACATGAGTCAAAACGAAACAGCAGCAGTTACAAACACTAGATACTCAAAACCAACTGAAAATAAGTACAAACAACGCTCGAAGTTCACGAAACCAGTTAAGTGCCAGTATTGTCATCTGACACACGAAGAGTACGCGATGTGTGACAAATCACCAAATTATCCACATCATCTCCAAATGATAGTGGAGAAACAAAAGAACAAGAGAAATGCGTATCAGAGAGCGGTCAAATGCTATTTTTGTTCCAGCTTTGGACACTATTCACGATTTTGTGAAGGGCGAAAGATAATGAAGCAGGCCAATGCCGCACTAATTGACACTTCCTCAGATGAAGACATTGAACAACTGAACGAATGTGACAATCAGAATGAAAGTTTGAGTGAGCTAGGGAATGCAGTGCAAATCATTGACACCATTACAGATAACAAATGTAACACCTGTAGAAAATTCCAGCTTGATACAACATTGCTATGCGGCCACACAATCCCTATTTCTAACGAAATGGCCAACGCAGCCTTATCATCATCAGGCAAATTAAATTTCTCAACAGGGTTTGTAAATAACAAAAAGTGCACATTAATACGCGATTCCGGCGCAACTCTGTGTGGAATTAAGAAAACATTAGTTAACGACAAAGACTACACACACAAATACGTAACTTGTCGCACATTCGCAGGCACCATCGAAAAATACCCCCTGGCACTTGTCGAAATTCGCACACCGTTTATATCAGGACTAGTTTTGTGCGCAGTACTAGACAATCCTGTCGCTGAGATTATCCTTGGGAATCTCCCCAATATAAGATCTTGCTCTGAGAAGGAAATCAGAGATTGGGAGCAGAAAAACTGTATCCAGAACCCAAACAGCGATTCTAAAGGGAAACACCATACGTGCTTGTCTCAAACTGCCAAAAGTACAAGGGAGACAACCAATGACGGAATTCAAAATGAATTCACCGAGGTGCATAATGCAGGGGCGGTTGAATCTGTCAGTGATACCACCAACTTAAAACCTCGAACTGAGGATGCCATCGATCCACAAATTACCAAGCCTGTAAATGTGCAACAACACACACAACACACTAATGCAATAACACGACAGACAACACACAAAACCCACACCGACCAACTTCAGGAATCACTAGAAATCATATCACCAAACACTACCATCACTAATTTTGGAGAAGAACAGAAAGCAGATCCTACACTTTCACAATATTTTAGGTTAGTAGGACTTAAGCCAAAATTGACTAAAAATGCGTCGTGGACATTTAGATTAAAGAACAATGTTCTGACTAGATTATATACCAGAGATCAGACCACGATACAGCAAGTAGTTCTACCTCAATCACATCGTGAGAAAGTACTAAATATAGCCCATGACTCACCTTTCGGAGGTCATATGGGTTACGAAAAGACTAGAGCCAGAGTCCTGACCCAATTTTATTGGCCTAAATTTTGCCAAGACATAAAAACCTATTGTAGATCATGTGATACATGTCAGACACTGGTTAAAAAGGGAAAAAACCCTACGGCAGAAATTCAATCAACCACAACTGCCTCGAGGCCATTTCAAATCGTGGCAGTTGATTTAGTAGGTCCGTTAAACCACATCTCAAACAAAGGGAATAGATATATTTTTACGCTTATTGATCTATGTTCGAGATGGCCAGAAATGATTCCATTAAAATCTATCTCCTCTAAGGATGTGACGGACGTATTGTTACAGATATTCTCCCGTTTTGGCTTCCCGGAGAAGATAATTTCAGATAGGGGAACACAGTTCATATCTAATGCCACCCAATCGGTAACTAAGTTACTAGGCATAAAACAATGTTTCACCAGTCCCTATCGACCGGCCGCGAATGGAATCTGCGAAAAACTAAATGGGGACCTGAAACATATGTTATCCAAAGTGACAGCTGAAAATCCAGCCGATTGGGATATACTTCTCCCAACGGTGCTGTTCGCATATAGAGAAGTCCCACAATCAAGCACAGGGTTCTCTCCGTTCGAATTGATATATGGAGCGAACCCAAGAGGACCTCTCACTATTTACAAAGATATAATATCACAACCTGTAAATACCCAATTACCAGTTTCCACCTATGATTTAGTCACTGACACCAGAGACAAAATCATACGATCCTGTATACTGGCCAGAACATCATTACAGGAGAAAGGTTTTAGGTACAGGCAGTACGCCAACAAAGGTGCAAAAACGATTGTATTAAAACCAGATCAGGATATTTTACTATTGCTACCCGACAAGAGAGATTTACTATCAACCTCTTGGCAGGGACCATTTAAAATTGTGAGAAGAATTTCGGAAGTCGACTACGAAATTTCTTTGAATGGAAAGTTGAAAATATTCCATGTAAATATGTTAAAACCATACTATGATAGAAAGGACAGTGACACGAGTAAACAGACGCAGATAACTGATGACAGAAACGAAACGACAATTACCCAACTGAATGACACCTCGACAAACGAAGCATCGTTAACGACGCACTCTTGCGACAACGAAGACGACGAAAACATATTTACAGTACCGACAATATGGGATAACGACAACGACGACCAATTGGACGACACATTGACAACTATTAGTCTCGACGACGACGACAATGACATTGAGGACAATTTACAAACAGTAGCATCAGTAATAAATCAGACGGACGTAGACAATACGGAAATTCCAGTACCAATTATGAATGACGACAGTAGTATGAAGGACATACAAATCTCTGACACTTTGACACAACAGCAGCGACAAGACATTTTGTCTCTCCTTAACGACTATAAAACTATCTTCTCGAAAAAACCTGGACGGACTGACAAAATAACACATTCAATTGTGTTGACAGATCTCACACCGATCAAATGTAGACCATATTCTATTCCTTTGCATTATAGAGCAAATTTAGACAAAGAAATTTTGTATTTAGTGAAAAATAGAATAATACAGAAATCTATGTCCCAATATTCTTCGCCAACGATCCTGTATACTGGCCAGAACATCATTACAGGAGAAATGTTTTAGGTACAGGCAGTACGCCAACAAAGGTGCAAAACCGATTGCATTAAAACCAGACCAGGATATTTTACTATTGCTACCCGACAAGAGAGATTTACTATCAACCTCTTGGCAGGGACCATTTAAAATTGTGAGAAGAATTTCGGAAGTCGACTACGAAATTTCGTTGAATGGAAAGTTGAAAATATTCCATGTAAATATGTTAAAACCATACTATGATAGAGACAGTTCCACAAGATATGAGGAAAGATTATGATTATTAAAGCAAAGAATACTCCAACATTTCTCACTAGATACAGCAGGCTATCAACAACAGTTCGCAAAATTATCCCCACAACCTAACCAAACTTTCATAGACTACGTGTCTACAGTTCAGGACGTCTGTACAAAGTGGATAAACTCAGCTAAAACTAATAATAACCACGACAAACTGAAAGAACTCATTATAATTGACAAAATTGTTAGTACAATCCCAACACCTTTTTCTAAATTTTTGAAACAAATGGATTGTAAAACTATTCAGGAAGTAGAGACCAAGGGGAGCGCATTTTTTTACAGCGAACCGCGATATTTTCCAGTTAAACATGAGTCAAAACGAAACAGCAGCAGTTACAAACACTAGATACTCAAAACCAACTGAAAATAAGTACAAACAACGCTCGAAGTTCACGAAACCAGTTAAGTGCCAGTATTGTCATCTGACACACGAAGAGTACGCGATGTGTGACAAATCACCAAATTATCCACATCATCTCCAAATGATAGTGGAGAAACAAAAGAACAAGAGAAATCCGTATCAGAAAGCGGTCAAATGCTATTTTTGTTCCAGCTTTGGACACTATTCACGATTTTGTGAAGGGCGAAAGATAATGAAGCAGGCCAATGCACGCACAGTACAAGATTTGCAGGTGTACTTAATTAGCCAAGACTTTTGTCTTGTTAATACTCTCTTACAAAGAGTTTAATTATCTTGGTATCTTGGTGGGATACTTGAGAAGGACGGGTTGTAAAAACAACTTGGAAACGTCACGTAACTTCGGTCAGATAAGCATTTTTAAGGACACAGGAGGGAGAGACCTCTTCAGCAAATCATCGTGAAGTGGTGTATGGGAGAATACATGAGTGTTGATGCCGATATGTAGGTTGCCAAGTTACTATCCACCAAACTACAAACACCGACTTTATGTGACTCTGTGACAGAATTAGTACAGAACTAATTACCTTATAATAACCCATCAGATCAGGGGGGAGTGGGGGACTCCTGTCACAGCCTCACATGGGGCCGGTAACTAACATAAAGTAAGATATAGTGGCGAAGGGCTAAAACTCCCACTCAAGGGAAAGAAGTGAGTCACTCGAAGGCGTGAAGAATCCAGAGCCTTCTCGAAGGACTGGTCGAATGTCCCACTGTCCCGTGGACACTGATGTGGCCCGCCGATTGCGGGGTCCACGAGGAACTCGGACAGAGTTACCACCCGTGTCGGATGGCGACACGTGTGAAACGGCAGCGACAGACTGGACATCGGGGAAGCAACAGGGCTCACCTTATAGGGACTTGATAGTTCAGACCCATGTGTATTTCGGGTCGTAGACATATGCTAGATAGTTGCTTATAATTGTTTGTTATAATCATGTGTGATGTTAAACCTCTGTGATATGCAACTTGTCAAGTGAGGGCTGTCAAAACCCACTTCGCCAGCGCACTGTATATATCATATTAATAAATGTTGCTATATTGTATCTAATGGAGTTGTTGTTGCCTGTTTGAGCCCGAGTTCAGATCCCCTAGAGATCCGAGACTGTGACAGGCTTTTCATGCAAACAATATCTTGTGTTATTGAATAATTGACTATCTTGTTTAAATACCTGGCTGGGTACTGTTGGTTCCTTAATATATCATGAAAACAGTTCAGAACAGCTCGAGGCATACTGGATAAATGGTGCTAGCCCCATATTTTAATAGACTATGGGGTCAGTTACAGGCCCTAGCCTTTACTCCACGGACCATGTCCTTGTCGTTAGACTGAGTACACTTCTTCTTATAGACCGCGCTGTGTGATGCTGATTATGTCTGTGCACACCTCCTGCTTCATGCCTTTATTTCACAGACCATGTCCTTGTGCGCATTTTAGACTGAATCTACTTGGGTGCACTTCTTCTTATAGTCCATGCTTTGTGGCGTTGGTCATGCCTGTGCACGATCCCCTGTCTCCTGCCCTGCCAAATCATTTCAGATACAAACGTTTCTTCGTGTCATTATGTCGATATTTCTAGATTCTTCTCATTGTCTCCCCCTATGCCTCTTCCCCTCTTACTTTCCGCTGTCACGCCGCACTCCAGCTTTGCTTCTCATAACATGTCCGAAGAATGTGAACTGATTGTTCTGATGTCAATAACTATAGTTTGTTCACATTTGGGACCCTCCATATAAACATCCATATCTCAGTAACGAACTGAGGGAAAATGACGAGATTTAGCATATAACTTTATCATTATGTCCACCCAACAAAAGCAATTTTGTTCTGGAGATTGTACAGCAGATTTCAATATTTATTTATATGCGGTATATAATTTACGGATCAGGTGTTAAGTCCATATTGTTAAATGTATTACACCTTCACCCAGACACATCAGCGCTTTAAAAAATTTTTTTCTCGTGGTACAAGTTGTGGCAAGAACGGCGCGCAGTTAAATGGGAGTGTTCAGAGGTGTCGTCGTAATGTGGGTCCTTTCATTAAACGTGATTATAGTATAAGTCTTACCATTTATTGCAAACATCGGAATGTGAGAATATTGTTGAATGGGATTGAATGTGAAATTGTGTACACTGCAAAGCATTGCTATGAAGTTTTACACATATTTTTGTCACGTAGCTGAACCCAAGAAACTGTTTCATAATATTACAAATTCCGAAAAAAGAACAGTGCATGCACTGGGTTTGAGTAAACGGCCATTTCGTTGATGTGTGCAAGAATCTGGAATGAGACCACCACGCAATAAGCAAATGGTAGGTAGAAAGGCAAATGTAGACAGCTTTGACAAGTATGTCATAAAGCAAGTAATTATAAACATGCTGGATACAAAAGAAACAGTGACTGTAAGAAAACTGAGGGTTTGGTTGAAAAATAACAATAGCATAGAGCTATCCAAAACAACTTTGTGGAAAATTATAAGGACTTTAGGCTTCACGTTTAGAAAGTAAAAGGGAGGTAGAAATACCATTTGCGAGCAACCATATTTAGGAGCCATGAGAAGCAGATACCTACGTGAAATAAGGGAAATGCGCAAAGAAAGTTATGAAATAGTGTATTTGAATGAAACCTGGATCAATGCGCACCACACAAGTAAAAAGGAATGGCAATCAGTGGACGGAAAGATAAAGCGATATGTGCACAGTAGTAAAGGACAGCGTTTGGTCATAGCCCATGCTGGTAGTACTCATTGTCATAATCTCCCGAGCAGATATGCCGCGTCTTCATCATCGACGCCTGGCAATTACTGTCAGGTACGCCTGTGAGCGACACTAACTGCTCAGTGACGGCAGCGGTCAGTTGTGACACGCGTGGCACACGGAGTCCACACAGGGAGACAACCTTACCAAGGAGAACTTACGGCGATTTGAAGGCAGACGGCATCGGACGGTAGTACTGGACAGACGTGGATGGAATGTGTGATCGTATTACTTGTGTGAGTGGACGCTAAGAGAGAGAGAGAGAGAGAGAGAGAGAGAGAGAGAGAGAGAGAACGCCTGTTTGGGTATAGTAGACTGTGCGTCTGAGTCGTAGATAGTGAGTGAAGTATTAATGTATTGAATGTATATATATTGATTGTATTTATTGTATAATGGCATCGATATTGTGATTGCGAGATGCCTGTAACATTGGTGGCGAATGAGAAGAGCGAATAAAGTGTGTATCATTGTATTCACCATGTGTCACGTATAGTCATTCTGTGACAGTGTTTGTATCACATCTGTTAGATGTTACGAGCCTGTGTGATTAAGTTGCAAGATCCTGACACTCATAATGTCTTACTACAGAATGCTGGACTCGTGTTCGTATCAAAGCATACAGACAATAGGGATTATCATAGAGAGATGAATGGTAATGTATTTAGCGATTGGCTCGAGAATTCAGTGGTTCTATCCCTATATTTGACTGTATTGTCTAATTATGGACAATGCATCATATCACAATGTAGTTGCCCAAGAATTCAAAATACATATGGCATCGAGCACACTGGAAGCGGTAAAGCTATGGCTCCGATGAGAAAACATACCATTTCCAGAAACGTTTTGTAAGCTAACATTATTGCCCCTTGTAAAATATGCGCAAAAAATCAAGAAATATCAAATCGACAAGTTGATAGAAGAGCATGGCCATAGGTGCTTGAGACCTCCGCGATACAATTTTCATTTAAATCGTATATAACTTGTGTGGGTTTAAATTAAAGGACATGTGGCAGCTGACAATACTTCATTCAAATTGTCTGACGTCAAGATACTAACCCAGACCGCCCTATTAAAAAATTGATAAAAGTTGCTGGAAAAAATGTGAGGACCATGTGTTAAAAGAGGAAGATAACTATTGGAAAAAGGATAGATTGAAATATATGCAACCGAGAGCAGTCATCAACCTACTGGAATAGTCCGACACAGATTAAGGTCTGGGCAGATCTCAGACATTAATCCACATGTACACCTGCTGAAATATTTTTCTCCAACTATTCAGAAGAATTGCAGGTCCTAAACCTTACAGCATCGGCAAAAAAAATATAACTTGTCCATGGCAACAGATTGTATTCCACAGTGATGCATTTTCAGTTCCGCAAGCCCTCAACGGTGACAAACAGCTGGCGTTGGAAAACAACAACAACAACAACAACAACAACAACAACAACAACAACAACAACAACAACAACAACAACAACAATAACAACAACAAGAACAATACTAAACGCATTGAATACCAACAGAAGAGTAATATTGCGGTGGAAACTGACATATTGTAGCATAACAAGAAACTTTGTCAAATTAGGGGACAACACACGTGCATACGAATCAATCTATAAACTTCAATGAAAAGAGGACCAACATCTTGGCCGTTAAGAAGAAAGCCCTCTACAGAGACATTGACAACTATTTTCATAGTGAAAAACAGGTAATAATCATGTTCCGTCTCTGAACAGTAAACAGCAGAGAAGACAATCTTTAACGAAGACTCAAAGCGGGTATGTCACCCATGTGTACGTGTGAACAAACTACACAGACAGCTGAACACATCCTTAAAAATGGATACATGATGACTAAATTGCGGTATCATTTCTGGTCACACCATACGCACATTAACGCACAGCTATGTGGAAGCTTTCACGAACTCAATATAAAAAGCTACATGCATCCTAGTAACATGACTCCTTGTGTACACATTATTAACCAGCAGCTGAAGACACAAGAAGGAAATGAAAAATAAGGTAAGAAATATATTCCTTCTACTTTCCTGTCAATTTACACAAATTTTACCCCATGCCTCTGTAATATCTCTGTCTTTACTAATATTACACATTGCACCCCTCTTGGGATTCTCAGTGGTGAAGTGGTCAAGCCGTCTGACTCGGGCTCCGAAGGTTGTGTGTTTGATTCCGGGCCGCGTCCTTCATTTCACGTGTGCATTTTTTCGGAGACTCCCATCGCTGGAGTTACGGAGTTCGTGCTTTGTGCGAAGTTTTCAGCACTGTGGAAAGAGACTGAGTCATATAGGATTTAAAAAAAACTGGTGCAATGCAGTCGACGCTGTCGACTTTTAAGCGACATTTTTTTTTATTGCACCCACTCCCATACGAATCTGGCTACGCCTTGTACTTGTGTTGTTTTCGCCAAAACATCAAATAAATCGCTTTCGATGACATAAGTTGCCTTTAGACCTATCAAAGACATATTCCTTGGGTGGGGGTAAATATAAGGCGGCAGGAAAACTTTCATAATGATGCAACAGACAGTTTTCATAAAAATTGATCGTAAATGAAGGCATTCATTTCTGAACAGACTGTAGTTCTTCTCCTAGCTTAATCGCTTGCAAAATATCTTCAATATGCCAATTATCTGCCCGTTGTTTTCTTACAATGTTCGTTAAAATCACATCTCCTTAGTTTCCACATAATGCATCATAGTTTGCTAATTTATGATGATTCACAGATTATTCTTCTTTTTGTAAAATGCTGCTTAACACTTAACATTCTAAATACATCTTACATCTGTTCTTTTAAACGTTTACACATAAATATGTGCATACACATCGGTTTGATTTAGACTGGTTCCATGCTATCTTGAATTTGCGGAGACATAAGCCCGTTAGTGTTGCTGTTAGGTTATTACGTTGATAATGGCCTCAGCGCGGTCGGGGAGGGTTCGATACCGCCTCTCTACGGCCACTACGTGTGGAGGGACAGGCAACTTCTGTTCTCGCGGGCCTACAAAATGTGATGATCCTTACACTTCACGTACCCGGGGGAGTTACCTGCTATTGGATTTTTTTAAATGTGGTGTTTCTTTGTAATTACCATTATATCTCTTTGTCACTTATCCAGAGACAGACCACTGTTTTCACTTTCTGTTATAGTGGATCTATGATTTGTTTCGTTTTCAGCTATCAGACCTGTGTCATGAGCATATCGCACTATGATTTTTCTATGACTTCTATTGATTTTCTATGATATCGCATTCAGATTACTTTAAAAAATAAATACATACATACATACATAAATACAAAATTAAATCACCACCTCGATGAGAATTCAAACACATTACCACATCACAGACAGGTAACCGTACTAACCATGTCGCTGTCGAGACTCACCGTATTCTATAGTTCACAACGCAAATACAAAGTGTGGATAATACGCAATAACTTGCGTAAAGTCGATGTGACGTGTATTACCTGATAACACTGCTTGTGGCTGTACTCTTAACCCGGCGTATGGTTGTACTCACTGCTGGTGATTGTACCCTGAACACGGAGTTGTGATTGCACTTTTAACACGGAGTTGAGGAACCTTAGTGTTTTGTCACTGTTTGATGTGACCCTAGTATTTTGTGCCTGGTAAATAATGGACTCGGCAGTTCCTGGCCTCTCATTGGCTGGCAGACTGGCACAATAACAATAATAAGGATACACTTATGCGAGATAAACGTTTATGCTGCAGTGATTGGTTAATTAAAGGGCACCGTTCCGCCTCCCCAATTACTCCCCCTCCCCCAACTCCCACCACCCCTAAAAGGGTTGGTTCACGCAGAATGAAGTGTTGTATTGAAGTGAATTAAGCATGGACTGTGACTTGGTCATCGTAACATGCTCCTCCTGTCGCAGAATTCTTTCCCTGTCATCTTAAACACTTTCTTGTTTATTATTCTTTCTTCCTTACTTCTTCTGTTTCGTTTCTTCTCCTTCTTGTTTCTTCTACGTCGGATACCCCTTATCGTCTTCCATATTCTGCCTATGCATCGCCTCCTCCTCTTCTTCTTCTCCCTCTTATTCCCCCTCGTCTTCTTCTTCTTCTTCTTCTTCTTCTTCTTCTTCTTCTTCTTCTTCTTCTTCTTCTTCTTCTTCTTCTTCTTCTTCTTCTTCTTCTTCTTCTCTTCTTCTTCTTCTTCTTCTTCTTCTTCTTCTTCTTCTTCTTCTTCTTCTTCTTCTTCTTCTTCTTCTTCTTCTTCTTCTTCTTCTTCTTCTTCTTCTTCTTCTTCTTCTTCTATTTTCTATTTACAAATATGAGAATATGTGTGTATACGGAACTGTTAAACTTGAAACAAAGTATCCAATACAATTTAACATTTTAGCAAGTTTAAAAATGAAATCGGCTTGTTTAAACGTGTCATCATAAAATGAATGGTACTGTTTTCTTCCAGGAATCACATGACCGAAGAAAGATGTTTGTCTCTTCCTTATTGTTGTATATAATGTTCTAGTTTCATTAGCCTGTATCAGGCAGTCATTGTTAGTTACTCTGGCAGGTACGTGTATGTGTGAGAGTGAGTGAGGGAGTGTGTGCGTGCGTGCGTGCATGCGTGCATGCGTTCATGCGTATGTGTATGTGTGACAGAGTGTGATTGAGAGAGTGAGTGAGTGGGTGAAGGATTGTGTGTGAGAGTGAGACAGTGCGAGAGTTGATGTGTTAGTGTGTGTGTGTGTGAGCGCGCGCATGCGTGTGAGTGTGTGTATATGAAAGAATACAGAGAGAGAGAGAGAGAGAGAGAGAGAGAGAGAGAGAGAGAGAGAGAGAGAGAGAGAGCTGAGCAGATGCATGTCATGTAACACGCATGTTATGTAACACGCGAATCCGTATGTTTGTGTATTCTCATCTGTCATATTATCAGTTAAATACCATTTGATTTTATCATGTATAATATAAACTTACGTACATTACTGTAGTTTGAGTGAGAGAGTCAGTGAGTGTGAATGAGAGACAGAATGGGTGAGCATGAGAGTGAATGTGTGTGTGTGTGTGTGTGTGTGTGTGTGTGTGTGTGTGTGTGTGCCTTCTCTGTGTGTATCTCTGTGTGTGGGAGCATCACTATGTTTACGTCACATACTTTTTATGTACACATTTTTCTCCATGTTTAACATTTTTATGAGACTGCTCATGACAATTGTCAGTGTATGTGTGTGAGTAAAGTGTGGGAGTTTGTTCATACTAGTTTCAATGCTAACGTGAGACATTTTGTATGTGTCTAGATGTGAGGAGGTGTGAGTGTGTGTGGAGGATGTGTGTGAGTGTGGGGATATGTGTGGGTGGGGGATGTGTGGGTGGGGGTATGCGTTTGGATGGGTTGGGGTGTGTGGGTTTTTGTGGGTAGTGATATTTGTGGGTGTTGGTGGGATGTGTGGATGGATGTGTGGGGGTGAAAGTAGGGGTGTGGGAATGGGTGTGGGGGATGTGTGTATGGGTGGAGGATATGTGTATGGGATGGGTGTGGGGTGTGTGTGTTTATGTGGGTGGAGATGTGTGGGTGGTTTGAGGAAGTATGTGTGGGTGGCGGGGTTGTGTGGGTAGGGGATTGTGTTGGGTGGATTGGGGATGCAAGGGCGGGTGGGGAGAAGTGTATGGTGTGTGGGTTTGAGATATGTGTGCGGTGTGTTGGTGGGGGATGTGTGCATGGTGTGTGGGTGGGGGGTGTGGTGGTATGGGTGAGGATATGTGTGTGGGTGGGGGATAGTGTGTGGTGTGGGGGATGTGTGTGATGGGTGCGGGGAATGTGTGTATGGGTGGGGTATATGTGTGGGTGAGTAGGGGATGTGTGGTGGTTGGGGGAAGTATGTGGGCGTGTGTGGGTGGGAGATGTGTGCGTGGATGGGGAATGTGTGGGTGGGGGTGTGTTAGTGGCTTAGGGATGTGTAGGTGGGTGAGGGATGTGCATGTGTCGGGGTGGGATGCGTGAGTGGGTGGAGGATAAGTGTGGGTAGGGGTATTGTGATCGAGAGATGTTTGGTTGGGGTGGGTGGGTGGGGGTGTGTGGGTGCGTAGTGGAGGATGTGTGCGTGAGTGAGTGTGTGTTGGTGGACGGGTAGGGAATGCGTGTGTGGGTGGGAAGAGGTGTGTGGTGTGTTGGTTAGGGATATTGTGTGGGTGAGGTATGTGTGTGTGGATGGGGGATTTTTGTGGTGTGTGGGTGGGGGTATGTGGGGTGGATGGGTAAGGGTATCTGTGTGGGTGTGGGTGGGAATATTGTGTGGTATGTGGGTGGGGGATATGTGTGTGGTGTGTAGGTGGGGATGTGTGGTGGTATGTGGGTGTGGGATGTGTTGGTGAGGGATATGTGTGTGTGCGGTGCGTGGGTTGGGAATATTGCGTGGTAGGGGATGTATGTGATGTGCGGGTGGGGGATTGTGTAGTGGGGGATTGGGTTAAGGCATGTATGGGTGGGTGGAGGATGTATGTGTGGGTGGTGGGGTGTGTGTGTGAGTGGATTGGGGATGTATGGGTAGTTAGGGAGATGTGTGTGTGTGGGGGGAGGGGGGATTGTGTGCGTGGGTGGGAAATATGTGGTCAATGGAGATGTGGCTGGGGGATGGGTGGTTTGAGGTGTGGATGGGGAGAGGATGTGTGGGTTAGGATGTGTATGTGGGTGGGCGTGGGATATGTAGATTGGTGGGGGAATGTTTGTGGGTGGCGAGTGTGTTTTGGTTGGGGGAACAAGTGAGGGGAGTGTGGGTGCCGGATGTGCGGGAGAGGGATGGGTCGGTTGGTGGGGTATGTATGTGTCCCTTGGTGTGCGTGTGTGTGGGTAGGTGGGGGTGTGTGTGGGTGGGGTGATGTATGGGTACGTGGGAGATGGGCCTCATATCATGGTAATTTGCCTTGTTTATGTTTACAACATTCATTTCCCAATGTTTATTTTTCTTCCTATGTAAATGTATAATGCTCTTGATTAACGAAAGACGAGTGATTGGAAGGGCCGAATGTAAGACGGGCCTGCGCGCCCAATTTGTGACCCTAATAAAGTTGATTTACTCTTTTACAAACTTCTGCCCATTTTTCACTTTTAACCATCGTAACCAGTTTTTTTTTTTTTTTTTAAATTAACTTACCTATGTGTGCATCTCTCTTTCTAAGTGCATGCAGGTACTAGGATGGGCAACTCTTCACTCCTTGGCGTTTTGCCATTTCCTTAAAGCACTACGCTTATCCACCCAGGCCTTTTCGACCTCAAAATTCCACCAAGGTGGCTGCTCTCAGCATTTTTTCCTACTTTGAATCTTTCTGCGCTTGTCGCGCCTTATTTGATTGATTGATTGATTGATTGACTGATTTAGGAACCGACATCACAGCATTCGGGGCATTTCCATAAGCGCTCCGTCCCCATCCTCAGAAGCCATCGAAGAGTTCCAATCGCAATATTACCAATAGCAATCTGATTATATGTGCGTCTCGCCTTTCCTCTAAGCGTCGAGCCTCAGCCAGATCCCCTCGTCACTCCACGCTGTGGCATTCTTGCCAGACCATGGTGATCCATTTGCTCCTCCGAGGTGTACACGTGCTCCCACAAGGCCGCAACCACGTCTGCCTTATCATGCATCAACACTCCACCAAGTTGTACAGAGCCAGCCAATCTATCTGCCTGTTCATTCCCCAACACACCAGTATGCCCCGGAGAAAATATCCAGACGATGCTTGCCACCCTTGACTTCCGAAGCGAAGCAACCCACTCGACACGAAGCTTGCCAGTCCTCACCCTACTCAGCATGCTTTCTGAGTCAGGTACAATCACGATGTGTGTGTGTATCGTATTCTCCATCCAGCGGAAAGCTGCAGTGACTGCCTCCACCTCCATTCTTAAGCTAGATGTTGTGGTATCATATGCCAGGCTCTCCTGCACCAAACGTCGACCATTATAGCCTTTGCCAAGAAACCCCAGGCACTTCTATTACCTCTCAACAACGAACCATCTGTGTAGATAATCACATCACCCGGGCGAGCATTATCCTGAATTAGTTGCTGGATTTATTTAACTCACCACATCTTGCCCTGTACTGTCATACTGGAAAGTCTTGACCGTTGACTGACTTGTGCTGCCTGGTTCTGCCTGTTTCCACCAATATGCTGAAAGAGTGGTGGTCGCTGTAGTGGTACCCTAAGTTGCAGTTGACAGATATATACCAGCGATATTTGGAGCGTTGCATTTGACAGATATATACCACAGTTATTTGGAGCGTTGAATTTGACATATACACCAGAGATATGTGGTTGGTGCAGTTGACAGATTTATGCCAGCGATATTTGGGGGCGAGGTGTATTTGACAGATATATACCAGAGATATTTGGAGCGTTGTATTTGACAGATAATATACCAGAGATATTTGGAGCGTTGTATTTGACAGATAATATACCAGAGATATATTGGAGCGGTACATTTGACAGATAATATGCCAGCGATATGTGGTTGCTGCTATTGACAAATATATATCAGCTATATTTGGAGTGTTGCAGTTGACAGATATATGTTTTTTGTTTCGCATATTCTTTACAGGACATCACTGTCAACACAAGCATTTTACCGCAGTTGTTGATTTCTTGACAAGATTACGCTCAGTAGTTTGCCATTGCTTTCTGAGCGGCCGGCTCACTTATCCCGTAAATCACCAACGCGGCGAGAACCGCTATCAATTCTCGCGTGCTGCATTACCCTACGTGGATAAACGGGATTACGGAGAAAGTCGTTTAACTCCCTAGGCCAGGGAGCCGGCTGACAGATATATACCAGCGATATTTGGATTGTTGTCGTTGACAGATATATAGCAGAGATATGTGGTTGCTACTGTTGACAAATGTATATTCACATATATATCAGTGTAACTTTTGACAAATGTATAGTTACACATGTGTGCATGTGTTTTGCTGTTTACACATATTTAGTCAGCGATGTGTGGATAGTTGATGTTGCCAAATATATAGTCACATGTGGATAGTTGATGTTGCCAATTATATAGTCAAATGTGGATAGTTGCTGTTGCCAAATATATAGTCACATGTGGATAGTTGATGTTGCCAAATATATAGTCACATGTGGATAGTTGATGTTGCCAAATATATAGTCAAATGTGGATAGTTGCTGTTGCCAAATATATAGTCACATGTGGATAGTTGATGTTGCCAAATATATAGTCACATGTGGATAGTTGCTGTTGCCAAATATATAGTCACATGTGGATAGTTGATGTTGCCAATTATATAGTCACATGTGGATAGTTGCTGTTGCCAAATATATAGTCACATGTGGATAGTTGATGTTGCCAATTATATAGTCACATGTGGATAGTTGCTGTTGCCAAATATATAGTCACATGTGGATAGTTGATGTTGCCAATTATATAGTCACATGTGGATAGTTGATGTTGCCAAATATATAGTCACATGTGGATAGTTGATGTTGCCAAATATATAGTCACATCAAAATTGAGTGTTGCTGTTGACTAATATATAGTCACATGTGGATAGTTGATGTTGGCATTCGTTAAACAACACAGGCATGCTAACATGTGTATCATTTACTTTTATTTACTGTGAACGAATACTTCTAATATAAAGGCACTGTACATTCACATAGTTGTTGGATTCAAAACAACACCATATAGATCATCTGTATATATCCATCATATAGATCATCTGTATATATCCATCATATTGATCATCTGTATATACTATTAGAGACACAATATAAAGTTTTTAAAAAAAACTTCTCCTAGACAATGTTAACGGCATCGTATGCATTACATCCTCTCCACCATTCTGACTTCGTAGGCTTTCGGAGCAGCGATGACACCAGTTTTGTACTTCAATTCAGGGATGGAGTCTGGACTCGGCGGGAAAAACTGGAATCTCTGGTACATGGTGGAGAGAAAGAGAAACAGTTCCATCTTAGCTAAGGCATCCCCTAGACAGATACGCCTTCCAATGCTGAAAGGAATAAATTGCTCGGGGATCTGTAATTCTCCGTTGCTGTCGAGGAATCGCTCGGGTTTGAAACTTGTGGCGTCCTCACCCCAGGTAGCCTTGTCGTGAAGGGCGGAGTCTAAGTTAGATATCACGTATGTTCCTTTAGGTAGAGTGTAGCCTCTCAAAGATACATCTTCTGAGCAGACGTGGGTCACCCCCAATGGGACAATACTGGCCAGACGCTGGGTTTCACAGATGACAGCATTCAAATAGTTCAGCTGCGGCTTATCCTGTATAGTTGGAGCTCTGTTTGTCCCAACTTTGTGGTTGATCTCCAGGTATATTTTCTCTTGTATTTCTGGGTGATTGAGAATGTAGAGAATACACCAGTAGATAGTCGTGCTTGTAGTTTCAGTTCCTGCAACAAACAAGTCATACATTAGTTTTGTTATATTCTGGTCATCCAGTGATGTAGATATGCCGGCTTGTCTTTTCTTGTTTCTTTCAACAATATAGGCATCAATGAGATTACACACATCATCAGAATCCACGACATGTCGTTTCTTCTCCTCAATAAACTTCATCAGTTCGCTGAAAACGGCCCTTCTATTCGTTGCTATGGTTTTGGCCTTGAACAGGTCTCCAGGAATGTATCTCAGCCAGAACACAAAATTGATTAACCCCAAATTTTTTTGGTCGCTGACCAGAGCTCCTAGCCGGTGCATCAATGTCTGAAGACTTTTGTCGTCGTATTCAAACCGGCGACCAATCAAATAGAGCAAATAACGTTACATGTGCTTATGTTGGTGATAACACTGATATCTGTGGGTTTCCCTTTCAGACTTGCCAGATAGTTCACGTAACAGCCTACTTCTTCTTGTATCCTTTCAGCGAGAAGATTCTTGCCCATCCCGAAAGCTCTCAAGATGGACAAGCTAACGGATCTCTGCTCTTTCCAGATTGCTCCACTAGAAGATATAATTCCTTTGTCTTTCATTCCGACAGCCTGCAATAAACAAAAAAAAACACGTTAATGTATATGATTGTCATAAATACAGCAGAGCAACGACACGTGGAAATACATTTATAGGTATTGATCGTGTCATAGAGCGCTGATGTCAATCAAGTAGACAGATACCACTAGTAGACATAGCATAACTAACATTTAAAGGCGAAGAAAGGAAACTCAACATGATGGCAGTACTTCAGCAACGAAAAAAAAAACAACCAAAAAAACAATAAAAGTGTACTTCAAGGAGATCACAACGAGTACCAAAGAAGTGAGTCATCGTTGACCGGGTCTATCTTCTTCTTCTTCTTCTTCTTCTCTTCTTCTCTTCTTCTTCTTCTTCTTCTTCTTTCTTCTTCTTCTTCTTCTTCTTCTTCTGCTGCTGCTGCTGCTGCTGCTGCTGCTGCTGCTTCTTCTTCTTCTTCTTTCTTCTTCTTCTTTTCTTTCTTCTTCTTCTTCTTCTTCTTCTTCTTCTTCTTCTTCTTCTTCTTCTTTTCTTCTTCTTCTTCTTCTTCTGCTCTTCTTCTTCTTCTTCTTCTTCTTCTTCTTCTTCTTCCTCTTCTTCTTCTTCTCTTCTTCTTCTCTTCTTCTTCTTCTTCTTCTTCTTCTTCTTCGCTTTCCTCTATTTACCTCAGTGAGATTTTGGGTTTGGTCTATCAACCATGTTAATATCAGCTGTGGAATACGGACATCAAAAAACGGACATTCACAACCTAGCCACAGCCACATGGATACCACAGAGGACCTCATATGTTTTCAGTGACCCGATATAGATTACATAACCTTCGTGGTCTTCCTCTTCTTCACCTGTAGATGTCTGTCGTATTATATCTATGTGTCGTCTCTGGGTGGGGGGAATCAACACCGACATTCTTTAACCCCATATCAATATCTTGAGGATCTCCCAGCTTTCTGTCCACAACACCCCGTCAGTCCCTGGATCGCGCTCTCTCTCTCTCTCTCTCTCTCCTCTCTCTCTCTCTCTCCTCTCTCTCTCTCTCTCTCTCTTCTCCTCTCTCTCTCTCTCTCTCTTTCTCACTCTCTCTCTCTTACTACTGAACCAAGCCCCTCTCATTCTTCCCCCCCAAAAACACACCTACAACAACACGGCTCTAACAAAAACAACAAATAGTTTAAGAGAAAAGTGTCATATATGTGCAAGTGTATGTGAAGATGTCTGTCGTATAATCTAGTGTGTATGTAGAGTCAGACCAAATAGATCAGGAGCAAATCTGATTCCTCACTGTACTGGCCACACAACCACCATATATGATGGGCAAAAGACCTCACCCAACGTGTGGTCTCTCAGGCCAAGTGTCGACTTCCTCCGATAGCTCTTGGACATCCGGATGCTTGGTCATCAATAGTGACAGTAGTATAATGATCATCAATCTAACACACACAGTGTAACTACTCTGTTCATAAACGTTCTGTGATCAGAGAATCCTAAAAATAATGTTCCTGTAACTTTGAAAAAAAAATAATTTAGTATTTCACTTTTTGTAGGATTCCCCAATTGTACACACACTGGTAATTAATAATGATAGGAATTCCCCATGTTAACACACATGTTAATGTTCCATAATGTTCCAGGTATCTATGGATCTACTAGTGTTGCGGTACTGGTGTTGTTGTCAGTGTCTTTATTTTACTGTGATGTAAACTATCACTTAAGAAACACTTATTATATACTCGTTTCATTGCTCAGCAAGCAGTTCTTGCTGACCCCTGGTTATGGGCCCAGTGCAAAAGCCTCCAGTAACTCTGCCTTCAATACTCGAGCCATGACTTTTCTTCTACTTCTTGGTAACCTAGTGGAATCTGTTGAAGAGAGAACACACCTGTTAGAGCAACCCGATTCGACCTTTATTAGGTGAGTGTAGACCGACGGCAGCACTCAGATATATAACAGAGAACCAACCTCTGTCTAAGCCGAGGAGCTCATCACATCGGTCTGAGTCATGGTAAGACCAGGAAAGACTAGAGGAAAAGGGCAGAAACCCAGTATATACCCTACTGCAAGATCCTACCATTTGACATTTCCCATCCCCACACCATCCTCAATCTCCCTAAATATTATCGCACTACATTGTCCTTGACTCACTAAGTTAAATGATATCTCACACCAACTAGTTTAAGCTACGGATAGGCTACTGTTTCCGATGCTCTTATAATACGTTATATCAACGCACTTACTACTACACTCGATTCCTAAGAATAATCTAAGTTAGATATATTTAATTAAATTTAATACCATATATTTATTCCTGTTTGACATGGAGACTATGAAAGTCACACTACGGATAGATGTCCGCCCACACCGATATTAAATCAAATCAATCAGACAATATCTTTTTTAGCCTCGCTCTAGAAACAAACTTGGAATAGTGCACACGCCGCTAGCGCTTCACAAACGTCGTGGTCGGACTACCATCCAAGTTCGTTATCCAGACTGTTTTTAATACTTTTGTCTGAACGACGTCACATGTCTGTCTAGATTATACGTCGAGAATCTATTTTTCTCTCTCCTTTTTAGACTTAATGTACAACTGGCAGTCTGTACCTTTCATCCGGGAAAGTGTCACCTGTCTGTGGTCTAGAGAATAATTTCCCCACAACAAAAGATGCTGCCGACTTTTACCCAGACATCTGTCTACCACATCAAAAGGATGGCCGCTGCTTGCAGACCTATGGCGCGACAGTCCTTCCTCGATCAACAACACATCAAGAATGACGGCTGCTTGCAGACGCTTGGCGGGACATATTTTCATCGATAACTCCAAGTTTTTATACGACAATGTCGACATGAATATATCCCAAGCAAGCAACAGATACTTGAGCTTGTTGGTTTCTGTTGTCATCTGTTGATATCTCGATAGAGTGTGTCTTCAAATGGAACGCGTGTCGGTCACAACATGTTTCTTTCTGTCATGTAGTGTTGGACCACCCCTACAAAGAATGTGTAGTCGTAGTTTAACGTTACATTCATCAGTATCTGATATCTTTAGTTCATTAAACATGTAGTACCTCATTCAATTGTATCCTGTGGAGCGTCTGAATGTGGTTACTTGCTTTCTTTGATTGCGTTGATAATATGCATAATATTTCAAATGACCCTTATGCCTATTCCCATTTGGTTCTATAGCTAGTTAGTCAGTTAGTCTCGTTTCCAACTTCACGGCAAAGGTTTGTCCCCATAATACTTCGTTCCTGTGCCAATGGATATCACAATATTCTTCTCACGGCCCCATGTAAAAGTGAACACACATGACTCTCAACAACCAACGCCGCACAGGTATATATGCATAGGCCGCTGGTAGAATACTCACACACTAGTTGACCACAAAAAATACAGTTCATCATCGATGGAAGCGGCAGTCACCAGAAATCCAGCAGCCACACATTACTGCATAAAGCAAGCAGATTAGTTCAGCATCAGACCGGCCGTCATTTTTCTGAACATGCAGTTCACTGTATATAGCTGTTTCTTATAAATCTGTTGTCCTCATAATAGTTTATGTCAATATCAGGCTCTGTGCCAAGGTGTTACGGACGCAATTCTATCCGTGGATGGCCTCTCAAGCAAGGATACAGATGAGTACCATAATACTTTCATGTTGCGACTTTCGTGCTTTGTTTGTATATTTTTACTTGTTTGTTCTGTTGCACACGTGTTTGTGAATTAAAAATTCACATCTTCGCCTGTGGCATGTTGCAAATTACACATAAATACTACAATGAATGTCGAATGCAAACATGCATTCATTGGCATTCATTTAGCTGTGAATATTCCATAACGATATTAGTCATCGTTGTAGTACGACAAGGAAACGGCTATTTCCTGCTGTTGAAATATCACATTACTGCATGCGATCTTCATCATTTTCGTTTGATTCACTCTTAAAAGTCGAAAATTACACAGTGTACGTGAAAATAGAAGCTACATTTATATCATACTAGAACACATCTAGACATTTGCATAAAACGTGATTTGCGGGCCTACTTACGTTATAGAACGAATCTCAGAAGGGTTAGAAGCACAGAACCGTAAATGTGGAGGGAAAACATATCAGGTAATCGGTTCTTGTATTAACGCGAACTTGATAGAATCGGGGAACTTAACATCACAAGTACGCTAAATCTCCCGATCACGCTTTGTGGGTCCTGAAGCCAATTTAAAAATGTCAATCTGTAGTCTCGACGGTTGCCTAAAACCAAGATGGCAAAATCATAATAGAGAAAGATCAGATTTTACATGCACGTCAGATTAGTAAAGACCTTTATGATGATCCAAGAGAAGAAAAATATGGTCATCGAATAATAATGAAGGACCATCATTTTGAAGATGGAAGTTCAGAATGCTCTTAACCATACGAAAACTGGCAAGACCCCGGGGTACAGATAACATCACAATAGAAATGATCAATGCCTTAGAAGAATATGAATAGACCAAGTCCCAGACTGCTGAACGCAATATACGATACTGGCGATACACCTCCTGATTATGTAATTCTATATTTTGCAATCCCGAAGAAATCAGGAGCCTTGAAATGCCATCAACATTAAACAATTAGTATAATGAGCCACTCACGAAGATCTGCTGAGAATTATCATGCAAAGAGTCAGGAGAGAAAATACAACCCGACATAGGAGAAGCGACAATGTTGGGCGTTGTAGAGGCAACGCCACAGTACATGCTGTATGTATACTGAGAACAGTATGAAACGGTTTATAGAAGTAAACAAAGATCTATATCTTTGCTTATTGACTACACAAAGGCTTTCGATAAAGTGAGACATCTCGACATGATTAGGATGCTTGAGATCTACACATTGATGGAACGACCTAAGACTTGTAAAAAACATATATTGAATCAGCTGACATCAGAACTGATAATGAAGTAGTCAATATCAGCCTATTACAGAGATGTGTGCAGACAGGGATGTGTGACATGTCTCCAGATCTTTTATTTCCGACTGGTCATAGTTCAAAATATGTTCAGAAATGTAGAAGATATGGAAGGAATCATACATTAGCGGAGACAATACATCAATTATATTAGCTCATTGCGCGATGATATCGTCTTGATTGCAGCCAATGAGCAGATCTGCAACACTTTGGT
>JACEFZ010008341.1:0-100000 GCA_014155875.1 Cepaea nemoralis
ATGCCCAAATAATATGGGCTGTCTTCTTCTGATGCTAGTGTATCATGCCCAAATAATATGGGCTTGTCTTCTTCTGATGCTAGTGTAACATGCCCAAATAATATGGGCTGTCTTCTTCTGATGCTAGTGTATCATGCCCAAATAATATGGGCTGTCTTCTTCTGATGCTAGTGTATCATGCCCAAATAATATGGGCTGTCTTCTATTGATGCTAGTGTAATCATGCCCAAATAATATGGATTGTCTTCTTCTGATGCTAGTGTATCATGCCCAAATAATATGGGCTGTCTTCTTCTGATGCTAGTGTATCATGCCCAAATAATATGGGCTGTCTTCTATTGATGCTAGTGTATCATGCCCAAATAATATGGGCTGTCTTCTTCTGATGCTAGTGTATCATGCCCAAATAATATGGGCTGTCTTCTTCTGATGCTAGTGTATCATGCCCAAATAATATGGGCTGTCTTCTTCTGATGCTAGTGTATCATGCCCAAATAATATGGGCTGTCTTCTTCTGATGCTAGTGTATCATGCCCAAATAATATGGACTGTCTTCTATTGATGCTAGTGTATCATGCCCAAATAATATGGATTGTCTTCTTCTGATGCTAGTGTATCATGCCCAAATAATATGGGCTGTCTTCTATCTGATGCTAGTGTATCATGCCCAAATAATATGGATTGTCTTCTTCTGATGCTAGTGTATCATGCCCAAATAATATGGGCTGTCTTCTATTGATGCTAGTGTATCATGCCCAAATAATATGGGCTGTCTTCTATTGATGCTAGTGTATCATGCCCAAATAATATGGGCTGTCTTCTATTGATGCTAGTGTATCATGCCCAAATAATATGGGCTGTCTTCTATCTGATGCTAGTGTATCATGCCCAAATAATATGGGCTGTCTTCTATTGATGCTAGTGTAATCATGCCCAAATAATATGGATTGTCTTCTTCTGATGCTAGTGTATCATGCCCAAATAATATGGATTGTCTTCTTCTGATGCTAGTGTATCATGCCCAAATAATATGGATTGTCTTCTTCTGATGCTAGTGTATCATGCCCAAATAATATGGGCTGTCTTCTATTGATGCTAGTGTATCATGCCCAAATAATATGGGCTGTCTTCTTCTGATGCTAGTGTATCATGCCCAAATAATATGGGCTGTCTTCTTCTGATGCTAGTGTATCATGCCCAAATAATATGGGCTGTCTTCTATTGATGCTAGTGTATCATGCCCAAATAATATGGATTGTCTTCTTCTGATGCTAGTGTATCATGCCCAAATAATATGGGCTGTCTTCTATCTGATGCTAGTGTATCATGCCCAAATAATATGGACTGTCTTCTTCTGATGCTAGTGTATCATGCCCAAATAATATGGGCTGTCTTCTACTGATGCTAGTATATCATGCCCAAATAATATGGACTGTCTTCTTCTGATGCGAGTAACCAATTCACTTTGTGAGTTAACTTTTTTCCAGATATCTTCATGGCTCTTTCTATCCACCACAATTTTCTCATCGTTCTTCTATAAAGCCACATCTCCACAGCTTCCAACTTTTAATTTGTCTGCTTATTGTCCATGATTTGCATCCATATATCCGGATTGGCTAGGACTTCAGAACTCTTTTTCTCAAAGATACATTGCAGAGAATATTCTTCAAATCTCCATGGAAATTTTTCAGCACACGAATTGATACATAATATTGGCAATCGGCAGATGTGGATAAGCATAATCGCCCACGGCCTTCATCAAGGCACCTGATGATGCTAAAATTTCATATTTACACTCTGTTAAGTTCATCTATTCTGACAAACAGACACGCCCACTGCTGCCCTTTCTAACACGAAATGACCTAATTCCCTTAACCCCATGCTCCGTGTGGCAATAAATGAAGTTTCCCTTAGCTCCCCATGCAAAAGTTCATTAAAATACTCCACTCATGCAGTATGCTTCTGCTCCAGCGAAAATTCCACCAGGGGATGCCCAAAGTTGTCTCTGATCTTTCTCTCTCATTACCCAGGCTCATTTCTAACATTCTGTCAGCTGAGGATACAACCTCCTCTTTCTTTCATCTTTCCCATTTCATTCGATTGTTGAGATAGGTAGATAGCATTATTGCTTGGAGAGTTTCATTTCAGATTAATTAATCTCTCCTTCTTGTCGATCGTTACATGCACAGGGAAAGAAATATCATTTTGTGTTTATTAATTTGTGTTTGCGTTGATTTTGTAAGTATCTTTTTTATTTGTTCATTCATTCATTCATTACATCACTATTTCATACGCAGATTCATTTATCCAACAATTCATGAAATCACTATTTCATTCATTCATTCATTCATTCATTCTATTGATAATTCACCCATTCATGTGTTGTTTTATTCATTCATTTATTCATTCATTCTATTGCTAATTCACCCATTCATGTCGTTGTTTCATTCATTCATGTATCTTCTATTCATTTATTACATCTATGTCACGCATTTATTCATCCAATCGTCCATTCATTCATTAAGTCACTATTTCATTCATTTATTCAATATTTCTTTAATTAATTAATTAATTAAATTATTAATTAATTAATAAAATAATTAATTAATTAATTAATTATATCACTATTTTATTCATTCATTCAATCTTCCATTCATTCATTGTATCACCATTTCATTATCCATTCAATATTCCATTCATTCATTCACTCATTCATTCATTCATTTATTCATTCATTTGTTCATTCATTCATTCAGTTATCAATTAATTAATTAATTATATCAGTACTTCATTCATTAATTCATTCACTATTTCATTCATCCATCCATAGATTAACCCACCAATATGTGAATTCATTCAGTCACCTAACCTTACAATCACACATTCATCCAATCTTTAATTCGCCATGCAATAATGCATTAAATCATCCATCAAGAAATCGTCCTCTCATCCATGAATACATCCACTATCCATGAATACACAAACGCATCCACAAATATATCCTTTCATTCATAAATACATATACTCATCCATGCGTACATCCACTCACATATGTATACAGCCACTAATCCATATATACATTCACTCACCCTTGCACACATACACTCACCCATGCACACATACACTCACCCTTACACACATACACTCACCCTTACACACATACACTCACCCTTACACACATACACTCACCCATGCACACATACACTCACTCTTGCACACATACACTCACCATTGCACACATACACTCACCCTTGCACACATACACTCACCCATGCACACATCCACTCACCCATGAACATATTCACTCACCCTTGCACATATCCACTCATTCGTGCACACATCCACTCACCCATGCACACATCCACTCACCTATGCACGTGTCAACTCATCCATGTATACATCCACTTATCCATGCACATATCCACTCACCCATGGAGATATCCACTCACCCATACACACATCCACTCACCCATGCACACACCCACTCATCCATGCACACATCCACTCACCCATGCACACATCCACTCACCTATGTATACATCCACTCACCCATACACACCCACTCATCCATGCACACATCCACTCACCCATACACACACACTCACCCTTGCACACATACACTCACCCATGACTTCATCCACTAAACCATGAACACATTCACTCACCCATGCACACATCCACTCATTCATGCATATATACACTCACCCTTGCACACATTCACTCACCCATGCACACATCCACTCACTCATGCACATATCCACTCATTCATGCACATATCCACTCACCCTTGCACACATCCACTCGCCCTTGCACACATACACTCACTCATGCACACTGTGGGATGTGGATTTTAATCTAAGAGAATATTTTGTTAAAAGTGTCTAGGGGATTTAGTTGATTCTCTGGTCACTGTTAGAATGCAAGGTGATCAGGGATATTTACAACAAACACCAGGAGAAAAGACTTCAATCCTAGAAACAATGGTATCTGTGTGTAGGTTTTCCTTTCCACTTCATCACCTTCTAAAGTTTAAATATAGTGCTAGAAGACATTGATTGTTCACAACATATAAACAACCACTGTTGAACAAACATCACATTTAATTGATGTACACCTCAGCAATTTTGGACAAACAGTTCAGGTATTAAATCAAGATCTGTAGTAACATTAATTTTTGTAATGACCACAATGCATTTTCAGAACAGGCATGGGAATGATTTGTATTATCAAAACATATTAACCCCATTGTCCCAAGAAAAAAACACTGTTATTACAAACAACACAACAACCACAAAATGGGTTCTACTCTCCTTGACCCACCTTACATAATTAAGGCAAACAATGATCTAAGTACATAGAACCCAACATATAAAACAGTTGTTTATGACACCCTTTACAATTCTCATATTTAAAAATAATGAGATGGTGTCAAAATACTCAACTTTACCATAACCACCATTTGGTTATACCTCATTACCAAAAAAAAAAAAAACACTACTGACCTTATAAATCCATAGCATAGAAAAAAACACATATAAAAAGCAGTTGGTACTCTTAATTAAACTAATTAATAGAGTCCTTTCTCTCCTGGTGTGCGGTTCAGTGATCATCTCTAATGTAGATTAGATCCTATTCCCATTATCTGGGTACCTATAATAAATGCACTCATTTGTGTTCCTAATATGATTATCCACTGGTAATTGGTTGGTGAATATTTTATAATCCATACTCCAGGAATTGAAATATCACACAATCACACATCTCCTCCGCGGAGCTAGAATTTTCGAATACTCTGTTGCAGTAGGCTCGGTGCCTTTTGTGAAATTGAGGCCTTGGTTGGTCTTACTTCCAGGAATTTCCACTTAAGCTCTGCAGAAGGTACTTTCCCATCTCACCATACACGGTGCCAAGTAGACGTCCATTCAGCTGCTCTGCTTCCGATATCAGAATCTCAATTATGTTCACAAAGATGTTACACCCACCAAGTCGCGAGTCTATAACCCATGGCATTTAGGCTGACATTGGACCAGCAAAGAGTTAGTCGTTGCTATCTAGTCCAGTGTAGGAACTTATATGGCTGAGAGGCATCCAATGGTAGTATCTGTGACTATGTCCAGAACTGATCTGCACATACATGGATCAGAAGATGAATAATTCCAGCACAGAAACAGGGTTGCAAACAATCAGAGGATTCTTTTTGTTGCAGGCGTAGAGGCATTTACTCCGCTAGCTGCTTTTATATGGTCTTCTTGATGGTGTTCAGGTCTGAGATCTCAAGTGGATCTTGCTTCTTTTCAGGGTGTTTCATATTTTGGAACCTTGAGGTAATCTGGTTTGTAGTTATGTTTCAAAGGATCTTAAGTTGGTACCTTGGTTGTACTGGCTTATTGTTGTTTCAGTGTCTCTTCCCATTTGTTTGAGTTGGTGTTCGTATCAAAGAACTTGGTGTTGAGTGTCTTGAACCTATGTTTGACTTTTGCTGCTGTGAGACTTTCTTTCGAAGACCTATCCATTGTTGGATATCAACTTGGTAATCCAACCGACAGTTGAAGGGTTCTCACTGTTGCTAGTTTAGTAACTGGTAGGATTTGCCTATAGTTTCACTGATGTTGCTGAGTGATGAAGGCTTCAGGTGGTACTTCTCAGAAGTAAAGCAGACGATACCTGTTGTCAGTTACTCTGTAGATCTTTATCTTTGTCGATTGTTAGATACTGAAGTCCATCCTGGATATTCCTACTGAAGTAGGACTTCATCAATCACGCAGTCAGTTGTCTTCGAAATTGTCTGTTGCTGGCTATGGCAGCTAATAATGCAGCAGTAAACATTGAGGTATTGGTCCAGACTTTGTTCATGACAGGTTGACATTTTCACTTTCTCCTGGCTTTTGACCCAGTTTCCAGTTGATAGTGATGCAATGCAGTCCCACAAACCACCACTCGCTATAGAAAGGGATGACAAAGAATACAACACGAGCATTAACCTACTGTCGTATGGTAACATGTTTATAACATATTTACACACAAAAAGGGAAAGGAGATAGGAGTGGGTTTCCAAGTTCCATGTCCCTCCTTGCTTGTTGTAGAGCTTTCCTAGCTCTGATAGTGAGTATCTTTTCACTCTATGTTTTGTTCTGAGATTGTTAATGGGAATTATTTTATGAGCGAAGCCATTCTGTCCATCCAAACATGTTGATATTGCCTCTCTCGTACTTGAAGAGAATAACCCATCCATAGGCTATTTTGTTTCCTTTCCTTCACTATAATCAGCATTAGGCCAAGGCTATTCACCATTGTCTTCTTGTGTACTGACATGCACAAGGATTCTTACTTCAACATCATCATGTCCCCAGGGGTCACATTAAAATGTATATTCCCACAGTAAAGAGTAACAATCAGGACAGAATAGAATTCTCATAACCGAGAAAACCAGACATGTACATTTCTATGATATTAAGTACATGATAATCATACATAATAATTAATCCTATGTTAATCCATAAACTAGATTATTCTTTTTCCCCCATCGCTTGCGCAGCATGGAGTTAGTGAAAGCCGTGATATAATTTACCAGTTTCTGCTATTTTTAAGAGAATTTCTTATCTATTAAAAATGATTTATGCAGTCTGATAAGTGTTCGGAACATATATATTATTCCTGGTGTCTATCACCCTTTGTGCGTTGTGGCTAAAGGCTTGGCTATATCATGCGTTTACTGTCTTTGTTCTTGAATTTATATTCTCAAACATGGCATTGTCCAAGCATAATTTTTAAATGAAAATATTACAGGTCTATAACCCTTCTGGGGTAGTTATTAACATGTTAACAAGACGAAAGTTTGGCACGAAAGCTCGAGTTACAAATCAGCAATTAGGAACACAATTTCCCTAACATAAATGTGCATTTATAAGATGTGTGCTCAGTAGTCTATTTCCACATGGAGAAATTGTTTCTTTGAAAATGTTCTTTAGAGTTCAATAATCTATAGTACACATAATATTTGTAGATTATAAGCATTGCTAGTGAGATTATTGGTTCACAATGCCTATAAGAGATTTTAACATAGGAATTAGAAATTGTAAAAGCATACGAAATATTACATCGTGGCGCAAATATAGCGCTCAGTAGTAAAAATCAATCAGACTTTATTTTACAAGAATTGTTGATTTAACATTTTAACCAGTTCTTAATTAAACACAATGGTATATGTACCTTACAAAAATACATATATACTCTATAGTACACATAATATTTGTAGATTATAAGCATTGCTAGTGAGATTATTGGTTCACAATGCCTATAAGAGATTTTAACATAGGAATTAGAAATTGTAAAAGCATACGAAAAATTACATCGTGGCGCAAATATAGCGCTCAGTAGTAAAAATCAATCAGACTTTAGTTTACAAGAATTGTTGATTTAACATTTTAACCAGTTCTTAACTAAACACAGTGGTATATGTACCTTACAAAAATACATATATACTCTATAGTACACATAATATTTGTAGATTATAAGCACTGCTAGTGAGATTATTGGTTCACAATGCCTATAAGAGATTTTAACATAGGAATTAGAAATTGTAAAAGCATACGAAAAATTACAGTGTGGCGCAAATCTGGCGCTCAGTAGTAAAAATCAATCAGACTTTAGTTTACAAGAATTGTTGATTTAACATTTTAACCAGTTCTTAATTAAACACAATGGTATATGTACCTTACAAAAATACATAAATACGTATTAATAATGTAGATTTAACATACCACTGCTGCAGAAAATGACATATTTTTGGATAAACTAGCCTATCCCCGAAGGGAAAGGCTATCGTGTCTGTCTCCTTTGTCTACACTGACCAAAAATGGCTATTCATTTTCCTTTGTTTAAAATCTAGCCGGTCTTGGCCAGGTACGTGAACCAAACTAAGGCCAAAATTTAAACTACTGCCAAATAAATTAGTCTCCGTTTTCTTTCCCCAAAAGTAAGGTACTTGAACAGTAATATTTAGGGGTTGATATTTTTAAAGCGTCACTAGAAGCATGTTAGTAGAGACGTTTTTGTATACCACACACACATCCACTCATTCATGCCCACATACACTCACCCTTGCAGACATCAACTAATCCATGACTTCATCCACTCAACCATGAACACATCTACTCATCCATGCACACATCCACTCATCCATGCACACATCCACTCACCCATGTATACATCTACTCATCCATGCACACATCCACTCACCCATGCACACATCCACTCACCCATACACACATCCACTCACCTATGCAGACATCCACTCACCTATGCACACATTCACTCATCCATGCACACATCCACTCATCCATGCACACATCCACTCACCTATGCACACACCCACTCATCCACGTATACATCCACAGACTACGACATACCCGGTGAACAGATTGAAGAAGGCAAATGTAGGTTCCAGTACAACAACGTCAAAACCACTCAAGGCACCATCAACTCGCCGCGACACCCCAACAGTTACCCGCTCAACCTGGACTGCGAGTATGTCTTCCGTCCACTCCTCGACCACCTCATCAGCATTAGCTTCCATGGCTTCACTCTCTCAGACTTGCCCAGCCACGCGTAAGTTGTTTTAATTACCACTAATGTTACCAAACAGCGCCATTGCATAGCGTCTCATCTTTGCATAGCGTCTCATTTTTGCATAGCGTCTCATCTTTGCATAGCGTCTCATTTTTGCTGCCAGCGATTTGGAAGCAGACCGTCTTGTGTTGCTATCATACAATGGGTTGAGTGCCGGTTCTTCGGAAAGCAATGACAAACTACTGAATGTCAATTTGCACAGGAATGATAAACAGCCACAAAGTGCCAGAGTTGACTGCTACGTCTTGTAAAGGATATGCAACTAACTAACTAGCTAACTAATATGTGCATAGCGTCTCATCATTGCATAGCGTCTCATCATTGCATAGCTCTCATCATTGCATAGCGTCTCATAACTCATCGAAGTTAACATGCAAGCTGCACTTCAATGTGGTGAACGATGGAAACACACCATGGAGTGTTGATTGCAGCTCTGGGGACCTAGTATCCCCCGGGATAAGTGGGCAATTCTCCAGCTGATCAGAGCAGGGCACTCACTTGTCCTGACAGTCGGAAGTGGCTGTCAATGGCTCAGGTACCATACCCTAATGTGGATGTGGAAGTCAAGAGGAGACAACCACACTATCTTCGCAAGATTTCATGGAGTTAAACATGTTCTGTTTTTACGTAATAAGAACAGTGGCATTGGACAACATGTTGACCACTTGAAATAACAGTGGTAGAAAGGGCAGAGGCGGACAGAGAAATGATGATGTATGAACTAAGACTGGCGCGGGGGAATATCACCAATAGGACTGTTCAAGAATAACAAAGACTTAGATTTGAGGAAATTCAAGAAATCCTAGGCCATTTGGCAGGTCACATGATTGTGATTATGATCGCATAACGTGTTCTCTTAATTATTACATGTGGTCGAAAATATTAAGAAAATCTGGCTTTTCCATTCCACTTTGTCTGTTGGCAGACGGCGAATACAGACGTCGAATTCTTGACAATCGTGTTCATAACAGTGTCATCCTATCTCCGTATCATTATCAGCTACACTAACGAGATGACCTTTTCTTGTTTCTTATGTCAAAAATGGAGGGGAAGAGAAGCAAGGGGAGACCATGAGAGGATATACTGGACAGTTTGACGTCATGGCATGGAGGAGCATCGGTATCAGAAATAATTGTCAGCACAAAAGACAGAAGGATTGTGGACGCACATGATCACCAACGTCACATGGCATGGACTAAAAGAAGATGAAGATGTTGACAACTACTGTAGTTAACTTTCTGTTTCCTATGTTAACAGTTGCTGTAGTTAACTTTTATTTCTTATGTTAACAACTACCATAGTTAATTTTTCTCGTTTTCTGTGTTAGCAACTGTCATCTTCTGCTTCTTCTTCAGCGTTCCAAGCCATTGAGGTTCTTTGCTGCAGATACAATCCTCTCTTAACTTTTATAATTTCCTATGTTAACCACTGCTATCTTAACTTTTCTAATTCCCTATGTCAACAACTGCCATCTTAACTTTTCTAATTTCCTATGTTAACAACTGCCATAATAACTTTTCTAATGTCCTATGTTAACAACTGCCATAGTAACTTTTCTAATTTCCTATGTTAACAACTGCCATCATAACTTTTCTAATTTCCTATTTGACAACTGCCATTATAACTTTTCTAATGTCCTATGTTAATAACTGCTATCTTAACTTTTCTAATTTCCTATGTTAACAACTGCCATCTTAACTTTTCTAATTTCTTTTATTAACAACTGCCACCTTATATTTTCTAATTTCCTTTGTTAACAAATGCCATCTTAACTTTTCTAATTTCCTATGTTAACAATTGCCATCATAATTTTTCTAATTTCCTATGTTAACAATGGCCATCTTAACTTCCCTAATATCCAATGTTAACAACTGCCATAGTTAACTTTTCTCATTTCCAGTGTTGACAACTGACTTCGTTAACTTTTCTAATTTCCTATGTTAACAACCGCAATCATGAACTGTTCTAGTTTGTGTATTGACAACTGTCCTTGCTGCTACTCCCACAGGTGTGATACCGGAGATTACCTGGCATTCTACGAAGACGCGGGCACAATCATAAAAGAGAACTTTACCCTGACAGAAAAGTACTGCAGCACGGCCGTGCCAGGTCCCTACATGACATCCAAGCTCCTCAAACTGGTCTTCCACTCCGACGATCGTCTGTCCTACATGGGGTTTAAGGCCTCGTACAGGTTCATTAGGAGACAGGACATTGACAGCAGTAAGCAGTGTTGTATTTATAGGATACCAGTCAGGTCTCAGTCAGATATGACTGAGCTACCGTATGACAGATAGTCGGGTCTTAGTCAGATATGACTGAGTTACCGTATGACAGTCAGGTCTGAGTCAGATATGACTGAGCTACCTTGTGACAGTCAGGTCTTATTAAAATATGACTGAGCTACCGTGTGACTGTTATCAGGTCTGAGTCAGATATGACTGAGCTACCTTGTGACAGTTAGGTCTTATTAAAATATGATTGCGCTACAGTGTGACAGTTAGTCGGATCTTAGTCAGATATGAATGAGCTACCATTTGACAGTTAGCCAGGTCTTAGTCAGATATGACTAAGCTACAGTTTTACAGTTAATAAGGATTTAGTCAGATGTGACTGAGCTAATCAAGTAGACGACATCTCTCTCTCTCTCTCTCTCTCTCTCTCTCTCTCTCTCTCTCTCTCTCTCTCTCTCTCTCTCTCTCTCTCTCTCTCTCTCTCTCTCTCTCTCTCTCATTCATTCATTCATTCATTCATTCATTCATCCTAAATACACATTTTCATCCTCTACACACATTTACACACAACCCACCTACCCACACATAATACACACTCACGACGCACGCACATACACGACATGCACCCACATAAACAAATAACACTCATATCAATAACATAAAAACCACAACACATTACTCACAACCACACTATCACGCACACGCACCCCCCCCCCCCCCCCCACACACACACACGTTCACACTTACAAACATCACAGCACACAAAATCATGCTCCACCATACAACACTATGTCTATTCTACCCACACAAACAGACACACACCATACAAATAGCGATCGTGTATATCTTGTATATCATATATGTTTGTGGTGTGCTCCACAAATTCATATAACCAGGTCACTAAACATATTTTTCAGCCTGTTCAACATACATCATCAACGCCAGGGGGTCCGGCGGCATCATCATGAGCCCAAACTACCCCACCAAGTACCCTCCCTTGACGAGGTGTGAGTGGATCATCCATGCCAGCAACAGGGAAAACCGCATCCTCGTGGAAGTGTCTGACCTCAATCTCGAAGGAGTCTTTGGAGGAGCTGGGGATCGATGTAAGTGATAGAAACAAAACGGTGAAGAGTTCTAATGTCTCGCCATAAAACTCCACTGTCGATTGTTTGATGAGAATAGACCCTTAAAGATGATGATTTGTGGTGAGAATGGAATGTTAAACAATGAGATTTATAGTAAGAATGGACAGTTAAACATGGAGATTTATGGTGAGAATGTACTGTTAAATGTGGAGATTTATGGTAAGAATAAACTGTTAAATGTGGAGATTTATGGTAAGAATGAACAGTTAAACATTGAGATTTATGGTGAAAACGGACCGTTACTCGTTACCCGTGGAGATTTAAGGTGAGAATGGATCTTTAACATTGAGATTTATGGTGAGAATGGACCGTTAAATATGGAGATTTATTTTTGAGAATGAACTGTTAAATATGAAGATCACTGATGAGAATGGAAAGTTAAACATGGAAATTTATGGTTAGAATGGACCATTAAACATGGAGATTTATTGTTATAATGGACCATTAAACATGGAGATTTATTGTTAGAATGGACTATTAAACATGGAGTTTTAATTTTATGGTGAGAATGGCTTGTTAAACATGGAGATTTATGGTGAGAATGGATCGTTAAACACAGACACAGAGATTGTCACTCTTCCGACAGACGGGTCTGCACTGTTAAACGTGGGAATTTATATTCAGAATGGACATTTATTTACTTAGATATACTAATTGTGTATATTTCAACTTGAAGGATTTATCTAGTTAATTTCACGTAAGTTGTGTGAGTTCTGCAGTATGTACCTGACGAGATGCAGCGAAATATGCCAGGCAATAAATCGTGCAATCTATTGTTTGTGTCTTCGTTATTCAAATTTATTTACTAATTAAGATTGTTTTGTGAGAATGTAGTGATTCTTGCGATATTTCACTGAAGGAACAAAACATTGTAAGTGAAGATCTTATGAGAAATGCCCTAAATTTATAGTTTTGAGAATGAGTACAATGGGCTCATTAAGTTTATTGAATAAAAATTGCTTTAATATTGATGAGTAATTTCACCTTATCAATTTTTGACAGCAAGTTGCTCAGATGTTGCTGTACGTTTGTATGAAGACAGTACCTCCATCCGACCAGTGGAGGTCCTATGCGGAAAGAAGAAAGATGATGACGTGACAGAGTCTTATCTGTCTTTAGCAAACACTTTTAAAATTTTGTAAGTGAAACCAAAATGACATGTTCACCTTACACACATTAAGTGTATTTCTTAACCCTTACTTTTATTTGAGAATGATATGTTTGTGTAGGCATCAAGAATGATATGTTTGTATAGACATCAAGAATAATAATAATATGTCACTGAATTGTTTGTTTAGACATCAAGAATGATAATTGATATACATGTATTTGTGTAGACATCAAGATTGATATTTTCCTGAAATATTTGTGTAGACATGTAGAATGATATGTTTGTGTAGATACCAAAAATAATATGTTACTGAAAAGTTTGTTTAGACATCAAGAATAATATATTTATGTAGACATCAAGAATGATATGTCTGTGTAGACATCAAGAATGATATTCTCATGAAATGTTTGCTTATACATGAAGAATGATGTTTTTCTTGAAATGTTTGTGTAGACATAAGAATGATATTCTTGTGAAATGTCTGTGCAGACATCAAGAATTATATGTTTGTGTAGACAATAAGAATGATATTCTCGTTAAGTGTGTGTGTAGACATCAAGAATGATAATTGATATGTGTGTATAGACATCAAGAATTATATGTGTGTGTAGACATCAATAATAATATATTTGTGTAGACATCATGAATGGTATGTTTGTGTAAACAGCAAGAATTATATGTTACTGATATGTTTGGGTAGACATCAAAACTGATATGCTTGTGTAGACATCAAGAAGCATATGTCACTAAAATGTTTGTTTAAACATCAAGAATGATATACTTGTATTTTTGTAGACATCAAGAATGATATTTTTGTGTAGACATCAAGAATGATATTCTCATGAAATTTTTGCATAGACATCAAGAATGATGTGTTTCCAATATGTTTCTTGAAGTTATGTTCTCTTGCTGTTTTCCCCAGATTTCTATCATCCCCATCATCACTTGGTGCTAAGGGTTTTAAATTATCATGGACAGAAGTTTATCATGGGCCATCATCAAGTGAGCATTCTGGTCTGTTATCTGTATGTGTGTATTTATCTGTCTGTTGGTATTAGATTGTTTGAGAATGAAATATACATTTGTTCATTGCAGCATCTAGATGTCATCATTGCAGCATCTAGACTTCTTCATTGCAGCATCTAGATTTCTTCAATACAGCATTTAGACTTCTTCATTGTAGCGTCTAGACTTTTTCATTTCAGCATGAAGACATCTTCATTTCAGCATTTAGATTTCTTCATTGTAGCGACTAGACGTCTTAATTGCAGTATCTAGACTTCTACATTGCAGAGTCTAGACTTTTTCATTGCTGCGTCTAGACTTCTTCTTTACAGCATCTAGATTTCTTTATTGCAGCATTTAGACAGCTTCTATGCACCGTCTAGACTTGTTCATTGTAGAGTCTAGATTTCTACATTGTAGTGTCTAGACTTCTTCATTGCAGCATTTAGACTTCTTCATTGTATCCTCTAGGTTTCTTCATTGTTGCGTCTAGACTTCTTCATTGAGGTGTCTATGCTTCTTAACTGAGGCGTCTAGACTACTTAATTGCAGCGTCTATATTTCTTAAGTGCAGCATCTATACTTCTTCAGTACAGCAGTTAGATGTCTTCATTGTTGCGTCTAGACTTCTTCATTATGGTGTCTGAACTTCTTCAGTGCAGCATTTAGACTACTTCAGTGCAGCGTCTAGACAGTTCAGCCTTGATAGAGTGGGTTGAAAACAAGTAAAAGAACTCAATGAACACACAGCATCATACGGCTTCTTGAAGAAGAGACGAGCATCACCATGAAGATGGCTTCTCAATGGAAATGCTGTGATGGTTAGCTGACACTGATTGTTGATTCTTTCATCACTGAATGTTGATATTTCTGTCACTGGGTGTTGATTCGTCTTCATTCACTAAATATTGATTCTTTTATCACTAAATGTTGATTCTTCTCTCATTGAGTGTTGATTTTTCCACCACTCAGTGTTGATTTTTCCACCACTCAATGGTGATTTTACACTCACTAAGTGTTGATTCTTTCATCATTCTTTCATCATTTACTAAGTGTTGATCTTTCATCATTTACTGGGTGTTGATTCTTTCATCATTTACTGAAAGTTGACTTTTTCATCACTAACATGTTGCAGTTTGTATAACATGGCTCCCAAAACATTTAAATATATCGCCATACTAATGACATCATGTTATTTGTTTTGTGGTGTCTTCCGTAATTTCGATGCTCAGTGGACATAAATTTACATTATAATACATGTTCATTTGACTGTACCATATGTGGTCCAATCCTACTTTTTATTCAGCACTGAGTCAGTCAAAAAAGGTACCGGGAAATGTCTTCGGAACTAAAAGTGACTGGCGTGATACTCACCACATCACCCAATAAGCACAGATTGGATTATAAAAATGTCATGCTAGTACTATATATCCCCAGGAAGACTGCCATGGCATGCTTGCCGGCAGGCCCGTTGTACTCTGTTTTCCCCTTAAGGTAGGATGGTTTGTTTTTTCACTGGGATCCAAGACGAACCCCATTTAAATTAATATAAGAAAATTTCCTGGGAAATAATGGTCCAGGAGATGTGGTGGATATACAGAAGAATGTGTCATGTTCCATTGAAACATAAACAAATCAAATACAGAGGTGCTAGAAAAACTTGGAATGAAAAGAGAGTTGATGAAAGAAATTAAAATGAGGCAAGTGAAATATTTCAGCTGTTAAAAGATATAATACTTTTATTAAAAACCATATGATACTGGAGGGTAAGGTTGAAGACAGGCAAGCAAGAGGTAGACAATGATACAAGGGGGAAAACAACATCGAAAGATGGACGAACAGCAGTAGGACAGAATGTACAATCAAGGAAGCGGTGTGAAGTCCTATTTGTTTATTGATTGTGTTTCTCCAGGTGCAGAATGTGCAGGGTTCAGATGTGTGGTCAACAAATATTGCATCTCTTCAACATTAAAATGCAACAACGAGCCAAACTGTGGCAAGGGGGATGACTCAGATGAAACTGCTGAATGTAGGTCACATGTGTTGTGTCTGTTCGTGGTATTTTGTTTTTAATATTTACTCCCTTTGAACTTCAGCGTAGTCCATACACATACTACTGCCTTTAGTAGTGCCACTACTGGTGAATGTACCAGACTGATGTTTGCGTGTGGATTAGCTTCCTCTATTACCAGTGTCCCTCGCCATCAGACGAACCCACTCCGTATTCTGAAGTAGTTGTAAGTTACGTCCCCAAGAAATAATTGTATCGCTGCATATTTCTCTTTCAGCAGGTTCTAAATATGGAACATTAAGACCAGAAATAATTGTATTACTGCATATTTCACTTCCGACAGATTTTAAAAATAGAACATTAATGCCAGAAATAATTGTATTGCTGCATATTTCACTCCCTGCAGATTTTAAAAATAGAACATTAATGCCAGAAATAATTGTATTGCTGCATATTTCACTCCCGGCAGGTTTTATAAATAGAACATTAATGCCAGGAATAATTGTATTACTGCATATTTAACTCCTGGCAGGTTTTAGAAATAGAAAATTAATGCCAGAAATAATTGTATTGCTGCATATTTTACTTCCGACAGGTTTTAGAAATAGAACATTAATGCCAGAAATAATTATATTGCTGCATATTTCACTTCCAGCAGATTCTAAATATAGAACATTTTGCCAGAAATAATGTTATTGTTGCACATTTCTCTTCCGCCAGGCTCTAGACCGTCCGGTATCCAAATCCTCCACATTGCAATAGGCACTTCCATCTCATCGTTTTTCTGCATCATTTTACTCATCTGCGGATTTTACCATCGGCGGAAGTTCCGATCAGATCGTGCGCCACCAGACCACGATCACGTGGAAGTGCGTTACGTGTCAGCTCCCACTGGCTGCAACACCACTGACCGTCTGCTCATGGAAGACAGGAATGAATTTAATAACGATCATCATAAAACCACGACGCAAAGTCCCAGATGTCAGAAGGTATCAATGGTATGACGGCGGCTGAAATCTCTGTTCTAGGAAATTATATAAATTATTGTTTGTTTTGTATAATAGAATAACTGATCTGATTATACTTTTTATACATTTGTACTAGGAAATATGAAAGATAACCCTTGTTTATATGAAATATGGTGCAATAATACCATTAATGTAGTATGGCTGTCAATCATGTATCGTATTACTTGATTCTGATTTTGGCTCTTCCAATCCCCAGTCTTAGACTTTAGCGGGGCTTAATGCACTTAAACTTCCAGTACGCAGATAGTGGGGTGCAGGGTTAATCTCCTACACCAGTTAGTTGGAATTAAATGTTAACTTCTCGTTCATAAAACAGAGGCAAACTACTGAGTGTAACTTATAAAAGCAGCGTGAGGTTGGGGTTGAACGCAATGCAGGGCAAAGGGCATGCAACTTTTTGTTTTAAATTCCCTAGTCGCACGTTTAGCAACTGATGTTCTGAACCTAAAGATCCATGGGTCTCTAGTGGATTAATGCAAGGATCTAGTGCATCCGTGCATGGATCTGGTGGATTATTGCATGGATCTAGCGGGTTATTGCATGGATCTAGTACATCCGTGCATGTATCTCGAGGATTATTGCATAGATCTAGTGGATTATTGCACATATCTAGTACATCCGTGCATGGATCTGGTGGATTATTGCATGGATCTAGTAGATTATTACATGGATTTGGTGAATCAGTGGATCTGTGCATTAATCTAGTGGATTATTGCATGGATATAGTGGATCTGTGCATTAATCTAGTGGATTGTTGCTCTAGTGGATCGGTGCAATAATCTGGTGAATTGTTGCATGGATCTAGTGGATCAGTGCATGGATCCAGTTGGTGAATGCATGGAAGTAGCGGGTCAATGCATGCATCTCGTGGATCAATGCATGGATCTAGTGGGTGGGTATATGGATCTTGCAAATACCTGAACAATAATGATTGGACAAATATATAATAAAACAACCCACTGAAAAAGAAAACAACAACAAATACATATATACTAGTCGTACATAATGCACAAATAGTGAACTAAATTATTAAGCTGTCAGATTATCTATCCTCTTTGCACATCAAATCATTCAGTCCATAAGTGCTCAGTTTTCTTCCTTGGCACCTCTGTCAGTTGACCCACTGGATCCATGCATTGATTTATACTATATCCATGCACTGGTCCACCAGATCCATGCAACAATCCACTAGATTAATGCTCTGATATACAATATCCACGCAATAATCCTCTAGATTAATGTTATGATTTACTAGATCCACACAACAATCCACTAGATTCATGCACTGATTCATTAGATCCATGCAACAATCCACTAGATTCATGCACTGATTCATTAGATCCATGCAACAATCCACTAGATTAATACACTGATCCACTTGATTTATGCAACAACCCACTAGATTAATGAATTGATTCTCTAGGTCCATGCAACAATCCACTAGATTAATGCACTCATCCACTAGATCTGTGCAACAACCCACTAGACTGCACTGATCGACTAGATCCATGCAACATTCCACTAGAAGAATGCACTGATTGATTAGATCCATGCAACAATCCACTAGATTAATGCACTGATCCACACAACAACCCACTAGATTAATGAATTGATTCTCTAGGTCCATGCAACAATCCACTAGATTAATGCACTAATCCACTAGATCCATGCAACAACCCACTAGATTGCACTGATTGACTAGATCCATGCAACATTCCACTAGATGACTGCACTGATTGATTAGATCCATGCAACAATCCACTAGATTAATGCACTGATCCAGGCAACAACCCACTAGATTAACGCATTAATTAACTAGATCCATGCAACAATCCACTAGATTAATGCAAAGATTCACTAGATCCATGCAACAATCCACTAGATTAATGCACTGCTTGACTAGATACACGGAACAATCGACTAAATTAATGCAACGATTCACAAGATCCATGCAACAATCGACTAAATTAATGCAACGATTCACTAGATACACGCAACAACCAACTAGATTAATGCACTTATCCACTTGATCCATGCAACAGTCCACTAGATTAACGCATTAATTAACTAGATCCATGCAACAATCCACTAGATTAATGCAAAGATTCACTAGATCCGTGCAACAATCCATTAGATTAATGCACTGCTCGACTAGATACACGGAACAATCGACTAAATTAATGCAACGATTCACAAGATCCATGCAACAATCGACTAAATTAATGCAACGATTCACAAGATCCATGCAACAACCAACTAGATTAATGCACTGATCCACTACATCCATGCAACAATCCACTAGATTAATGCAAAGATTCACTAGATACACGCAACAACCAACTAGATTAATGCACTGATCCACTAGACCCGTGCAACAATCCACTAGATTAATGCACCAGTTTCCTCCATCAGAAAGTAGTGGCTAACAACACCATGTCCTCTTTTCACCACCCCCCCCCCCCCCCCTTTTTTTTCCCCAATCCCTCCCCTGTATAGCACTCTTGTCTGACTTTACTGGAGAGTGATTTAGAGAAACAGAGAGAGTATGAATGAGTGAATGATTTAGTGTGTTTATGATTGTGAGTGGGTATATGTGAGTGTGTAAGGAAGTGTGTGTGAATGTGTAGATGTACGACTGTGTGAGTATTTGTGTACTCGCATGTGTGAAAGTGTGCATGTGTTGATTATGTGTGTATGGAAAGGATTATATGTGCGTGCTTTGTGTATGTATGAATGAGAATATATGGGCGTAAGAGAGAGAGAGAGAGAGAGATAGAGAGAGAGAGATGAGATGGAGAAAGAGTCATAGCATGTATGTATATGTACATTTTTATTAGTGAGTTTGTGATTGGAGTGTATATGTAGATGTGAGGGAGTGTTATTTGTATGTTATTGAGTGAGTGCATAACTGTGAGAGTTTGTATAAGTGATGTAAATATGTATGCATATATGTATGTTTGTGTTTATGCATGTGTGTGTAACTGTGTGTCTATGTGTGTCTGCCTGCCTGTCTCATAATATGATAATATACATTGTTAATGTTCATAACATTCATTGGACAGTTATTTTTCTATTTGAATGTAACATGCACAAGAAATAATTGATGTATGAAAGATGAGTGATTGGAAGGACTGAATGTAAGATAGGCCTGTGTTCCCAATTTGTGACCCTTTGAAAATAAAGTTTGTTCGTTCGTTTGTTCACCCCTTTTGACATGATGTTCTTGCAATCTGAACAAGGTTGCAGACTCACAGTCATCACTTGATGCTTTTATTTGCATCTCTGAGGGCATTCATTCTCTTAGCCTTGGCCATTGCTCGTCCAATTCCCACAATAGCCCAGTCCACCAGCTTGTCCATTTCCTCTGACATCCCCATGGCCTGGCACAAACATAAAGCTGATTTTTGTCAGGATATTTTCCCTCAGAGACTCACTCACTATCTTTGAACCTAGCCCATCTAGAACTCATTAATTCATTCAGTAACATGTCCCTTACAGAACCTCGCTCCCTTAACAACCTTCTGGACAACTTCTCGGTCATAAGCAAGATGGCCCGCGTCCGATATATCCATCTGGAGATTATCTGCCACATCCTGCACCTATCTCCTCTTTGGCTTTCCTCTTTCTCTCTTACCAGGCATTTACCTCTCCATAATTATTCTCTCGAACTACCTGAGCTTACTTATTCAGTCAATAAGAAAACATTCCTGGGTGAAAGTCTCCAGCCAGGCAAGCTTTATTACTGCCATGACCTCCATAATAAAGCTACCTGCTGTCAATGCAGAGCCTTCATTCATAGTTCTCCCTCCTATCTGAGCCGCAAAAGCCCGTGAGCTCCTAATGTATCGAACAACAGACCCATTTGTGTCAATGATTACATCACCCTCAGAAGAATTCTCCAAACTCAAGGCCTGAACTTCTGCTGGCACATTTGCTAGATTTTGTTGTTAGCACTCCCAATCCAGTCTGAGGTATACTGAAAATGAACTGATATATGAACAATAAAAACACAACACAGGAATCCATTGATTATGATTCTATGACTGGCACCTGGTCATCTTGACAGACGATAGTTTATTAAATGGAGTTATACTTCTCCATAGCACAAAGCCAGGGATGAATTTAGAGACCATGTATTGCCTATGCAGCATGTTCCATCTCTCGACATGCCTAGCTTACTCCAGAGGAAAGATAACACCAATTCACTTAGGACAAGACCAGCTGCAGAAGCTGCTGGATCAGCAAAGCAATGCTCTAACTGTCCGCCTGCCGGAGCTTCCATCCTAGATAAGTTGCTTAGAGTCTAGTCTGCCCTGCCATGACATTTAGTCTGTAGGTTGCATTTTCTCCCACTAGTGTAAGGCTTCTACCCACCCAGTTGCACTCCTGCGCCCGAAGCCATTGGCACAATGTGGGATGTCAGGTTTGGTAAGCGCTGCCCAACATTCGGCGCTAACAGAAAGCAGGTAGTACCCTCTACTGTTATGATTGCTCCTTCTGCCGCTGCTGACTAACATCTCCCAACAGAGGATAGGCCCTACACCAATTCACACAAGGCCCTGTGTAGACACATTCATCTTTGGCTGGAATTTTTGTTTTGCATTTTAGCGCTCGCTAGCTTTGAACTCAAGCGTAGTCCATATATGCTACTTTTAGAAGCACTGGACTGAACTTTGCGCGTGGATTAGCATTCCTTATTACCAGTGTCCCTCGCCATCAGGCCAACCTACTCTGACTTCACAGGTGCTTGTAATTTATGTCTCAAAGTCAAGGACAAGAATTCAACATTTTAGTCCCGCTGACTTATGTAGGGGTTGAACACCCTACTTCCATCAGCACACCTCACCTGATATTTAAGAACGAATGCGCTTATCAATTCGGCCAAGCTCACCTCCGGCAAGATTGTATAGCAGTGGGTGTTACACAGCATGAGACAGGCTGTCTCAGGCCAATTCTCCTTATTTGTTCTATACGGCATGCATCATTAGTTACAGTGTTATTATTCTCTGCTTCCATTGTGACCCCGGTAACACGTGGGTTAGTCACATATCCCATACAGGATGTTGCAGTCGACCACATAATTTGTTTGGCTGTTTGTGATTTCTTGTTAAGTTTACTTTTAGTAGGTTGTCATTGCTTTCTGAACGACCGGCACTCATACCTTTATATAAAAATCGACGCAAGATGGTTTTCTGCCAAATCACTCACAGCTGTGTTTCGAGCACAATGCCAGATTACGAATTTCGTCCGTAACCCCTTCGCTACAGTCAGTAACACGAGATGTGTGTATCTCATCTCATCTTATCTCATCATCTCATCTCATCATGTTCCTTTTGTACATTGTGGTGTCGAAGTGAAGTATAAACAGCGGGAGGTGCCCGCTTATGTGCTTCATGTATCGATTTTCCCATGGACTCTGCTCCCTGCGTCCATTGTGTTTGTGGTCGGCCTCTTCTCTCCTTCCCTCTGGTCTGTACATCATTGCTTGTTGTGGTATACTATTAGTTGGTAACCTAGTTGCATGGCCAAACCATTGGACTTGCTGCCTTCTAATAAAATTTAGTGCAGCTACAACCCCCACTTTAGTCTTCATTTCTTCATTTCTGATCTTATCTCTCTTTGATACATTGAGTATTCTTCTCAGGAATCTCATTTCTGTTGTTGTGATTTGAAGTGTGTATCAATTCAAGAATATAGAGCAGAAAGATAGAAGAAAAACAGACTACAACTTGCATTATTAGTATTGGGACTCTTCGCTGGCTGTTGAAGATGAGGATGTAACAGGTAGGGAATGATCCAAGTGCTGTTATGTCGGTTCTTGACTAACCTCAGAAGAAAAACACAAAACAACGATTCATTACAGAGCAGAGATAAATAATTATTCATTTCCTGATACCAAAGAAAACTTAAGCCAGTGGCATGCAAACAAATGGCCAGATTTCTTACCATGGTAGGCCATGTTGCATCTTTTGTTACCAAAGACGTTATTGTTTGCTATTTATTTTAGAAATTGTTTTTATTTTTAATAGATAGCGTTATATTTATAACATAAGCTTATTATTGTTCAAAACAAGCTGCTTTTCTTTTATTTACATGGAAGATATGTACTCTTAAATATGTTTACATATAGAAATCGAGCTGAGATCTTGTATGTGATAAAAACCTATGCTTATTTAAGATAGCATTTTTATTGTTTAATATAGATGCTGATTTTTCGTGATATAAATTGCTGCGAGATTTTATGCTGTCATTTGGTTATAGACACTGTTTAGTTGATAATTTAAAGATGTTTTATTTTTACAACTCATGGTTTTTATTTACCATGTATGCTGTTCTGTATTCCAAGCAGATTATGTGTTCCATTTATACATGAAACCGACATCTATGTATGATATTAATTGTAAAACAATATATTCGCTTAGTGAATTTAAACACAGATATCATAAAGAAAATAATACATTATTTATTGCCTGGCATATTTCACTGCATCTCGTCAGGTGCATACTGCAGTGTTAAATAGCATGTTATTTGGACAAAAATGAATGATTCTTTGGCAGAAATATGATGTACATCGTCGCTGATATTGCCAGAATGTGTAGAATGTTATATCTAAGAAAGTTTAATACTTAGCAGGAAGGCCTTCTATTTACATGGTGACAGCGGGGATTGACTAATATATAATGCTTCGATATATTTGAATAACATTTGGTGTGAAAATGTAACCAATATAAAATAACAAAAAGTAATACAGCTTTACATAACGGAATTTACAACACATACAGGGCGACTAGCCTTCATCAGCATACAAATACATACACAAAGCACAACATATAGTCATGGAGAAGACCCTCCTGTGACTACATTAAGGCATTAAGTAGAACATTTTTTTTTTAAATTTTCATTTTCTCTTCATTGCTTTCATGTTTTTCATCTTTTTATTCTTCTCATGCCATCATCATGCCTTAATGTAGTCACAGGAGGGTCTTCTCTGTGACCATATGTTGTGTTTTGTGTATTTATTTGTTTGCTGATGACGGCTAGTCGCCGCAACATCCAGTATGTGTCTTAATTATATTATGTAAAGCTGTATTACTTTGTGTTATTTTATATTCTATATATTTGAGCAATCGAGTGCTGATTGGTCTATAGAAATATGGTTTCTAGCAAGATATGCCTAATGCGGCTTGGTGCGTGTAACGGGGACTTTTACTAACTTACTTTACTGGGTTTCATTTATTATTTAATCTGTGTTAAATTTATTATCTAATTTGTGATAAATTTATTATATAATCTGTGTTAAAATAATTTTTTTTAAATCTGTTTAATTTATTTTTTTAAGCTTTGTTAAATTTATTATTTAACCTGTGTTAAATTTATTGTTTATCCCAAGTTAAATTTATAATTCAATTGGTTTTTAATTTACAAACCAAATTGTACTTATTTGTAAAAGAATTTATGTCTAATTTATAATCAATGATGTACTGTTTTAATGTGTGTGTTTTTTTAAAATAACACATGGAAACCAGAAAATGAGAAAGTAGAAATTGTTATTCCACGTTTCATGGATTCTAATAATACATTCCAGTTCTCCCTTTCCATATTAATAGTGGTTTACCAAACATAGGGGGTCACTGAGCATAGTGGATAGTGTGGCTGCCTGCTAAAACAGTGGTTCTGGTTCAATTCCCAGCAGTGGTAGGATTGTTTTTTTTCCCCATCTAGTAAAGCTCTGGAGTCGACCCATCGTCATAAAATGAGGTACAAAATATTATCAGAATTTTCAAGAAATTATTAGGGAAGGAAGGCGCGAGTAAGGGAAACAGTCACCACAACTCATATATCTTGGTCCAGAGAGTGTGCATGTCTAACACTTCACACCCCAACTTCAGTATCTTCTTCTTCTTCTTTGCTTTAGAGGTAACAGATTGTGAGAATTGTATGGCCTTTTTTGCTCTGACCATGTGGGAGTGTGAGGGAATTAACAGGCTAATAGACTGGCAGGAAATACACCTTTTTGTGGTAGCTTACCTATGGACGAGGGAGAGGTGGTAGTGCACCTGTGGGACCAGGTGGAGAAGGTGGCGGAACAGATTGAGAACCTGTATATGGAAAGCATGAGATTGCAGGGGTTAGGCAAGGGTTCTGGTAGAATATCAAAACTGAGAAGGAAGATCAGGAGAAATTTCAGTCAAATAGCGATAGGAACAATTAGTAGTGTGACTCTTTGTTGACTGTTTAATGAGGGGATGGAGTGCATATGGGAATGTCCTGAGTGCAGTGATGTCGGTTCTTAACTCAACTCAACTCAACTCAACATTCTTTCATTTAATTGAAAGTCAACACCAGCATTTTTCAGCTGCTGTTGATGTTCTTGGCAAGATTACACTTGGTAGTTTGCCATTGATTTCTGAGTGACCGGCTCAGATACCCCTTAAGTAACTAACGCGATGCGATCCACTTCCAAATCTCATGCAGCTGTGTTCCTCGCGTGGATATATCGGATTACGTAGAAAGCCGTTGACCAATCCAAGTCTAGTTGCAGTTTATTATGAAAACAGCGCTTTGTGTTAAATTTCCAAGAAAAGAGTCTTAATTTATTCAGTCCCAATCAATTCTTTCCAATGAATCCCAAACATCACGTAATATGTTCTCATGCTTTTTACATTTGGTTAACAGCGCACTAAAGAAATCTGGCTTCCCCACTGGTCATCTTCCATTGTGTTTTTAGCCTATTTGTAAGTTATTCACTCATGATCTTTCACTGTGGTTACTTAACCCCTGTGCGTCTGCTGTACAACTGGTACTGCAGAAGATATATTCCTGGCCAAACACAAGTAATGTGAGCAATGTGTAGTAATGTATTTATAATTTTCTGGCCAAATGTTGCACACAAACCAGCCAATGTTGTCTGTATTTTCTTGGCCATGCACACTTTAAGAGATCTATGTGAGGACGTGAATTTACACTTTTCTGGCAAAATGTTGCATACAAATCAGCCAGTTTGATCTTTATTTTCCTGGCTGTGCACAATTAAGAACTATGTGTGGACATGTATTTACAATTCTTTGGTCAAATATTACCTACAAATCTGCCTAATTTTGTATGTTTAATATTGACACTAGTGCTTGGTCACCCCACTTCTTTATGTCATGAACTAGAATATGTGAAGAGTTAACAGGTCATACCTCAACAGCAGTGAATAACACGGATTATATTTACCATAGTTTTTATTTTTGAAACTATTAATTTACTTCATACTACTTGAAGTATGTTTGGATGTTGATTGCATTTTGTTTGCTTTGTTGTGTGATTGATTGATTGGCTGGTGGATTAGTTAGTTGTTTTATTGGCTGAGTGATTGGTTGGTTGGTTGGTTTGTTGGACGGTTTATAGGGTGGTTTGTATGTTATTTGGTTTGCAGTTTATTTGGTTGGTTATTTGGCTGGTTGGTTGATTGGTTATTAGGTTAGTTATTTGGCTGGTTGGTAGGTTATTTTGGTTGCTTGATTATTTTGTTAGTTGGTTGGAAGTTGGCTGATTATTTGGTTGGTTGCTTATTTGACACGTTGGTTGGTTATTTGGTTGGTTGGCTAATTATTTGGTTGCTTGGTTATTTGGTTGGTTGGCTGATTATTTGGTTTGTTGATTATTTAGTTGGTTGATTATTTGGCTACTTGGTTGGTTATTTGGTTTGGTTGGTTATTTGGTTGGTTGGCTGATTATTTGTTTGGTTGGTTATTTAGTTGATTTATTATTTGACTAGTTGGTTGGTTATTTGGTTTGGTTGGTTGGTCGGCTGATTATTTGGTTGGCTGATTATTTAGTTGTTTGGCTGATTATTTGGTTTGTTGGTTATTTAGTTGGTTGATTATTTGACTACTTGGTTGGTTATTTGGTTAACTGGTTATTTGGTTTGGTTGGTTATTTGGTTGGTTGGCTGATTATTTGTTTGGTTGGTTATTTAGTTGGTTGATTATTTGACTAGCTGCTTGGTTATTTGGTTGATTGGTTATTTGGTTTGGTTGGTTGGTCGGCTGATTATTTGGTTGGTTGGCTGATTATTTGGTTTGTTGATTATTTCGTCAGTTGGTTGGAAGTTGGCTGATTATTTGGTTGGTTGTTTATTTGGTTGATTGATTATTTGGTTGATCAGCTGGTTATTTTGTTGGTTGGCTGGTTATTTGGTTGGTTGGTTGGTTATTTGACTAGTTGGTTGATTATCTGACTAGTTGGTTGGTTATTTAACTAGTTGATTGATTATTTGACAAGTTGGTAAGTTATTTAGGTGGTTGATTATTTGACTAGTGTGGTTCAATGTGGAGAAAGCCACAGGAAGTGTGGATCGCTGATTAACCGCCTGTCACCTAGGTGAAGGGGTTACGGATACAATTTGTAATGCCGTGTACCGCGTTCGAAACAGCTGCCGGCTATTTGGCAGCAGACATTGGTTTTCATACAGTGGCATGGGTGCCGGTCATTCAGATAGCATTGGCAGACTACTGAACATAAACTTGCCAAGAAATCACAAACAGTTTAAAAAAATGATGGGCTTGACTGCAAAATCCTGTAAAGGATATGCAACTTTAACACTTAGGGAAACATCCAAACTATCAGGCAGTTCCAATCGGTTGTGTACAAATAGAAAGAGCTTGTGTTAAATTTGAAATTACTGTGGGGATAACAGATTTTCCACATTGGAACAATACCTGTGATTGTGTAGTTTAATTGTTTCATTTAAGTATTATTCATTTATTCACATCATATTATACTTAACTCTGCAGTATTCACCTGACGAGATGCAGCGAAATATGCCAGGCAACAAATCGTGCAACATATTGTTTTTTTGGCTTCTATGTTTAAATTCACTAAGAGAATATGTTGTTTTGAAAACATCCACAATTAGCACCTGGAATGTTACAACTACATCAAACATGCGGAGAAGAGAATTAAAGACAGACATGAGTAATGTAGGGAGGACATGGACATAGCTGCATGGCATAGACACAGATTGTGACAGGGGCTGTGATGTGCCCCTGTCAGTCAGTCATGGCACAGATATTAGACGTTTCGGTGTGGGTTAGTTGAAGGTCTGTATTCCAAACTGAGGATTTCAAAGGCAGAAAAAAAAAAGAGTAAGAAAGACTAGGCATATTTGTTTGTGCACCCACTCGCTTTGAACTCAAGCGTAGTCCATCACGTGCTAGTGCACTGGACTGATTTTTGCGTGTGTATTAGCTTTTTCTATTACCAGTGTCTCTCGTCATCAGGCGAACCCACTTCGATTTAAGAAGTAGTTGTAATTTACGTCCCCATGTCAAGAACGAGAAGTCAACAATTTAGTCCAACTGACTGGTGTAGGGTTTGCACCTGCTATCACAGCATCAGCACACCAGAAGTTTAAGAACGAGGCTCTTATCCCTTCAGTCATGTGACCTCCATTAGGTGTATGACTCATTGAGGTAGCATAAATAAATTTAGCAACATACAATAAATAATTACACAGCGTGTAGCGTCTGGTCGATTGGCTAGCAGCACAGCGTGTAGCGTCTGGTCGATTGGCTAGCATGCCACTCCCCCATACAGGAGAATGGGTTCGAATCCTGCATAAGGTGATGGAGTATGTATTTTGTTCTGTCGAGAACAAAAGCGAAATCCTAACCTGCACAGTTCACGACGACTGCACTAGCCAGGCGGCCTTAATTTCCCAAGCTCAAGACCCCACCCCATCATACACTGCAAGGTACTACAGGAAGTAATTATAGTTATTTATTACACAGTGAAAGACAATTATTATGTATATGTAAGCATGCTTGGCGCATTCCCATCAGCATGCGTGACTTCTCTAAGGATGGTAGTGGATTTCTTGCTCATGTCAGTTTTCACAAATCTGTTATGTGTGTTTTCCCCTACCGGTGCAGCATCTTAAAATCATTGCCATTGTAAATTATAATAAATTATCAATATGTATGTACTATTTATTAATTACGTGAATGTTTGTGCATAGTAAATAATTCAGTGAGTGTGATGTAAGGTGTAGATGTTGAATTACCACTGGTTTAGTTTAAATTATTTAATTAATTCAGTGTCGAAGGATACTACATCGGAAAATGTGACCTCCCATTTCCATAGAAGGACAATATATTGCCACAGTAGGGTCAAAGTGTTATTTGTTTTGTTTCGTGGTATTTTCTGCAATTTCAATGCTCAGTGAATGGAGATTGACATTATAATACTTGTTCATTTGATTGTGCACTGTGTTTGGTCCAAACCTACTTTTTGTTCGGCACTGAATCGACAACATCAATTATATTTATAGGGTTGCCAGATGCCCCGGTTTTCCGGGACAATCCCGGTTTTTTATGAAGTAAATTACATTTCCGAAAAATATGTTCAGGGTGCTCTTTGTCCCGGTTTCCCCCTCTGGCAAATGGTAGATTTAATTAAATCAAATTACGTACTCTCCAAACACTTCGAAAGTAATGGTCTGTTATTTTGTAAAAAAAATAGTTGCAGTGGCATGGTTAATAATGTACTGTCTTGGCGTTAAACAACATATGTAGTGAAAGTACAGGATGTTTATAAAAGCTCATTACACTTTGTATGTAGAAAAAATTTGTAAAATGAAGTACGACGTCATATATATATATAATATGTCCTTTGTCGGACGTAGCGATCACCTCCAGATTGATTTATAAGGCAGTTTTACTAGTTGCTATCGCTTTCTGAGAAGTAAACGTCTAAGTCCAACCGCCAACCGATGTGTCAGATAAATCCACTACCTCGCAGTCAGCGCCAGGAAATTTCATCGCAAGTGTCCTTTAACTCTCGTTCATGCTGATAACTAATTCTACTTATACTATTATACTATATTATATTATACTAATACTTATACTTTTACTATCAGGGATATGCACTACTGATGAGCTCAAACGAGAGCGAAACTCGAGTATAGTGCTTCCATATTGACGTGGATAGGCCTTAGGTTCATACCAGAATACGATCAGCATTGCCAGTGGTGGGTTGTGCTCAATATTTAAATTTCAAATCCCGAAACCAAATAATAAATTCTACTTATGCCTCAGAGAAATGTCCCGGTTTCTCGTTTCCAAAATCTGGCAACCCTATATATATATATTACTATGTTTATATTGTCCTTCGGTAATATAACTGTTCACTTCATTTCATATAAAAATGCATTTTAATCTACAGATAAGTGTCCTTCAATTATATTGGGGCATGTTTATGTAAAGTGAATCATTTGTATATATGATAATATACAAAGCAAATGGTTTCATTACATTGTTGTGTTGTGGATTTAGTATTTACCTAAATGTCTGTCTAACTAAACTAAACATTAAAAAATTTATTAGCATGCTCTATACAGGAATTCATGGTCAATCCGGCAATTGCTAGCTGTTTGTTATTTCCTGGGTAAGTTTACGTTCAGTAGTTTGCCATAGTTTTCCGACTAATAGACACTCATTACAACCGTATAAAAACCAGGACAAGGTGGCATGCTCTCAAATTTGCCTGCAGCTATATTTCGATCACGGTATGTCACATGTGGGATTGCGAATCATGTTCGTTTCCCATTTCGCCACAGCGCCTGCTAAAATAAACATAAGCTACTGGAAAATATCATTACCATCATGTGCCATACCGGTAATCGTGGGCAGGTCATGTTTCACCATCTCACGCGATCACCAGAGTTGTGGATCAGCTCAGTGTTCTTGTCTCGACCATGCCACGTGGCCAAGCCATCTAGGTATTTACTTCTCTACCTTCCCATGTGTTCTTTTCCCCTCAATCTTGCCAGTTGTCACCAAGTTCTCCAGTTTATTTCTTCTCATAACGTGCCCAAATAAAATTGACTGTCTACGTCTAATTTCTCTAATCAGTGAGCATTTTCATTTGTTTCTTGTAGGACTAGGTCTTTGGTTTTTTCTGCCTGTATATGGTATTTTTTGTATTTTCCTCAGAAACCACATGTCCACTGTCATTAGGCCTGTCTGCTCTTTGTCCACGTTTCACATCCATATAAAAGTACAGGTTCTATGTAGCACTTCAACACTTGTTGCAAATGACATCTTTTTATTAAACAGTATGTTTTCCATTTTACCAAAGGTTACCTTTGTCACTAGCGATTCTTGTTCTACGAGGGTAAGTTAATAAGTAAGTCACAAATGGCTGTAGAAAAATAACTACACATGATAACAACTTGAAACCAGTTTATTTTTATACATACATTGTCCCTTTATTTCTCAACATAATTTCCACCAACTTTGAGGCATTTATCCCATCGTTTTATCAGTCCTCCCAAACAGCTGCATAGAACTGAGTGCTTTGTTTTCATTTACCTGGCCATCCCACAGAACTGTTGACTTACTTATTGACTCGCCCTCGTAACTTTTTCTATCCAGCTATGCACCGCTTTACAGGACAAACATTTGTTAGCATAAACACTGACAGCCCACCTTGCCGGGAGACATTTCGCAAATGACGCCGAATTTGAATGTGAAGTGAAAACATGCATCAAAGAGAGAGAAGGGGTGAAACCTATAGAAATTCATCAGCGAATGAAGGTGCCGTAAAGTGACGCATACCTGTCAGTCCAGCAAGTGTATGAATGAAGTAGAAAGTTCTGTGACAGACTGTTCACGACCGTGTCAGACACACCAAGTAGTGACCCCAGAGTCTAGTTTTCTACAGGAATCCAAGCACTTTATCACTCTGGGGGGACTTACATTGAATGTAGTGGTGACTACATCGTAAAATGATACATTTGTTCTTTACCTTTTCAGTACACACGCACACACGCCTGCAAGCACGCACGCACACACACACATATATATATTTAAGGTTATCATTTGAAGCTCCCTCAAACATATCCACATCATTATCATGTGTTCTGCAGTATACGCAGACGTTCGTTGTTGGACACCTCACACGATCACCAGAGTCTCCGGTCAGATCTGTGTTCGTGTCCTGGTTATGCTATCTGGCCAAACCATCTAGGTCATATATCTCTTTACTGTCCTCTTATTTCCTCTTTCGTCACTGAGTTTGTAGACTGCCACAAAGTTTTCTGGTTTATGTCTCCTCATAACACGCCCAAAAGATCGACTAACATCTCCTTGTTCGAATCAATTTATGCTTTGCATCTGTTTCTTAACTGACTGAATGTCATGGAATGATTAATCGTCTTAAAGCGACTTACTGTATCCGTCATTGGCTTATATATTGCCGAGATGTTTTTATTGCGTTATAATACAACATGTTTGCAACCACATTAACAACTTTTAAGTCATAATCCCTACTTCCCATTTTCCATAAATCCATTTTGTTTGGTCCAAACCTACTTTTTGTTTGGTCCAAACCTACCTTTTGTTTGGTCCAAACCTACTTTTTGTTTGGTCCAAGCCTACTTTTTGTTTGGTCTAAACCTACTATTTGTTTGGTCCAAGCCTACTTTTTGTTTGGTCCAAGCCTACTTTTTGTTTGGTCCAAGCCTACCTTTTGTTTGGTCTAAACCTACTATTTGTTTGGTCCAAGCCTACTTTTTGTTTGGTCTAAACCTACCTTTTGTTTGGTCCAAACCTACTTTTTGTTTGGTACAAGCCTACTTTTTGTTTGGTCTAAACCTACTATTTGTTTGGTCCAAGCCTACTTTTTGTTTGGTCCAAGCCTACTATTTGTTTGGTCTAAACCTACTATTTGTTTGGTCTAAACCTACTTTTTGTTTGGTCCAAGCCTACTATTTGTTTGGTCCAAGCCTACTTTTTGTTTGGTCCAAGCCTACTTTTTGTTTGGTCCAAGCCTACTTTTTGTTTGGTCCAAACCTACTATTTGTTTGGTCCAAACCTACTATTTGTTTGGTCTAAACCTACTTTTTGTTTGGTCCAAGCCTACTATTTGTTTGGTCTAAACCTACTTTTTGTTTGGTCCAAGCCTACTATTTGTTTGGTCCAAACCTACTTTTTGTTTGGTCCAAGCCTACTTTTTGTTTGGTCCAAGCCTACTTTTTGTTTGGTCCAAGCCTACTTTTTGTTTGGTCCAAGCCTACTATTTGTTTGGTCCAAACCTACTTTTTGTTTGGTCTAAACCTACTATTTGTTTGGTCCAAGCCTACTTTTTGTTTGGTCCAAGCCTACTTTTTGTTTGGTCCAAGCCTACCTTTTGTTTGGTCTAAACCTACTATTTGTTTGGTCCAAGCCTACTTTTTGTTTGGTCTAAACCTACCTTTTGTTTGGTCCAAACCTACTTTTTGTTTGGTCTAAACCTACTATTTGTTTGGTCTAAACCTACTATTTGTTTGGTCCAAGCCTACTATTTGTTTGGTCTAAACCTACTTTTTGTTTGGTCTAAACCTACTATTTGTTTGGTCCAAACCTACTTTTTGTTTGGTCCAAGCCTACTATTTGTTTGGTCTAAACCTACTATTTGTTTGGTCTAAACCTACTTTTTGTTTGGTCCAAACCTACTTTTTGTTTGGTCCAAACCTACTATTTGTTTGGTCCAAGCCTACTAAAGATGATAAAACAAAGAAAATTGAAATATTTTGGTCACTTGAGATGTCACGAAAGTTTAGAGAGAACAATAATGGAGGGGTATATACCCGGGAAGAGAGGAAGGGGAAGGCCAAAGAGAAGATGGGTGCAGGATGTGGCAGATGATCTCCAAATGGGTGTATCGGACGCGGGACATCTTGATTATGACTGAGAGGTTTTCTGGAAAGTTGTTATGGGAGTGAGGTTTTGCAAAGGACGTGCTACTGAATGAATGAATCAACGAACGAATGAATGAATCAGTTAAGTCCAACTGACCGGTGTAGAGAATAAACCCGCTGACCTCTGTTCACTGATTTACTGATTAGATAATTAAGTAAACAAATAAGGCAAGAGAGAAAATAAACATAAAACAAACTGAACATTTACAAATTTATTACTGAAAAATAGAACATATCACGCCCACTGGAAATAGGTGAAAGTGTACAAATTGACAATAGAACATGCCAAGTTCAATGTGGTGGCACATACAGATTTCATAAAATATATCATGTATAATTCTCAGCAAAATCACAAATATGTGAACAATATTCTCAAGTCTAGAACACATCTACTGCACGCCAGAGTTAATACACAGCATTCATTAGTTTTACAGTGAACTGAGAAATGATCATGATCTCTGTCTCCCTCTCTCTCTTTCTCAAGTTCATGAATTTGTAAAGCTACATTGTTCTCATTTGTTCATTACTGACATCATAATCTCTCTCTCTATCTTTCTCTCTTTCTTTCTTGCTCTCTAAAGTTCGTTAACATATAAAGCTTCATTCCTCTCAATTGTTCATTTTTGAAACTCTCAAGTTCATGAATCTGTAAAGCTACATTGTTCTCATTTGTTCATTATTGACATCAACTCTCTCTCTCTCAAGTTTGTGAATCTGTAAATCTACACTGTTCTCATGTGTTCATTATCGACATCAACTCTCTCTCTCTCAATTTCGTGAATCTGTAAAGCTACATAGTTCTCATTTGTTCATTACTGACATCACCATTTCTCTATTTCTCTCCCTCGCGCACGCACACGCATACACTCTCTCTCTTTCTTTCTTGCTCTCTAAAGTTCGTTAACATATAAAGCTACATTGCTATCAATAGTTCATTTTGGACACCCTCTCTCTATCTCTCAACTTCATAAACATGCAGAGCTATACTATTCTCAATTATTCATTTTGGACACACTCTCTCTCAACTTCTTAAACATAAAAGCTATTGTTCTCAATTGTTCATTTCATTTTGGACACGTTCTCTCTCTCTCTCTCTCTCTCTCTCTCTCATAAACATGCAAAGCTATATTGTTCTCAATTGTTCATTTTGGGGACACACACACTCTCTCTCAACTTCATAAACATATAAAGCTACATTGTTCTCTCTATGTGCTAAAAATAGGGAGAGCCAAGACAGAGTGATAACAGTCCCTGCCTCAAGCTGTGTTGGTGCTGGGTTCAATCTCAGCATAGGCTTTGGAACTTTACAGAGAACCACTGGCATCAAATGATATCTTTGCACCGCTACATTTAACATGCAACAGCACCGCTACATTTAACATACAACAGCACTGCTAGATTTAATATGCAACAGCACTGCTGCATTTAACATACAACAGCACTGTTACACTTAACATGCAGCAGCACTGTATACTTAACATACAACATCACTGCTACACTTCACATACCACATGCAACATCACTGCTACACTTAATCATACCACATGCAACATCATTGCTACACTTAACATACCACATGCAACATCACTGCTACACTTAATCATACCACATGCAACATCACTGCTACACTTAATATACCACATACAACATCATTGCTACACTTCACATACCACATGCAACATCACTGCTACACTTAATCATACCACATGCAACATCACTGCTACACTTCACATACCACATACAACATCATTGCTACACTTCACATACCACATACAACATCACTGCTACACTTAATCATACCACATGCAACATCACTGCTACACTTCACATACCACATACAACATCATTGCTACACTTCACATACCACATACAACATCACTGCTACACTTAATCATACCACATGCAACATCACTGCTACACTTAATATACCACATACAACATCATTGCTACACTTCACATACCACATGCAACATCACTGCTACACTTAATCATACCACATGCAACATCACTGCTACACTTAATATACCACATACAACATCATTGCTACACTTCACATACCACATGCAACATCATTGCTACACTTAACATACCAGATGCAACATCACTGCTACACTTAATATACCACATGCAACATCACTGCTACGCTTAACATACCACGTGCAAAATTACTGCTACACTTAACATACCACATACAACATCACTGCTAAACTTAACATACCACATACAACATCACTGCTAAACTTAACATACCACATACAACATCACTGCTAAACTTAACATACCACATCACTACACGTAACATACCATATGCAAAATTACTGCTACACTTAACATACCACATACAATATCACATAAACAGCACTCTTACACTGAACATACAACATCAGTGCTACACTTAATATACCACATGCGACAGCACTTCTACACTTAACAAGCCACCAGTTTGCTAACACAAGTAACCATCTTCCACACAAATTCAATCGTGGTTTTAGGTCGGGGAAAGAAACCAACCAGAGACATTACATTTCAGTTATGTATAACGTAACTGTTCATTATTTCACACGCTGGGAAGAAAATAATTCTAAGTAAACAGCAGTCAATATGGAATTCATCACAAACAATAACATAATATTCATCATAAAAAGACTCAGAATACTATTTTAAAAAATACATTACAATCGTCATGGAAGTAGGTTGGTGTGCCAGGTAGCAAATCAATCTGCAAAAGAAGCCTGGCATAATCATCGAGCATAATAAGTAGACATTTCAAACTAGTCCAGCATGGATATTCTAACTGGCAGGTCAAACCCTCACTGTTATGTGGATGAGGAGAAAATTAACTCATCATCATCATGTGCCATGTGGATAAGCTTGGGCAGTCATAGTTTGTCATCTCACACCATCACCAGTCTCAATTATGCCAAGTGGACAAGCCTTCTAGGTATTGATCTCTCTGTCTTCCATTTTGCTCTTTCTCCATCAATTGTTCCAGTTGTTGCCAGGTTTTCTAGTTTATTTCTCATGATAATTTGGCCAACACAACTGGACTCTCTGCACTTAATTTCTGGAATCAATTCACAGTTTCTGTCCATTTCTGGAAGGAATGCCTCATTCAGAAAACAGAGGATTAGACTAATCAAGGGTTATGGTTTAAGTATTACTTTGATTTTCACAGAATAAATTACATGTATAAGTTACTGTACAACTGTAAATAAGGGCATGTCTATACTGATTTATGGACTATTATACCAATATGGCAAACTACTGAACAGTGTGTGGGTTAACATACACACACACTGAAATACTCCCTAAAATGTAACCATAAATAACTTGAATCATATTCATCAACCACCTTAAATCCATCAACCGACCCACTGAGATCTATCCATTGACCCCCCTGTTAAATCCATCAAAGAACCCCGTAACACCGACCCACAAAAGTCCTTCCATACAAACATCAAATATCAGACCCCATAACTCTCCCACACAACCATAATGTCTAGTATTAGACTCCAGTTACGGTTCCTGGCTTTCTCCACTCTGTCTCTAACTGACACCAGGCATGGGAAAGAATAGAGAACGACAGTAGCATAGTAGCCAGATGCCCACCTGCCAGTCCAGATGTTACATGTTCAAATCTGCATTGGGTGGATTTCTACAGGGTGTTTGTAAAGTCTCACTACTCTTTGTATTTAGAATAGCTGTGTGTTGGAGAGTATGTTTTCCGTCTTGCAAATGGAAAACATACTCTCCAACAAACATCTGTTCTACATACAGAGTGTAGTGATACTTTACAAACACCCTGTATAACTGACCTGCGCTCCACAGGTCGACCCAGCCTAAAATCGGTACCAGAAAACGTCTTAGGAAATAAAGGTGGCCGGCATTTTACTGACCACATTACTCATTGATGCTAAATGGTCTATACAAATATGGGTCAAGCACCAGATTCCCAATGCACCCAGTGCAGGCAACAAGGACCTTTCCTTGCTCTATTAGAAAATACTGCATATAGAATATCCATGGACCTTCCTTACTCTATTAGAAAATACTGCATACAGAATATCCATGGATACAAAAGGGCCCTTTCCTTACTCTATCAGAAAAGACTGCATATAGAATATCCATGGACACAAAAGGGCCCTTTCCTTACTCTATCAGAAAATACTGCATACAGAATATCCATGGATACAAAAGGGCCCTTTCCTTACTCTATCAGAAAAGACTGCATACAAAATATCCATGGATACAAAAGGGACCTTCCTTACTCTATCAGAAAAGACTGCATACAAAATATCCATGGATACAAAAGGGCCCTTTCCTTACTCTATCAGAAAAGACTGCATACAAAATATCCATGGATACAAAAGGGACCTTCCTTACTCTATCAGAAAAGACTGCATACAAAATATCCATGGATACAAAAGGGACCTTCCTTACTCTATTAGAAAATACTGCATACAGAATATCCATGGATACAAAAGAGCCCTTTCCTTGCTCTATTAGAAAAGACTGGTTTTGTGTTCGTTAACTTTTTCGCGTAGGGGATGGATTTATTCATCTCTTGCGTGTAATTGGTGTGCCAGGATGTAAAACCAGGAGTTTCTACTCAAGATCTGCACGGGTGCTACGGAGTTCGTGCATCGAGCGAAGCCATCCTTGAGTGAATTTTCAGCAGAGTGTGTGGTTTTCTCAATCTGTGTTTACGTTTTTTCAACATGGCGGAAGAACGTGTTTTTTCCGAGCGGTCAGCAGTCAACATAACGAAGCGGCGTGGTAGCCGCGCAGGGACAAAGAAGCAAGGTAAGCGCGGTGGTTTGAGGCGTTTTAGACTCAAGTGTCACCGTCTAGGACTCAGGAATATCCGTATTCTATATTGGAACTGTGCCAGTGTAAAACAACGGGACTCTATTTTAGAAACCCTAGTTTACAGGAACGACATTGTAGCACTCCAGGAGACGAGACTGGGCGATCAGCTACTCGAATTGCCGGCTTCAAATGTTTCTACAACAGACGACATCTGGGAACGGCGATTCTCGTTCGCGACAGCATGGTGGCGTCAGAGCTAGACATGTCCAGTTGGGACAGTGACGATATACAAATACAGGCGTTGAGAGTTCATTCCAGTATACCATTCGTGTTGGTTAATGTTTATGCCCGCAATGCGAGTATGGACGCCCAGAAGTGGCAGTGCTTAAGTGGCATATTAGGCCACGAGAGAAATGTTATTTTCTGTGGTGACTTCAACGCTAAAGGCAGAGCATGGGGAAACACTTCCTCCAATACACAAGGGGAGGAGCTCGAGACTGCACTGGAAACCATCGACCTGGTTTGTATTAACAGTGGCTGTGTCATCCAGGACAGCAAGCCGTCCAGGCGATGAGGACAGTGCTATTGATCTGGCGCTAGTTTCACCTTCACTCACTACAGTGTGTAGATGGGGTGTCCTAGGACACCATGGCAGCGACCACCACCCGTGCAGCATATTGGTGGAGAAAGGCAGAACCAGGCAGCACAAGCTAAAGGTAAAGACGTTCCAGTATGACAGTACAGGGCAAGATGTGGTGAGTAAAATAAGACGTGACAAGCGCAGAACGTTTCAGGGCAGGAAAAAAAGCTGGGAGCAGCCACCGTGGTGGAGTTTCGAGGTGGAGAAGGCTTGGGTGGATAAGCGTAGTGCTGTAAGGAGATGGCAAAATGCCAAGAAGAACAGAGCTGGTCATCCTAGTCCCTGCTTGCACTTAGAAAGAGAGATGCACACAAAAGTAAGCTATTTCAAAAAACTGGTCAAGGTGGTTAAAAGCGAAAAATGGGCAGAGGTGTGTCAAAGAGTAAGCACAGACAAGTCACTGAAATTGTTCTGGCGACTACATAAAAGCATGAGTGGTGTAGTCAAGAATAAGAGCATTTCTGACTTCCAAGGTGCTGACCTCACCTGGCAGAGGACTGACGAGGACAAGGGCAAAGCCCTCTTTGAACGCTACCTTGAGCAGAGCAACCAGACAGACATGGGAGGCCGAAATCTGGACAAGGAGGTCACCTCAGACAGATGCAAGGCCCAGAACACTTCGGATGAAGACACAGTGACAGTGAAAGAAATCAAGGCTGTGCTTCGACGATCAAAAAAACAGTGCTCCAGGTCCTGATGGCATAAGATACGACGACATAAATAGGTGTACCGACAATGAGCTAGAAAAACTAGCAGATATGTACAACAACAGTATAGGGAGTGCTAGCATCAAGGAAAAGTGGTTACACAGCTATCTGATTCCCTTGCCGAAGCCTGACAAAGACCACAAAAAAATTCAGGGATATCGAATTATAACCATGCAGAATACAATAGGCAAGCTGCTGGAGAAGGTAATTGCCAGGAAAATATCAAGCCAACTAGAGAGGCAAGGTGTTTTCCCACCTACCCTGGGTGGGTACCGTCCAAAAAGAGAAACCTGGACCAATGCAGCAGTCTTAGCCCATGATGTCTATGAAGGTTTCCACTCAGGCACTGAAACCGTTGCTGCAGCGATTGATCTTGAGGACGCATACAACAGAGTACCACTGGATTTTTAATGTTTCAGCTTCTTGAACTAAACGTAAGTCCATTCCTCCTTAGTTGGATCGCTGCAGCCCTCTACCAACGGAAAGTAGTTTTTAGATGTGGCAGTTGGACTTCGGAACCAACAACAATATATCCTGGCCTACCACAGGGATCACCATTATCTCCGGTACTTTTCAACGCCTACACAGTGAGAATCACCAGTGAGCAGATCACTGGACCTGGCAGGACATTGTCGTATGCCGATGATGTTTTAGTGTATCGTCAGGGTAAGGATAGAGAGGAGGTTGCTGTGGAACTACAAACCGAACTCAATCGCATAAGTACTTGGTGTGATGAAGCTGGGGCAATGGTCAACCCAACAAAGGCAACAGTGACTTGGTTCTCGTTGAATAATCATATTGTCAACAATCCAACACCAACTGTAATGCTGTGTTCAGAGACGGTGGAAAGAACGCAGGCAATGAATTACCTGGGGATACGGTTTGATCGAAGCCTTGCTTATAATGTGCACATAGACCAGGTGATAACAAAGGCCAAGCGGGGTTTGGCAGCGATGCGGGTGATGGCGGCAGCAAACTGTGAGCAGCGCCATCTATGTCTTCTGTACGAGGGGCTGGTCATGTCTGTTTTGGAGTATGCAATGGCAATCCTGACTCTCAGCCATAAGCAGATAGAAAGGATGGAAAGGATACAGAATGAAGCTATGCGCATTATTCTTGGATGTACAAGAGATACAGCATGCAGGGCGATGCGCTACCTTCTTGATTTTCCAACCATTGAAGAGAGAATACAAGTTTGCAGGGCACACGCCTACCTCAGAATTAACGCAAACACACAACATCCACTGCATAGTGAAATTAGGAAGGTGAAGGGCAGCAGGTTAAAAAGAGGACGGTCGTGGATGGGTCAAGCCGAAGACATTCTTCAACAGGTGTGTTCACTTGAGGACTTAGAACCTGGCGAGGAGTGGGTGCAAGTGCCAACAGACTTCTGCACATCCTTTTCAGTTTGCATCCAACTAGATAGAAAATGCAGACAAGAAAATCCGGCTGCTGTTGAGGCTGAAGTACAAGCGTTGATTTTCGAGAATTCGCTAGACGGTGACGCGGTCATCTACAAAGATGGGTCGGTCGTCCGACATGTGAGAAGCTCATGGGCCTTTACAGCTCGGGCCGGAGGGAGAATTGTGAAGGAGGACTCTGGTGCTTTCACTGAAACCACAAGTAGCCTGACCATGGAAGTCATGGCAGTAAGTAAAGCAATAACATGGCTCGAGACACAGACATTCACTAGGGCTTGTTTCCTTAGCGACTCAATGAACATGATCAAGAGGATAGAGGAGGGGTCGATCCGAAGAGAATGGTTGCTGCCTCTGAAGCGGTCTCGGCTGGCAAAGATTAGTTTCATCTTCGTGCCAGGTCATGCGGGAGTACAAGGAAATGAGCGGGCTGACAAGCTCGCAGGTGAGGCTACTGTGGAGGGCGGACGCGCCATGGACCAGGCTGACATTCTGAATGCTCTACGAGAAGTGAGACTTTTGCAACAACCAAGTGATGACTGTGAATCTACAACAATGGCCAGATTGCGGGAGCAGCAAATTAAAAGAGGGGTGGCCAAACAAGAACACTACGCAGGAAGCCAAAGAAGATTGATAAACCAACACAGAACTGGCGTCGTTAGCCGCTACACGCTGCGGGATTTGCTGAGGAGGGGATCCGAGCACTTATGGACTGAATGGTTCGATGTGCAACGAGGATGATCTGTCGACTAACAACTAACTAACTAACTAACTTAGAAAAGACTGCATACAAAATATCCATGGACGCAAAAGGGACCTTCCTTACTCTATTAGGAAAGACTGCATACAGAATATCCATGGATACAAAAGGGACCTATCTTTGCTCTATTTCTAAGACTGCATACAGAATATCCATGGGCACAAAAGGGATCTATGCACTCCAGGCTAAAACCCCTGTCCCAGTATACAAGCCCCCACAAATCAACAATCAAATGCACTTGAAAATGTAAAAAGAATAAAAACTATGACATTAAATAACACTATAACAAGTTCAAATAAGTCCTTGGCTGTACTCAAATGCAAATCGGCTGACTATATTTAACCCTTTACAGGTCACAGCGTCCGATTCCGGGTGATGCCATAAAACGATCGTAGCGTCCGATTCCGGGTGATGCCATAAAACGATCGTAGCGTCCGATTCCGGCCGATACTATTATGCATTGTAAAAACACGATCTCTCGGCTTTCCGACGGCTACTTTCGCTGACAGCTTGACAACGTGGCCGCCATTTGTAAACGCGATAGTATGAATTTGAACGGACTTTTACGGAAAATTTTTGATAGTTTTCGGGATTTTTACGCTGTTTTTCAAAATGGATTTTGGCGATTCTTCAAGTGATAGCCGAGATTTCGCTAGGTTCAATTTAAATAACTTTAAAGGGCACGAAGTTGACTATTAATCGGCACTAGATATCAGTGCAAAGCGTTACTTTGCATTAGCAGTCTGAGTCGGACTTTAAAGAAAGTGATTATGATTCTGAAAATGTGTTTGTAAATTGCCGTATAGATGACGGAAAATCACAAACAACATGCCGTATTTCGTAAATATTTGTGTTCATATATGGATTACCGACAACAATCACGTGAGTAACATATTCTGCATGCTTTTCCCTTCATTGTGTTGTTTATTTAACTAAAATCGGTTGACTAACACCTTATTTGTGATGTTTTTACTATCGCGACCCGAAATTTTACCGAACCTGAAAAAATCTTGCCCGTTCAGGGCTAGAAAACGGACAAGCGTCTGCCCTGTAAAGGGTTAAGAAAATGAAAACAACAAACTAAACATGACAATAAATGTTTAAAATGATCAAAACAAAAAAACCACTTAAGCAGGCCCCCTGGAACCCTGAGACGCAAAGGTACATACACCAGACACAAACCTCCTGGGCGACCACAGCCGTGAAAACCCTGGTTACGACATGTGGTGGTTATGGGTGTTATATCTATACATTATCTAGCAGTGCCTCAGCGACTGGCATGGGGGATCATGCTTCTCAACATCTTGCCAATCACCAACAGAATGTATCAATTTGTGTTGACATGTCTGCAGGCCATGATGACAGGATATCAATAATCTGAAGATATTGTTCAAAGCTTTTGGAATTCATCATGACATATGGGAGACTGCTGCCAAAGACCAAAATTCATGACGTACATCATTACACAAAGGTGTAGTCACTTGCGAAACCAGTTACAGTGCAGTGATAATGTTGGAGGCTCTACCTGATGACCAATATTCACCCTACGATAGGTGGGGTAGTTTCTGGGCAGACACTTAGTGATGTCCATGTGGGATAAATAAGACAAATGAACGCCCTCAAGGTGGATGAGCATGTTAGGAGAAAGACACCCAGGCTGGCCCACTCCCTGAGAATGTAATGAAGATAAAGGGGCCGAAACATTCAGTGATGGGGGAATTTCTTCTGATGATCATAAGCATGTCATGCTGACATGCCATGATGACAGGATGTCAATAACCTGCTTTCACTGTCTTCCTCAATCTCTCGTCCCATAAATTCCAGTTCTAACATGTTCCAGTTTTTCTCTTCTCATAACATGGCTACAAATATTCACCGCAGAGACGTGCCCTTGTCATCCCTCCTTCACTTTTAGTTTACAGGATCAATCCCCCACTTTTCACAAGCTGGCCTTTGGGAGTCTGTGACTCCTGCATGGTATTCGTAATCTGACACTCACTGCTCCCACATCAACCTACACCTGAGCATTCCACCCCACATCAACACCCAGATAGCTAGACATGACTTATTAAAATACTGAAATGGAATACAAGACATATTTGCTGTTCTGCAGATATACATCGAGCCATATGGGGTAAAACCCATTGCAACGAAGTTGATCTCAACTTAAGTTAAAAGTAAGTTGCATATCCTTTACAGGATGTCGCAGTTAATCCCAGCATTTTTGGACTGTTTGTAATTTGTTTTACTAGCTATGTTGCAAAGGGGTTACAGGCGCAATTCGTAATCCTATGTACTGCTGTTTGAAACACAGATGTGGACGATTTGGCTTCAGACAGAAATGCATTGGTTTTTATAAAATGGTATGAGTGCCTGTCATTTAGAAAGCAATGGCAAACTACTGAACATAAACATGCCAAGAAATCACGAACAGCCAAAAAATGCTGGGGTTGACTGCAACGTCCTGTAAAGGATATGCAACTAACTTTTTTGAGATTTTTTTGGGCAAGTTTACGTTCAGTAGCTTACCATCACTTTCTAAATGGCTGGCACTGAATGAAAACCAAATCGGCTGAACTCTGGTAAACAGAGGTGACTCTTTAACCACATGAAATCACACACAGGACGCTAAGAGTTCATGTTCTATCAGACCACAGATGCATGTATTCAAGTCAATGCTTGCAAAATTGATGATCACAAGGATTTGATTGCTAACAAAGGCAATCACAGAATTGGCTATGTGGTGTTGTCAGACACCAGCAAATACATAAAACCTGATATTTCATACATGCACTGTTTATTAATTTTTCACCTCTTAAACACTGGTGTATATTTGACACTGGTGCTAAAAAGTAATCAATTTTTAAAAAAACTCCAAAGTAATGTATGTTGTAAAGTCTTTGAAGCTTTTGTGAAAATTTGATAGTAAACATAGCTGAATATGTTATATGTTTGTCACAATTAGATAGTGAAAATGGTATAAAACTGAATATGTCATGTGTTTCTTTATATGTCAGATACTGTTTTAACAAATATTTCTTTTTAAAAAATAAAGTAAATTATAGTACATATTATACAGGAATTTCCATTTTACTAGAAAATGTTGGGCTAAATAAAATAAAGCACGTGAATTTATACACAAGTGCATATTTTAGGTAACATTTTACAGAATCTCTATTTAATTCTAGATACATGAAAACAAGGAAGTAAGCATCCACCTAAAACATACACTGAGTGTCTTCTTCTTCTTCTTCTTTCGTTTGCTATACACTGAGTGTGATGTGAACGCTTGTTTGTTCTGATTCCATATCAGCATTTTACAAAACCAAAAATACTTGAGTGTAACAGATCTGAACACAGACACCATAAATAACAGTATAACAGATCTACCACGTAGAGAATACTTGACGATTATTACTCCTGCTAACCATTACCAGCATTTAGATTCCCCCCCCCCCCCCTCCGTACAAAATTCCAGACACATACAGAGGCATACATATTTACCATACCACATACAGTCTATGATAAGCATAAAACAAATACCATACACGTACATGGGTGTTGGTTGGTTGATTGGTTGGAAGACGGAGTTGAAACTAAACATAACGCACTGACATAAGGTCATTTGAAACTATAAGGACCCCTGAGTGAACTAAACAAAGACTTAAAATTCATACAAGAGACAATATTGGAGTTATAGACATTTCCTACAAATACAACATTGCAGATATAGACACATTTCAGCGAATGAAAGAAGAAGAAGAAGAAGAAGAAGAAGAAGAAGAAGAAGAAGAAGAAGAAGAAGAAGAAGAAGAAGAAGAAGAAGAAGAAGAAGAAGAAGAAGAAGTAGGTCATCTGACCCCTGACAAGGGCCTGCACCTATAGCAGTGAGAATGGTAGACTTGTTTCACTAGCCTTGTTTCCAAGTTCTGAAGCTTGGAGGTAGAACAGGTCAGGAATTACATGATAATCTCTAGTATGGAGCTAGAGCAAGTCAGGAATTAGATGATAAATCTCAAGTATGGAGGTAGATCAGGTCAAGAATTAGATGATAATCTCAAGTATGGAGGTAGAGCAAGTTAGGAATTAGATGATAATCTCAAGTATGGAGGTAGAGCAAGTCAGGAATTAGATGATAATCTCAAGTATGGAGGTAGAACAATCAAAGAATTAGATGATAATCTGTAGTCTGTAGATAGAAATCAGGAATTAGATTTAAATATTATAGCACTAACTTCACACAAATAATCAATAATGACAACTATAACAATACTAACAAACGTGATACTAACTACAACAATAATAACAAGAACACATACAACAACTGTAACAATCCTAACAAACATGATAACAATAACAATGATAATACTGACAACAAATACAATAGCAATAATGATACTAACAATAATGACAACATAGCAATAATGATACTAATACGCATGATAATAGCAACAAATATTACGATAATATTAACAATAACAACAAATGTAGCAACAGTAGCAATAATGATATTAAAAACATTAATACTACCAAACATGACACTAACAATGATAATAACAATAACGATGATAAAAATAACAACAACATAATACTAACAACAATAATAAAAATGCTAATATAAAATTATAATATCAGCAACAATACTATCATCACACAAGACAGTAATAGCAATAACAATAAGACATATGACAACAGACTAATAGTGGTAACAAGAAAATTGTAATAACAAATAAAGACAAAAAATATTAGCAGCAACAACAACAACAGACTATCGCCTGACACTACTGAACTAATAATGAACACAACAATAACAAATTCAATAACAATAATGGCAAAACATCTACCAACAGTGGATAGACAACGACAGACATGACAAATACTAACAACAATAGCAATGCATTCTTGGGACACTGATGAATCAACAGAAACTACTACTACTAGTAGTAGTAGTAGTAGTAGTAGTAGTAGTAGTAGTAGTAGTAGTAGTAGTAGTAGTAGTAGTAGTACACGTATTACACACAGGAAATCAATTTGGGAACCAGTTGAGGCCACTGAAACTGTTACATAAATAAACACACGTAGTATTGTAGTAAAAGTACTTCCGGTACAATGGCGACAAAATGACGCATACTTTTCGGGGGGACTCTATTTAGTGTTTTCCTTTGGATTTCGTGTGATTTCCTATGGGTTTACAGTGAATAGTGTTTTCCTGTGGATTATGTGATGTTATTTTGTGTTCTTTTATTGGAAGTTTTCAAAAGAAGCCACGGAAGGCAGGTGGTGGATGAAATTTTGAGGGCAGCCGATGGATATTTGTTGGTCATGGTCTCGATTTCACGACGGCAGGCAGAGGAACTCTTCTTGAGTTAATGGCTGCGGTCTCCGACCAGTACGGTCACTGCCATAGAGGAAAGCAATGGCAAACTACCTCTTTAAAAGTGCCTAGTACATCATGATTCGCTTAAAGACTGATCATCGCAAGACAAGGACAGAGACGTTAAAATTAGCAACTTGGAACGTTAGGACGTTAAACGACGACGAAAAATTAGAGAACATAAAACAAGAAATTGAAAGGGAAAAAATTACTATATTAGGTATGTGCAAAATGAGATGGACAGAAGCAGGCATCAAGATAGATGAAGATTTCAAGATTATTTATTCTGGAGGTGAAGATCGTCATAGGGGAGTGGCAATTATTTTGGACCGGAAAACATCAAAATCTGTTCAAGGATATTGGGCCGTGTTGGACAGAGTTCTACTAGTTAAATTAAGTGGCAGACCTTTTAGCATAAATATTATTCAAGTATATGCCCCAACAGGAAAATCCAGTGAAGATAGTGTAGAAGAATTTTATAATGACATAGAGTCTGTCTTTAAGAAATGTAAAAATTCAGAAATAAACATCATAATAGGGGACGTCAATGCAAAAGTAGGAAATCAAGGGGATAGATACACAGTAGGAAACTATGGTTTAGGAGAGAGAAATGAAAGAGGATACAGAGTCGTAGAGTGGGCAAAAGAACAGGAAATGATTGTAGGAACCACCTGGTTTAAGCAACATCCTAGAAGATTATGGACATGGAGGAGTCCTGATAGCAGGATTAGAAACCAGATTGACTAAATTCTCATTAGCAGAAGATTTAGAAACGCGCTAACAGTAGCAAACACAGTTCCCAGTGCTGATTGTTATGGTGACCACAGATTACTCACAGGAACATTGAGGATAAAGTTGAAGAAAGTCAAGTATATAACAGGAAACACTAAATATGATTTGTTTACATTGAGTAATGACAAGGCAATACAAAACAAATTCAACACAGAACTACAGAACAGATTTGATATATTGTCTGATCTAGAGATATTATTCCAGGATGTGGATGATCAATGGGAAACGTTGAAGAATTCAATCAATGTGGCTGCAGAAACAACTATTCCAAAATTAAAGAAGGTGGGTCGTAAGAAATGGATGACTGAAGAAATTTTACTCCTCATGGAAACAAGAAGACTCAACAAAAATAATTCTGTCAAATATGAAGAAATTTCACAGACAAGTCAGAATATTATGTAAGGAGGCAAAAGAAGCATGGCTTGAGGAAAAGTGCTTAGAAATTGAAAACCAACACAACAGTCAAAATACCAAATTAGTGCACAAAAGAATTCAGGAACTTACTAATAAAAGAACAAGTACATCAACAGGGTGTCTAAAAACTAAAGATGGCAAAATCATAATAGAAAAAGACCGAGATTCTACATGTATGGACAGATTATGTGAAACACCTTTATGATGACAACAGAGACAAACAGTATGATATTAGATTTAATAATGAAGGACCGCCAATTTTGGAGATGGAGGTTCGAAATGTTCTTAAGCATATGAGAGCTGGCAAGGCCCCCGGTGCAGATAACATCATAACAGAAATGATTAAAGCTTTAGAAGAATTTGGACTAGAGCAAGTCACCAGACTGCTGAACACATTATATGATACTGGAGATATACCTCCTGAATTATGTAACTCTGTATTTATTGCAATCCCAAAGAAATCAGGAACCTTGGAATGTGATCAACATAGAACAATTAGTATAATGAGTCACATCACAAAGATTTTGCTAAGAATTATCATGCAAAGAGTGAGGAAGAAGATACAACCTGAAATAGGGGAAGAACAATGTGGGTTTGTAGAAGGAAAGGGTACAGTAAATGCTGTGTATATGCTGCTGAACAGTTATTGAACGTGCTATAGAAGTAAACAAGGATATACATCTTTGCTTTATTGACTATACAAAGGCTTTTAATAGAGTTAGACATGTCAACATGGTGGATATGCTTGCAGATCTACAAATTGATGGGAAAGACATTAGACTTATAAAAAACATATATTGGAAACAACAAGCTGCAATAAGGATTGATAATGAAGTGGGACAAGTATCAGCCAATTAAGAGAGGTGTTAGGCAGGGATGTGTGATGTCTCCAGATCTTTTTTCCCTATACAGTGAAAATATTTTCAGAAATGTAGAGGATATAAATGGAATCAGCATTGGAGGACAAAACATCAATAACATTAGATATGCAGATGATACAGTATTAATTACAGACAATGCGCAGGACCTGCAACAATTAGTAGATGCGGTTGTTGTACACAGTGAGCAACTGGGGTTAGAATTAAATTGTAAAAAGACTCAGGTTATGGTCGTCACTAGGAAGAAAGAAGTGCCACAATGTAATATACAAGTAAATGGAAATCTTCAACAAGTGAATCGGTACAATTATCTTGGAACAGTCATGACATCTGATGGGAGATGCCTTGAAGAGATTAGAACAAGAATCGCCATGACAAAAGTAGCCTTTAGCAGGATGAAAAACATTCTGACCAATAAAAAGATGTCAATTGAAACGAGAAAAAGAGTGTTGAGGGGATACATAGATCCTGTTCTTTTGTATGGATGTGAAACTTGGACAATGAGCAGTCAAGCTGAAAAACATCTGATGGCTGCAGAAATGTGGTTTCTGAGGAAAATGCAAAGAATACCATGGACAGACAGAAAAACCAATGACCAAGTACTACAGGAGACAAATGAACATCGTAAACTGATTAGAGAAATTAGATGTAGACAGTCAAAATATTTTGGACATGTTATGAGAAGAAATGGATTGGAGAACTTGGTGACAACTGGCAAGATCGAAGGGAACAGACCAAGAGGAAGACCGAGAGGAAAATACCTGGATGGCATGGACGAGACAGGAACACTGAGCTGATCCACGACACTGGTGATCGAGTGAAATGGCGAGTCATGACCGCCCACGCTTTCCGGCATGGCACATGATTGATTGATTGAGTATTGTTTGGCGCTCACAGAAGGAGAAGAAAGAAGTAGAGACTAGAGGATGCACTAGACAACATAAAATTTGAAAGCTATAGTTACCAACCGGGATTCGAGTAGTAGTAGTAGTAGTAGTAGTAGTAGTAGTAGTATAGTAGTAGTAGTAGTAGTAGTAGTAGTAGTAGTAGTAGTAGTAGTAGTAGTAGTAGTAGTAGTAGATGCAGTTGTAGTAGTAGTAGTAGTAGTAGTAGTAGTAATAGTAGTAGTAGTAGTAGTAGTAGTAGTAGCAGTAGTAGTAAAGTTCCAACTTCATAGCAATGTGTTGCCCCAAAATTTATGTATTCCTGTGTCACCAAAAACATATCAGGAAATGCCCATCATTGCCCCATGTGAACTCGCAAAGGAAACGATAGCTAGAACAAGACTACATTGCCCTGACAACCAGCCATCCTTCACCTGGATATGCAGATCGTTGTTGAAGAAGATGGCCGTCTGAGCAAACATATGCAGCCTGCACACTTACCATCGCATCGGGCAGGTGCTAGAGTACCAGCAACTAGCCACTTGACCATTTTCTGAGTCTGCACTTCACAACACAGCCACCATGGACACAAGCAACAAGCAATTCACAAGAAATTCACAACACTGTCACAGCAAGCAGTAAACTCAGTAGTTGGATGGCAAAATCGGGTCCTACAAGTCCAAGCATGGAGTGGGGGGGATGCACTGGCAACCCATCCTCGGAGACAATCGGCTCTCCAAGGTCTAACTGGTCAGTCTGCCTATACACCATGTTAGCCAAATAAGCCCAGCAGAAACAGAGATCACACAAAACTCCACAGATATTCCAACATGTCCATCTCTAACATTCTTTCTTCTCCACCACAACCTAAATTACAGAAACACATGGGATTCACATTTCAAGTAAATCATAAAATAAAGTTCTTCATCTTTGGTCAACTAGCAGTCTGACAAACATTGCTGTTCTAGTAATACTGATGTATAAAAGTGCTGATAAAAATATTGTGTTAATTCTCAAGTTCATGGTAACAAGCAGATCTCAAATCTAACATGTGTGTCAATAGATTACAACCAAAATATATTGTCATTTATATCAAGAACAATTACAGCACAGGGTGGCAAAACATATAAGGTGCCCACAAAAGCCTTGTGCAGATAAAACAGCACAGGGTGTCCCCAAAATCCCTGTGCAAGTAAAATGTACAGGGTGTCCCCAAAATCCCTGCTTAGATAAAATTTACAGGGTGTCCCCAAAATCCTTCTGCAGATTAAGAACTTCAAATGAATTAATTCTACAGATTTGACAGACGAACTGGCAAGGGTTAAGATACCTGTCTAACACATCATAATGTTGTTTTCACTTCCTTAATAAAACAGGGTTTTGTCAATCGGTAGTAAAATAAACATCCTGCCATGTACACAGCTCTGAGACTGCTTGGGCAGGTATCTTTCTTTCTTCTGGCACACACCACTAATGGTACAAATATTGTATTGATATTTTTTGTATTTTTTTTATATATATTGCTGTTTTAAAATTCTATCCAGTTTTTTTTTTTTTTTTCAATTTGGGTGGGTGCTGAAGGGGAAAGATAGGGTGAAGTGACCCACAGCTTAGATGTGATCAAGTGGCCAAAAGCATGATGTGCCTGTTTCTATTCTGAAAACCTGGGTATAAATCCAGTTACTGATAAAAATCTGAACAAATAAACATGTAATCTGTTCCCAAAGAAGTGGGTCTGAGTCCTAGCCATCTTGGACAAGAGTAAATAGGGAGTTCTGTATGCATGCTGCACCTACTTCTGCAACAGCACACCATCTTTTAGAATCTAGTCATGTGACTGATGAAGGCAATGTGATCTGTGTGTTAATACACAAAATGGATCAATGTTGTGATGTGCTGTAGTAGTTATGATTTGTGTGGCCACGCCTTTATTCTGTAAACAGAAAGACAGGATAGTCAGTTTAAAATTACTGTAGTAGACAATTTAACTACTAATAGAATATGTGTGTTGTATATTTCAGTTTTAAGGATTCATTGTTTTGCTTTTGTTTAATGTTGACTGACTTCTACAGTATACACCTGATGAGATGCAGTAAAATATGCCAGGCAATAATTTCTGCAATCTAATCTTTGTGTCTTAATTATAAAATAATGTCACTGTCAGTTCCTGGGGAATATATTTAGTGGATCAATCTGGAGAGATCAAGAAATGATATTGACAAATCACAAAGTGGTGAGCAAGCAGGCTTTCCATGAAACAGATCCTGCACCAACCAGATAGCCATATGATGTGTAATAATAGAGCAAAAGCACTGAACATAACTCACCCCTTTATATTGGATTTGTGGACAACGAATAGGCTTGTGGCAGCATTAACAGGGGTTCTATGGAAATTTATGAAGCAGAATGAGATCCCACAGATATTATAAACATTAACGGGGGCAACACATAAAGACATGAGATGCAGATTTCTTCATGGGGGAAAACTAAATAACACATTTCAAATAAGAAAAGGGGTGTGCCATGTATGCCTATAGTCACCATTGTTATTCTTACTTAATATAGACTGGGTTATGAAGAAAACAATAACCACCATCATACATGGTATTCATATCCTTAGTAGCACAGTGGTAAGTGTCTCTGCCTGATAAGCGGGAGCTGTTGGTTCGATTCCCTGCACTATTTTGTGTACTAGCCCCCCACCCTCTTTGGAATATACTTTTCACTTCTACTGAAATATGCCTTTCGTGATCAGGATGACGGTATATACATTCACTCACGCTCAGATGGTGACCTCTATAATGCTCAGAGATTGAAGGCCAAGACCAAAATTAGCAGGGTACTAATCAGAGAGTTGCTTTTTGCGGATGATGCTGCGATTACGACCCACTCTGAGGAAGAATTACAACATCTACTATCTGCATTCTCCAATGCTTGTTCTGAATTTGGTTTAATAATTAACAAAAAGAAGACACAGATTATGTCACAAGGTGCACATGGTGTACCATCAATCTTTATTGACGACACCGAACTGGAGATAGTAGACCATTTTACATATCTAGGATCAGAGGTAAATAGCAAATTATCCCTCGATCAGGAAATCAACATCAGGATTGGCAAGGCAGCAACAACAATGAACATGTTAGCAAAAAGAGTCTGGGAGAACAGGAAGCTTACTGCCAAAACAAAAGTCCTCGTCTACCAAGCCTGTGTCCTTAGTACTCTTCTTTATGGCAGTGAAACCTGGACAACTTACTCACAGCCAAGAGAAACGTTTAAACAGCTTTCATATGCGGTGTCTGCGAAGAATACTTGGTATTAAGTGGCAAGACAAAATCACAAATACTGAAGTATTGGAAAGATCAGGTTGTGTGACGGTGTATTCCATGCTCAGTCTTCGTAGACTTAGATGGATAGGACACGTTAGGAGGATGGATGATGGTAGAATACCAAAGGACATCTTTTTTGGTGAATTACAGACGGGTAGGAGATCTCAGGGTCGGCCTCTACTACGATACAAAGATGTGTGTAAGCGGGACATGATTGATACAGGCATTGATAATGCACATTGGGAGCACGTCACCGCTGAACGTGTTGCATGGAGGGCAACTATCAGAAATGGAATAAAGACAAAGGAGAAAATGATTGCAGATAAAGCACACACAGAGCGTGATAGATGTAAGATGGTGCAAAATGGTGGAAGTGACCATGTTTTCACATGCACCTACTGTGGGCAAACATTTGCAGCAAGAATTGGCCTTACAGCCACACTCGCCACCGCCATGGATCATAGTTATTAAGCCTTTTTGAAGCACAATGTACCAAACTATCGTCTGTCAAGACGGAAAGGTGCCAATGATGACATAGTATTCAAAGGACATTGACAGAGCAGCCTTATGATCTATACTTCTCTGATAACATCAGCCTCATATGCCACATACGGAATCAGAAGCAAGATAAATACACTTGATGGGAGGTTAAAATAATCACAGGGGACAGACAAAGATACTGAGAATAAATCAAGCAAATTATTACCTGATCTTCCTCGGTGAAACCTCACTTCAAGGGGTGGAATCAAATACCTGTTTAGGCAATCTTTGTCTAGAATGAGAGACTCAGGGGTAAGAATTGGCATGAGAGACACATCAGGAGAATGAGGGGCCTCGTCAGCCAACACTGAACTGGCACTATCAGCCGCCAGACACTGATGCATATGCTGGGATGCTGGGAAAGGGGGGGGGGGGGGGGAGGAGGAGAAAGAGGATCTGAGCACCCATGGACATGTCCGGAGATATCCCAACAGATGACTAACTAACCTATTTAGGTTAGGTAGCAATGCAATCACAGATGGGGGAACAAATAAAGATTTTAAAATAAAAATACAGAAAGCAAACTGAGATTTGATATCGCTATAAAAATATGTGGAGTCAAAAGACATTAAAAATAGTACAACATTAAATCAGTACTGCTGAATGGATCAGAAACATGGCGAACAACTAACACAATTACTAATAAATAACACCGGTCATAGCTGTCTTTAAATTTGACATGTTCAAAGGTCATCAAGGACTTACAAATACATGATCAACAATGCTAGGCAAGAGAAGCTGAGGAAGACAGAGAAAGATGTGTGTGGACACAGCTGGGCATCAAATAAGAAGTCATCTTCATCCAAATGTCCTGTGACAGAAAGGACTGGGGAGTCATGATTGCCAGGGTCTGCTCAAGAACATCATCTGAATTCAAAGAAGATCAACAATCACACACGTAGGCCTGCCTCTATTTTGTTTGCTCTGTGTGTCCAGAGAAAAGTCTTCCTAGTGATGCCATTAGCAGGTCTTGCAATGTGTCTGTCCACACCCCTTTCCACACATAGAGAGTATAGTCCCTTTATCTTCAGCCAATCAGCACTTGGCAGGTTATGTGGTCAATATATTAGGCTGACCACTTTCACTCCATGAAATGTCCTGGTGTTGATTTAAAACTAAGTTGACCTGAGATCTCTAGTCAGTGAAAAGAATCCCCACCTCGAACATGAGACCACCAAACAAGAATGCTAGGCACTGCCGAGTCGCATTCTGTTTCAATACAAAGTGTATATATGTTCACTCTCTGAAAGCAATACACGTATGCATCTTTCACTGTGGTTAAACTACAACTCACTCCCCCCCCCCCCTTCCAATCTGATCTGCTGGAAAATCTGGGGTGAAAAGAGTTGAGCTAAAACTGCACAAGTATTTTTCGGACACCCTGTACATCCAATTTAATTTACAATGGCTGAACAAACAACAAAAGCATTGTTTCGTAAAAACATGAGCCTTGTTTTCAAATGTTTCAAAGACAAAAGTAAACAAGTTGCATGAATTAGAAAACAAAATAACCACTTGTCTGTGGAACCTGGCAATTAAGAATAAAGTTGACACAATGGCATGTAATTAATCTTTTAATTAAAATTGAGTTTCTTAAAATAATGTGTTGTTCACAAGTAACATATAATGCTAACAAATATTTTACATACACTTTTAATGTTAACATTCTGAAAGTTGCGAGAATCAACTTGATTATGTATTCTTTATAGTCCAGTTGCCATTTTTGACCGATAGAATTCTTTCTTTGCTTTAGTAAAATAAAAGTGATTACTGTCATTGGGGTGTGAAGCACTAGGTAGTCCCAAAGTGATTACTGTCATTGGGGTGTGAAGCACTAGGTAGTCCCAAAGTGATTACTGTCATTGGGGTGTGAAGCACAAGGCCTTCACATATTCGAGACCATGACACATAATATGCACGCTGCTCACATTAAAACCCTTGGTAGTTGCAATGTTTTTTAAAGGATTAAAATAGGCCACTGTCACCCCTAAACAATGTCATCTACTACCTATAGTACCACCTTGCGGTGTAGGACAGGGGGTCTTGAGCTGAGGAATTAAGGCCGCCTGGCTAGTGCAGATGCCGTGAACTGTGCAGGTTAGGGTTTAAGAAATTAAGTCCACACCTTTCCGACCTGTCTTTGAGCCAGCCAATTCCTAGTCCTCAGAAATAGGCCACTAACCAGGCTAAATTTTAAAATTAGAAAAGCTACCCCAAGCCTAGACTATAGTTCAGCTAACAGGTGTTGCCAACAACCTTACCTAGACTATAGTTCAGCTAACAGGTGTTGCCAACAACCTTACCTGGACTATAGTTCAGCTAACAGGTGTTGCCAACAAGCTTATTTAGGCTATAGTTCACCTAACAGGTGTTGCAAACAAGCTTATTTAGGCTATAGTTCAGCTAACAGGTGTTGCCAACAAGCTTATTTAGGCTATAGTTCACCTAACAGGTGTTGCAAACAAGCTTATTTAGGATATAGTTCAGCTAACAGGTGTTGCCAACAAGCTTATTTAGGCTATAGTTCACCTAACAGGTGTTGCCAACAAGCTTATTTAGGCTATAGTTCACCTAACAGGTGTTGCCAACAACCTTATCTAGGCTATAGTTCACCTAACAGGTGTTGCCAGCAAACTTAGTTTAGTTTATTTTAGTTTTGACCTGAGCTTTTGACCTTTTTATAATTATTTTATTTTACTTTTTCAGGGGCTGAGTGGTCTCGAGGTATGGTGTCCGCCTCGAGTGCTGGAGGTCCCGGGTTCAGGCCCCGGTGAGGACCAGGATTTATTTAAAAAATCCACCTGGATGTCCAGTAATAAAATTTCCCCTGGTCTCTGGGTAGTGAGATCAGACGCCCGTGTGTATTGTTGCGCACGTAAAAAATCCCTTGGCATTTGGAAATTGAAAAAGAGTTGCCTAACGGCGCTGGCCGGGCAAAATTTCGAGTTAAAAATCTACCCAAAGTATTTCAGGCTCCTCGCCGATGCAACGGAGTTCGTGCATTGAGCTGAGTTTCTCCAGACTCAGGTTTGAGTTAGGAAGAAAAACGGAGCACTTATGGGTTAAACCGTGTGCTGTGATGTTGATCCAACGACTAAACTAAACTTAGTTTAGTTTAGCTAGTTTAGTCGACGGATCAACATCACGGCACACAGGTGTAATCCATAAGTGCTCCATTCTACTCCTAACTCAAGCCTGAGTCCGGAGAATCTCAGCTCAGTGCACGAACCCTGTATCACCGGCGAGAATCCTGAAATACTTTGGGAAGATTTTTAACTCAAAAATTTGCCCAGGCAGCGCCATTAGGCTACTCTTTTTCTATTTCCAACTGGCAAGGGATTTTTTACGTGCGCAACAATACACACAGGCATCCGATCTCATTACTCAGAGACCATGGGCAATTTTGTTACTAGAAGTCCACGTGAAAAAATCCCGGCCCTCATCGGGGCTTGAACTCTCCAGCACTCGAGGCAGACACCATACCACGAGACCACTCAGCCTCCTGCCAACAAGCTTATCTAGGCTATAGTGAGGTTTTCATAGAACCTACAAAAAAGACTGTGTACCAACTAATTATTGACTGCTTCCATCGATGGAAGCGACAGTCACTATACAACTAGCTAGTTCAGCAACCGCCCGGACGCCATTTTTCTTAAATAGCAGTTCACAATACAAACCACCACAGACAGATGTAAAAGCATTCCACATGAAACCCACAGCTCACAGTGTGGCTCCACCACTTAACTCAATAGCTGGGCCACGGAACCAATGTAATACAGGCCTTTGGCGCTTTCTCAGATACAATTACATACATCTTTGGTATTCTCGTCATTATTATATAAAAATCTATACTGTCAACATAGGTTGAAATATACTTTATTTCTAAAACAAAAGTCAAGTCAGGTATCCATTATAAAACAAAAGTCAAGTCAAGTATCCATTATAAAACAAAAGTCATGTCATGCATCCATTATAAAGCATAGAACACATCTCCAAAAAGACATAGAATATACACTTAGCCTCACTCGGTAAATGAAGGAGCTGCATCTTTGTTCCTGTAGTGTGTATGAGCAAGCAACAACACCCTTTCCATGCCTTGAGGCTGACTGGGTTTACACTGCAGGCCCTATATTTCTATTGATGGGGTCAATACCATGTTGACTACCTTTACTCTCCACAACAGTTTCTGGTGCTCACTTTAACCTGCACCAAACTGGGAGGCCAGGTGGTTTTAACAAATGGGAATTTGAGCACATGACTGTCGGGCTGACAGGCAAGCATGTCTGTCCCTGCACTACCAGAGCTGCTCTAATGTGTATATCACTGTCAAATTACAGTTTTATACCTCAGTAACAGCCTAGCATGCTACAAACTGAAATACTCCCAAGCTTCATCAATCTTCCCTGTGGCCAGTAGAGATGCTAGCCAAACTTAGTCCTGGACTACATGTCCAAATAAACATAAAATATGACTGGGAAGCTCGACAAAAGGAAAATCACAGATTCAGGCAAATTTTTTCACCCAGAGTTTTTATCAGTGAACAAATACAAAAGAACTGGAATACTTTACCCTCTCTGTCTGTGTGTGTGTGTGCGTGTGTGCGCACGCATGAATTCATGCGTGTGTTGTTTATTGATCAGATGACTTCCATCTCATCCCCAGTTAAGCATTCTTGTTTTTAGTTTTATTGTGTTATTCTTGTTCATTGACAAAGACAGGTGAAGAGAGGCATGCTTTGGGCAGAGTGGCAGGCTCCAACAACCAAACATAGAGAGCATGTGTTGGATTTTTCCACCCAGGACATGCTGGTGTGGTGGAAAATGAGCAGGCAGACAGATTGGCTGGGTTGGCGAGGTGTTGGTGCGTGATAAGGTTGATGTGGCCAGGGCCCTTTGGATCTGTGTATCATGCAGAAGAACAGACAGATCATGATGGCCTGGAGAGAATGTTGCTGCAGGGAGTGACCAGATGATCTGGCTGACACTCAACACTCCAAGGAAAGGCCAGATGGACACATAACCAGAATGCTACTGGTACCATTAGTATTGGGACTCTTCTCTGGCTGTTGCAGAGGATGGAGCACGGATGGTGGAGCACAGATGGCAATGTCCTGAGTACTGTGATGTAGGCTCTTGACTCAACTGAGCTGATAACGACTTTGGTGAACAATGTGCCTGTATCTGTGTGTGTTTTTCCTTGTGCAGAGTTTTCTGGTCATATTTTGCATTTGTTTGGATTAAAGTGCTCAACAGCAGCCAGCCCCTCCATCGCGATACCATGATTCATGAAGACATAACCAGGACAATAAATCCACTTCTTTAGGGTGGCAAACAAGAAGATTCCAGGTGGAAAAATACTGCAGGATCAGATGTGGGGAACATCTGTGGGTTTGGGAGAATCAAGATGACAAGTGTGGGAGAATCGAGATGATAGCATAGGAGAGTCAAGATGAAAAGTGTAGGAGAATCAAGATGAAAAGCGTAGAAGAATCAAGATGAAACTTGTGTGAGAATAATCAAGATGAAACTTGTGTGAAAATCAAGAAGAAAAGCATGTGAGAATGAAGAAGAAAAGTGTAGGAGAATCGAGATGAAAAGTGTAGGAGATTTGAGATGAAAAGTGTAGGAGATTTGTGATGAACAATGAACGAAAATTGAGATGAAAAGCTTAGGAGAATCCAGATGAAAAGCATATGAGAGAATCAAGATGAAAAACATCTAACGATTTGAGACCTTGTGTCCATTAATCATGTAAGAGCCATCTGTTTTGAACTTAATGAAAAAACTTTACAAATATACATTGTCCCATGGCTTAGGTCTTCGCACATTTCAAGCTAAAGTGCACTGATTTGAGGTGACCAGTTGCCTTCTTAGTTTACAAATATACAAAAATGGATATAATCAACACACATTTTTACCTTTAATACACTTTCTCACTCGCCCAGTCACACAGTCTGTAAAAGACTACAAATAAGAAAACACAGCTAATGTCCATGATGTGGAGCAAGACAGTAAGAAAGCTGGCTTTTGCCTTGACACAAGCTGTAGTATAAGTCATGGATCTCAAATGTAATTCTAAAGACAAGTGTTGGTTTCAGGTGAAGAACGGCATGAAAAGCACACACAAATGTTTCCAATCATAGTGTTGAACATAAGGAATACATGACTGCGACAAGACCACCAGAAATGTGCCTATAGCCATCACTAACCTTCAGAAAGATGGTGAATGTCTCAGGGTTCTGTGAGGCATTAAACCAGCTTCCGAATCTGTACAGGACATAGCATATTGAGGTACCATCTGGTCAACATGCTAAAGGTAGGAGCTGCTGATGAATGCCAACTCTGGAACTGGCAATATGGCAGCTGCAGAACTGACACACACACACACAGACAGAGACAGTGTCTTCAAGCTACACCAGCTGCAGCCAAGGACAAACCTTTGGGAGACATCAGCAGCCTGATGTTGGAAGCTGCTTTCTTCACATGCAGAGACACCTTGTTCAGTTTGGCTCTTCTATCTTAGTGTATAGAGACCTTGCTCAGTCAGCCTCTTCTACTCTAGGGTACAGAGACCTTGTGACCTTGTTCAGTCAGCCTCTTCTACTTTAGGGTACAGAGACCTTGTGACCTTTTTCAGTCAGCCTCTGCTAACTTAGGGTACAGAGAGCTTGTGACCTTGTTCAGTATGCCTTTTCTACCTCAGAGTAGAGAGACTGAGACTTCTTTAATGTGTCTCTTCAATCCTGGAGCATCGAGAGTCCTTGTGACCTTGCTTAATCTGTCTCATCTATCCTGGGATACAGAGGGACTGTATGGTCTTGTATTTCTGAACTTTGGCATAATTTAACACATCCTAGCATCATATTCTTCCATATATAAAAAAAAAGCCGGTGAGATGCCACACTGAGAACACAAACCCCTGTACAGCAACAGGCAAATATGCTACCACTCTACCACACATATGCCTATACATAACACATTCAAGTATAGTTCTAGAAACAGCCGGCGTGCAACCAACCGTAGATGCTGCTAGGAGTCTGTAAATTGATCACTGTAAGTACTATCTGCAACAACAAAATTTACATCAGTTTTTAACAAACTATTTTTTTGAGAATTTACATTCGCCTCGGGCGCTGTGGTTTTCATCTGATCACCTCCCTCTTTGTCTTCTGCTGATCCTGCAGATGGGCCCTGCAAAGAATGCTGCCATGGAATAAACTCGTCGTCTGGGTTCGGTTGAGAAGTCTGAGGAGATGGAGCTCTGCCCACAATACAACCCTCCTCTTCTGGTTTGTCACAGGGGTCATCTGCAAGACATTCAGCAAACGAATCCGTGGGAGATTTGCTGTCATGAGTGTACAAACAGGATTCATCCATGCTGCTCTGCAACTGAAGATCTGCTATAGATGATGCCAACACTGTGTCTTCTTCTTCTTGTAGCACCGTTGGAGTTGTGTTCTCATCTTCATCTGTCCCACTATCCTCAGCTACTTCCTCCTCCACAAGGACCCCACTCCTCATGGACGCTGGAGACAAATCAAAGAAACGAGGACTACTGATGCTCTCCCGAGAGTCTATGCTGAGATCTGCACCAGATCCTCCCCCTTGCAAACTCACCTCAAGAGGCACAAGCTCAACGATGGTATCACTATGAACCACATCCCGAGGGCGGAACTTGAAAACATGTGACCACATGGGCTCTGAGGCCGGGGACTCACTACGGCTTGTATTGTCAGTGAACACGCTATCACCATCAAAAAATGTTTCGGCAACAGCGTTCTCTGAAGCAGCTTTTGTAACTAATGAGTTTCCTGAGCTCTTTTGTTGCAGGACTTTGTTGCTGCCATTATGATGACCTTTGTTACTGTTCTTGATTTGACTGCTCAGACTACAACTAAACTGCTGACTGCAACTTTCAACAATGGTGCCGGGATGCCGACCAACCCCCCAATCTACCCTCCCTTTTCTGCTGTTGTTTCTCTCTTTTACTGTAGGGCTAAGGAACCAATCAGATCGCTGGCGGAGGCGCTCTAGCTGTTTCCTCTTGACGGAATTATACCGACTAAGACACCGACTTTGATAATGAGAACGAACTTCATTTAAGTTGTCCTCGAGTGATTTTGGTCGCTGCAAATAAACAACATAAGCAGAGATTAAAATAAAACTGAGCATTTACGTGTATTCAACATCAACTTACTACAAAATACCTCTTCTACTGCCAAAGGAATGTTGGCCCTCAACCAACTCTAGCCAAGCATATTGTACTCTTGTTGATGATTGTCTGAACTCCGTAGTCTACAAATACTGCTTCTAATTTGAAATCTACAGATATCACTTCTAATTTGAATGATTCAAATACCACTTCCAATTTGAAATCTACAAATACCACTTTTAGTTTAAAATCTACAAATACCACTTCTGCTCTGAAATTTACAAATACCACTTCTAGTTTGAAATCTACAAATGCCCTTTCTATTTTACAAAGACAAAACTTGCCCCTACCATGCTATCCAACCATGGTTCCCAATCTAAAAATGCTCTACTATGTTGCATACAGAGGTCAGCATGGCTGAGAGTTGTAAGACATTGACACTTCCAGTGTGCTGGCTGCGAGGTAGTGGGTTTATTCAACTCAATGGCCTTGAGTGTTGACTTCTCGTTCACAAAGCAAAGGGAGGTCAGCAAGGCTGAATGGATGTGAGTGCTCACTCTTAATCGTCTGGTGTGCTGATGCCGAAGTAGTGGGTTCATCCATTACATGGGTCAATTGGACTAAAATGTTGACTTCTCGTCCTTGACTTGGGGACGTAAATTACAATTACCTCAGAAGTCGGAGTGGGTTCGCCTGATGGCGAGGGACACTAGTAATAATGAAAGCTAATCCACACAGTCCAGTGCACTAAAAGTAGTAGCAAATGTATGGACTATGCTTGAGTTCAAAGCGAGCAAACGCAAAAAAAAAAAGCAATGGCAAACTACTGCTTAGAAAATCAACCCCTGGTTGATTGCAATGTTGTGCTAATTACATGCAAACAGGCAGCTAAAGTCTGATAAGCATACCTTTGCCATGTGCCCCAGTCTCGTAAGTCTGCCAGCCTCTGTATCATGTAAAGTTTGTTGATGCTTCTTTATGTCTCCAAAACAGACTCCTTGCACTCATCACAATATAGATCATTCACATAATGTTTCACCTCCCTGTACATCCCAACTACTCTCTCTCTCTCTCTCTCTCTGGATTGTTTATGTTCATAGCATTCATTCGAAAATGTTTTTTTCTATGTGACTGTAACATACACAAAGATGTAGGTTATTTTTTTTTCTGTGCTCGCTCACTTTGAACTCAAGCGTAGGCCTTACACACTATTCATGGTTGCGCTGGACTGAATTTTACATGTGGATTAGCTTTCCCTATTAACAGTGTCCCTCGCCATCAGGCAAACTCACTCCGTACTTATAACTTATGTCCCCAAGTCAAGGATGGCAGGCCAACATTTTAGTCCAGCTGTCCGGTGTAGGGGTTGAACCGCTTACCTCAGCATCAGCACACCAGATTTTTAAGAACATGCGTTCTTACCCATTCGGCCATGCTGACCTGCAGATGTAGGAATGATGGGTGACTGGAAGGGCCAAAGATTGTAAGACAGGCAAGCGTGCCTGATGTTTGATCCTTTGAAAATAATGTTCATTCATTCGTTCTCTTTCTCACATGCAAGTACAGAAATCATCTTCTTCTTCTTCGTTCCTCTTTTGAGGGGAATATATCACACCTAATTGTTGAGCTGAGCTAAGAACCAACATCACGGCACTCGGGACATTCCTGTGCGCTCTCCGTCCCCTCGTTCAACAGCCAGCAAAGAGTCCCACTAGTAATCGTTCTGACCGCTATCTGATTGAAAGGTTCTCCTGGTCTTCCCTCTCAGTTTTGAGATTCTTCCAGAACTCCTGCCGATCCCCCCCCCCCCCCCCCCCCCCCCCCCACAATATCATTCTTTCCACATACAGATTCTCAATCTTTCCCCCAAGCTTCTCCACCTGGTTCCATAGGCGTTAGACCACCTCTCCCTTATCCATAGGTAACCTATCACCAAGCTGTGCATCCCCTGCCAGCCTATCAGACTGTTCCTTCCCCCCCCCCCCCCCCCACTCCCGCATGGCCAGGGCACCCACACCTAGTTATACACCTCAAAGGTCAGAGTGTCTGACTTCGGCATGCATTTTGTTTCAGATTTGCTTCCTCTAGACAGATTCCACCCAAGGTAACCGGCTCTATCTACCCATAGGTGGGTTTTCTTTCCCAACAATTCTGGTCAGGGCAACAGCCTAAAAGTCTGCTCTATTTCATCCTTATCTGAGAAGGCAAAGTGTCCTCAGTGGCCAAGAGATCAGGGGGTTGTGTGGCATCATTATCATGCTTGGGGGGGGGGGGGGGGGGGGGGGGGGGAGAGAGAGAAAGAATTTTTAACCCTTTTCAAACACAGGAATCCTAGGAAGGTTATCCTAGTCAACAAACACCCGCAGCAGTCGGATGTGTCTGCCCAACGGCACAAAAACGCAGCTCTGCTGTAAACTGGCACAACGCAATCACATCCATAAAAACTCTCCGGATGAACGCAGAAGAAGAAACACAGAAATAAACTTACTGAGGCCACAAGAAAGTCACATACAACACAGATAAAGAAGCATACACAGAAAGAAACATAACGACGGACAGAAAACAAATCACCTTGGACACATCCGGGGAAGGGACAAGTGAAACCTCAGGGGCTGACAATGTGGATGTGTTGATCATGAGCTGATTGTCAAAACTGCCCTTGCCTTCCCTCGAATGCCTGCCTGCTCCTTGGAATGACAGGGGGCTCTCATTACACTCATGTTCTTCCTCTAGCCCTTCATCTTTGTCTTCCACTTGCTCCACCCTTGTCACCTCAATGATGTCTGTCCTTTCCTCTGTAAGATGTAATATTTACACATTTATACACTCATCTATCACAAATTATAGGCACCAATCACTTTACAAATATATTTTTAAAAACCATTTACATTACAAATGAACCCCGAGTCATTCAAATTGCCAACATTCTTTTCCTTAATTAATGTTTTCTTGGAATTCACTCGCTTTGAATTCAAGCGCAGTCCGTACACATGCTGCTACTATTAACAGTAGTTGTCACTATTGGGGAGTGCACTGGATTGATTTTTGCGTGTGGATTAGCTTTCCCTATTACTAGTGCCCCTTGCCATCAGGTAAATCCACCCTGACTTCTGAGGTACTTGTAATTTACGTCCCCAAGTCAAGGACAAGAAGTCAACATTTTTGCCCTGCTGACCTGTGTAGGGACTGAACCCGCTACCTTGGCATCTGCACACCAAATGCTTAAGAGTGAGCACTCATATGTAAACAGCTATGCTGGTCTCCCTCAATTCAGATGACTCAAAATGTACATATTTGTTGTTTTTTTCATTTATCACTCCCTAACAATTAATGGATCGATCAATCAATGCCTTTGACTGCCAGACTGTGACGAAGGAGTCTGTGGATGCAATTTGCAATCCCCCGCTCAAAACACAGCTGCAGGCGATTTGGAAGCAAACTGCATTGCTCTGGTTTTCATAATATGGTATGAATGCCAGTCATTCAGATAGCAATGTCAAACTACTGAACATAAACATGCTAAGACAGCAGTCACATAATGCTGGGGCTGACTGCGACATCCTGTAAAGGATATGCAGCTAACTTTGAATGCTAACGTAACTAACAATGATTGCCTGGAAAAGGCTAATGAAGCAGAACATGATATACAACTATAAGATATACAACTATAGGATATTTTTTTTTTTGCATATCCTTTACAGGACATCACTGTCAACACCAGCATCTTTCAGCTGTATGTTGATTTCTTGGCAAGATTACGCTCAGTAGTTTGCTATTGCTTTCTGAGCGGCCAGCTCACATACCCCGTAAGTTACCCATGCGATTCGAACCACTGCCGATTCTCACCGTCATCACGTCACCTACGAGAGTATACGAGACTACGGAGAAAAGTCGCTAACCTCTAAGCCACGAAGCCGGCATAGGATATATAACTATAAGATATACAACTATAAGATATACAACTATAAAGTATACAACTATAAGGTATACAACTATAAGGTAAACAACTAAAAGGTATACAACTATAAGGTATACAACTATAAGATATACAACTAAAAGGTAAACAACTATAGGATATACAATTATAAGGTATACAACTATAAGATATACAACTGTAAGGTATACAACTATAAAGTATATAACTATAAGATATACAACTATAAGATATACAACTATAAGATATACAACTGTAAGGTATACAACTATAAAGTATACAACTATAAGATATACAACTATAAGGTAAACAACTATAAAGTATACAACTATAAGGTATACATCTATAAGGTATACAACTAAATGGTATATACAACCATAAGGTATACAAATATAAGGTATACAACTATAAGGTAAACAACTATAAGGTATACAACTTTAGATATACAACTATAAGATATACAATAGTAAGGTATACAACTGTAAGGTATACAACTATAAAGTATACAACTATAAGATATACAGCTATAAGATATACAACTATAAAGTATACAACTATAAGATATACATACAACTATAAAGTATACAACTATAAGATATACAACTATCAGGTATACAACTATAAGATATACAACTATAAGATATACAAATATAAGGTATACAACTATAAGGTATACAACTATAAGGTATACAACTATAAGGTATACAACTATAAGGTATACAACTATAAAGTATACAACTATAAGGTAAACAACTATAGGATATACAACTATAAAGTATACAACTATAATGTATACAACTATGAGGTATACAACTATAAGGTACACAACAATATGATATACAACTATGAGGTATACAACTATAGAATATACAACTATAAGATATACAACTATAGCATATACAACTATAAGAATAAGACAGTGTTTGTTGATCATGTAATGAGAAGAGGCACATTGGAAAATGTGATGACTGGAAAGATCAGCGAAGGAAGAGGCACAGGCAGACAAAGTGAAATAGTGCCAAATGGCCTAAGACTGTAGCATGGAGGGATATCATCAGTAGATTTAATCCAGAACACCAGGGATGGAGATCTGTGGAGATGTATGAATGCCTACACCATTTGTCATGGCACATGATGATGATCAATCAATCAAATGACCACCTGTCCAGCAAACAAGGGCACTAGCCACTGCGCGACTCCGTGAGGTGGGGAGGGGGTCTGAGCATTTATGAACTGAATGGTTCAATTTGAGGAGGGGGTCTCAGAACTTATAGACTGAATGGTTCAATTTGAGAAGGAGATCTCAGCACTTAGGGACTGAAGTCACTGAAAAACAATATACATTCTCATATAAACAACTCATTAAGGCACCATAAATATTCTGAATATAACTAATAAATGATCCACTGAAACTTTTAACTTAAAAACAAGTCACTAACCCACACCTGGAGGTTGTTAACAACACCCTCTCCCTTCTTATAACAGCCCACCATACATACAAAGCCAGTACTTACGTGGAATGGGTTGAGTATCTGGGACAAACGTATAGTGGTACAGCTCCTGTATATGTATGCCTGTATGGGTCGTCTCCGTAAAGAACCTGATGTTCTCAAAGCCAAACATGTCCGCCACAGCAAAGTTGTCAATTAGGAACTGCATAATACGGCTGGCCTTTTCAACCTGATTTAACCAATCATTCGCATAAAATTGACAGTAAATCAGACTGGCATATGTTTCATTACCGTACATTCATATATAACACATACAACCATTTGATTAGATATTTGAACAGGCTTCAGAGATGTGATATTTTAGAAGAAAGTTGAGAACATCATGGACTCCGAAGACAAGTGCCGGGATTATGAGAATTGCAAACGCTGCTAGCAATATTCAAAAACATAAGGACAAGAAAACAAATGTATGGGGTATATCAACTGGTCTACTAGATAACTAACAAGTGTACAACAATGTATTCCCTTTGTGATCAAATTAATTCACAATCAACTTAAAGCAACTGTAAACAGAGCATTCTGTGTTGCAACAATGATCAGATATAAAACTAGCTTGATAGCTTCTCCATCTGTAAAAGAACCACTGTCTCCATACATCAAATCAAACTGTATTTATAAATTCCAGAGTGAATGGCAAGCAACTTACATAAGTAGAACCTGGAAAGACAATCAGCATATCAAGTAACAGAGCATATACCAGTGTGGGAGGAAAAGAAAGTTAATCAGCACTCATGAATCCCTGTGCAGTCGACAGGTCATAAAACTTCAAAGTCGGCCATCACGGAACATTTGCTTATTAGCAATCATAGAGTAAATAAACAAAACGTATTTCATATACTGAAATTGACAAACAATAATCTGTTATAAAACTGTCATCTACTGCCTATAGCACCTTGTTGTGTATGGCGGGGAGAGAGGGGGGTCTTGAGCCTGAGGAATTAAGGCCACCTGGCTAGTGCAGTCGCCGCAAACTGTGCAGATTAGGGTTTTCTTTCTGCACCTGACCAAAATAATCCACACCTTACCAAGGATTCAAACCTGGGTCTCCCAAAGGAGAATCTGGCATTCTAGCCACTCGGCCAGCTGCTCCTGTACAAACAATAATCGGCTGCTCAAATATATTGAAACATTATTAATGAGGCGATTCCAGTCATTGCTATGCAAACACAAGGACTTTCTTTTAAATCTTAGACTGTCACGGGGATAACATTCTTCACATTTGAACAATATCACTATGTATTTAGTATTTCAGCAAAGTATTATTCATTTTTTATTCTTCTTCTGGCTTTCGTATACCAACAGAGCATAGGCTAGCGACCATCTCACACCCAGCCACTTGTCCATGATTGGTTGGATCCTGCAGATCAAATCTTCATGGGTTGAGGTAGTCAGTCTCATGCCACCCCTAAACGAATGGTCACACTTTGGGGTTTGCAGTTCAAGTCTTCATGGGTGGAGCTAGTCAATCTCATGCCAGCCCTAAACCAATGGCCACACTTTGGGGTTTGCAGCTCAAGCCTTCAACCAATGGCCACACTTTGGGGGATGTCAAATGTTATGTATATTCAACACTATCATATATGGCGCAGAAGCCTGGACACTGAACAAGCAATTAGAAAGTCGAATAGATGCCCTGGAGATGTGGATATACAAAAAAATATGTTATATTGCATGGAAACAGAAACAATCAAATGCAGCGGTTCTAGAAAAACTGAGAATGAGCAGAGAGTTGATGAAAGAAATAAAAAAGAGGCAAGTGAAATATTTTGGCCATGTTAAAAGACATAATATTCTTATAAAATCCATACTGGAGGGCAAGGGAGCAAGAGGTAGACAATGAAACAAGTGGGAAGATAACATCAAGAGATGGACGTACATCAGTCTGACAGAATGTACAGTCAAGGCGAGAGACAGTGTTGGAGATTCATTGCAGCCAACCTTCATTGTGGAGACGGCACCTGATTGATTGATTGATTGACTGATTGGGGGGTGTGGTAATATCACACTGTCCACCTTTACTCCCTACATGTCCTGATATCCATTTTAGGCTGTATCAACCTGGGAGTCCAGTATACATTGTCTATAATCCCTGCAATGAATGACATGGACTTAAACACATGACCACCGAGATGGCAGGCCAGTAGGCTAAACACTGCACAACTGGAGCACCCATACAAATGTGCATGTCCTTTTTATTTTTATTTTTTTTTGCATTTTATTGGGGCACTAGCTCGCTTTGAACTCAAGCGTAATCCATTCACACTACTTCCAGTAGTGCTGGACTGAATTTTGCGTTTGGATTAGCTTTTACCTATTAATAGTGTTTCTCACCAACAGGTGAACCCACTGACTTCAGAGATACTTGTAATTTATGTCCCCAAGTCAAGGACAACAGGTCAACATTTTAGTCCATCTGTCCGGTTTAGGGGTTGAACCTCGATGCACACCGGATGTTTAAGAATGTGCATTCTTACCCATTTGGCCATTCTGACCTGCGTGCATGACCTTTGAGGACGCAGCAATCAACACCAACACCATGTTGATTTTCTAGACAATTTTACGTTAAGTAGTTTGCCACGGTTATGTGATCAAGAAGTCAATGGTGAAGTCCAAACTAAAGCCGCGTGTAGGAAACCATCATGGTATTGTGTCATTAGTGCTCTGTAAGTTTAAAAAACAGGCTCTGGGGCGAAGGTGTTACGGGCGCAGTTCGTAATCCCATATACCACACTCAAAAAACAACTGAGAGTGATTCGGCAGCAGACCGCCTTATGTTGGTTTTTTATGAAATGGTATGGGTGCGGTCATTCAGAAAGCAATGGCAAACTACTGTATGTAAACTTGCCCAGGAATCACGACAGCCAAAACATGCTGGGGCTGACTGCTACATCCTGTAAAGGATATGCAACTAAAGTTTAACAAGCTAAAGCAATCTTATCCCTTCACCTACATCAAAGTCTGCAGCTGAAAAAAGAAATAAAACTGAGGAAAATAAGTGTCATTTAGACAGAATCATAAAATAACGCTGCTAGAGATTGCCCGATACCTTGGCGGGATCCTCTGCACAGGTGTGAAACATGCTACCAGCGACGCTGCGAGACAGCGCCTCCACCGACATGCTGTTCTGTTCTTGGAAAGTCACAATGCGAAACCAGGTGCCAAACAACAAGGCAATCAGCTGTTGATGTGCTGGTGCCAGAGTTTCGATAAAACTAGAATTTCAAATGCAAAGCATATATGTAATATTAAGACATCCATCCACTTTAAGGGCATTCATATAAACAAACAGGTTTTAAAATTATTAAAGCATATATTAACATTTTTTACAGGCACACACAAGTTAGGCCAAGAGGAAACTAGAAACAATATATGATGTTTGTGGAGAATCCTGAGACACACAAGAAAAGACATTTACAGAAATTAAGAAATAAGAATGGGAACAAGAACATATATAAACATTTCTTACAGGCACACACAAGATAAGCCAAGAGGAAACTATAAACATCAAATGTTTGTGGAGAATCCTGAGACAGACAAGAAAAGACATCTACAGAAATGAAGAAGTGAGACACCTGGGAACAGCACAAATTCTAAATTCTGCACTGAAATAACAGATCTGATGATCAATCATGTAATTAGGATAAACAGAAACTGCCCCTTGGAGGGGAATGCCTCCACCCATCCATCATTCCCCCCTGAGCATTGGATTGAAGTCTTATTCTGCCACCCTTTATCCTCAAACAAAACAGTTTAAAGTCGAGAGGATCAACTTCATTGCACCGGGTTTTATCCCATATGGCTGTCTCTTTCTGCAGGGCGGCCTGCCGAAAGCGCCACACAAAGCATGAAATCTGTAGCTCCAGCGATGACCCCCAGGAGGCTCTGAGAAATATGCACTTGTGAACCGAAAGATGTGGCCCAGAATCAAACCCACAACCTTCAGAGGCAGACGGCTTGGCCACTTCGCAATGGAGACTCTCATTCATCTTCATTGGGGTATTTCATCCAGTGGGTTTGAAAGTTTGGAGTCATGAGTTCTAAGAAGGCTGGATGAAGAATGACTTGTGTAATGAATTGGATTAAAGTGAGGAAGCGTTGCACAACTCTGCAGTAAGCACCTGACGAGATGCAGTAAAATGTGCCTAGGCAATAAATCATGCAACATGTTGTTTGTTACTTCTGTGTGTAAATTTACAAATGTTAAGCCCTCTTTAACGAAAAGCCCCTCTGAGAAATGATAAATCACAACCAAGATATATAAACAAATCGTAAAGTTCTTCGTACTTGTGTACAGCTTTGATCTGGTCAACTTTCTGGACCAGGGTTAGCACATTCAGCAACTGGGCCTCCCCCTCAGGTGTAAACACCCCACCTGGGATCTTCAGCAAGAACTTCTGAAAGTACATCATGTCAACAAAATACTTATTTTTTTTTGCTTGTTAAAACCAAACTATCAATTTTTATTATATATTAGAAACAAAATACTCAAAGGAATTGTTTTTTTAAACAACAAACTACTCATTTTTATTATTTGTTAGAAACAAATTACACATTTCTATTGTTTGTTAACATCAGAAACAACTAATTTCTAAGATTTGTTAAAAACAAATTACTCATTATCCTTGTTTTTTTTAAACAGCCTATTCTTCTCGCAATTTCCTTTTTTTTACCATTATCTGTAGAATGCCAATCTCATTATGGCATGCCAAAAAGTTTCTCGACCTCTTGCCATTTTGGCTGCCTTATGCCCTCTTACGCTCAAGGTTTCTGCATTGGCTTGTGCCCATGTTCATGAGGGTCAACCCCAAGATTAATACAATCATGGAGACCTAGTCACTTGTCAGTTATAATGTCCCACAGCAGTAACACCAGAAATGTATAATACATAGCCAGTTGACTTCACTGTGGACAGGCTAAATGTTAAGGACAGGCTGACAGGTAAGGCTACTGTGGAAGGTGGTCAAGTCATGGACCTGGCTGACATTCTGAATGCGCTGCGAGAAGCAAGTCGTTTGCAAGAACCAAGTGATGACTGTGAATCTACAACCATGGTCAGGCTGCGAGAACGGCAAGTTAAAAGAGGGGTGGCAAAACAAGGACACTATGCAGGAAGCCAAAGAAGATTAATAAACCAACATAGGACTGGTGTCATGAGCTGCTACACGGTGCAGGATTTACTGAGGAGGGGATCTGAGCACTTATGGACTGAATGTTTTGATGTGCAATAAGGATGATCTGTCAACTAACTAACTATGTCAACCCCAGCTCTTCTTCCCGGAACCATGCCTTCCGTTACTGTTCTCTCCAGCCCTGATTTAATATGGCTAAAGTATTTCAGTTTCCGAGAAACAATTATATTTATAAGCCAATTTTCTTTGAATCTTGTAGAACGTCATTATTTTTCTTCTTGGTCCACGACATTCTAAGATCTATTCTGTGACATGAGCTCAAAAGACCACAATTTTTTCTTTAGTAAATTTCAAGCCAGTCTGCCCTCTGACTGACTGACAGGAACCTTGCCGTCTAGATAGATGATAGTTTGTAAAATACAGGTATACCTCTCCATAGCACAAAGTCTGGATAGAATTTAGAGACCATATTTTGCCCATACCTCATGATCCCTCTCTCGCCCTGCCTAGTTTACTCCAGAGGAAAGGTAATACCAATATATCCAAAACAAAGCAAACTGCAGAAGCTCCAGATCAGCAAAGCAATGCTCCAACTGTCTGCCTGCCAGAGCTTCTATCCTAGACCAATTGCTGACCAAGACTTACAGCTTGGTCTGCCCCACCATGACATTTAGTATTTAAGCATTTTTGTGCACTAGACTAGGGTTTGTACCCTCCCAATTACGCTCCTTCACCCAAAGCTGGCGGTCCAATTGTGGTGTTAGGTTTAGTGAGCGCTGTCCAACATTCAGCACTAACAGAAAGCAGGTAGCACCCTCTACTGTCATACAGTAGCTCAGTCATATCTGACTGAGATTTGTCTATTGCCCCCTGACTAAGCTTGTAATGAACCAACAAACACTGCCCTAGCAACAAACGCTGCCTAACACACAACATACCTTCACACTGATGCCAGGGTGTAGAAACTATAGTTGGCAAAGATGACATGTTTTCCTTCGGTCAAGCGTTTCACGATTCTCCTCGTGTCGTTTGGATTTCCTGGCCGGCGAAACACATCTGCTGTGGCGGTTCCTTCCTTAGCAATGTGAACTAGTATCTCCTGGATAACAGAAAATAAGTCTACTGCAGACAGCTCATCAGTGAACAAACAATAAAAAACTTATCAGGGAACAAACAATACAGAACTCATCAGGGAACAAACAATAAGAAACTTATCAGGGAAGCAGGAAGATTTAATTTATCAAAGAACAAACAAGACAAAAAACATATCAGTGAATAAAGATAAACAAGTTAGGGAACAAACAGGATGTAACAGAGCCACATGAACAATCCCAATCATTGAAACCAAATAAGTACCACCTGTAACAGAGCACAGTCCACATTGGATAGTGGATGTGGGGACAATCTGCAACAGACTACCTGCCTTATCCCAGATGGTCTAGACCGTATTGACCAAAATAATGGAGCACAGTTAATGCCTCTAGTACTTCACATGTTCCGATGAATAGACATCTCATCCCAAGACTGATATCAGCCTGCCTGCGACTTCTACACTCTGAGGACTGACGCTTAGTGGTTATAAAGTTTGACAATAATGTTGTCCCTCAGTCCAGGCGAAAAGTCAGAACGGCAACAAATCACCACCAGATCGTGTTGCTACCACAGTCCACGGGTACCAAACTTGGATACCCTTTCGTCGTCTTCATTCAATCTCGTGGATAACAACCTGCCAATAAACCCCATCATAATCTTGACAAGCAGGGCAACAAAACTCAAGCGATACAAATAAAGATCAAACATACTCCACCGTGAAGAATTTCATTCTGACCTTTTATTGAATCCGATTTACGGAAAAATGCATGCTGAACAATCAATGTAAAGTTCCAAATTGCCAAAAATATCAATGAAACATATGCTGCCAGCCATCTGGCAAAACTAAGCAACCTTCACCACATAAACACATACGGTCAGACATCTCTTGATCTTTGATAACCTTCAAAATTGAAAATATGCACTCGGGCATCTCAAGATATTGATTTACACTCACTGAATCTAAATATTCGAATAGACATCTCGAGATCTTGATTTGCTTTAACTTAATCAAAATCTGCAGACTGACCTCTCAAACTATTGGACCAATTTCACTGTTCTCTCCAGGTTTAACCCTCCCTGATCGGTTCTCTTGTCTGCTCTGATCTTCTGTCCTTCCTCTCCAGTTGTTATCGCTTCTCTCCGTTGTCACCAATTGTCATCTCTAGTGATGACGCCAATCTTGACACAAAATTAATATTACTTTATAGTGCATTCACATGCAAAAGGGGATTTTCCTATGGTTGTCTTCTATCACCTTGGAGGTCTACACGTAAAACTGCATGTCCTCACTTATCACTTGTAAATTCATCTCTCCTTCTGTAACTCACCACCAGGACAGTACGACCTGGGCATGTCACCCCTCTGTACCCAGCCTATCCTATTACAAAGAGAGAGCAAGCGACAGAGAGAAACCCACCCACTCGCCCTTTTTTATTCAGATAAGGGTGAAAAACAGGAAATCTCCATGCAAGTTGTGCACATAAAAAAACTGCAAAGTGTCGACTGTACATCAAGTGGAATGTGCAGCAATACAGACAGAGGATCCATACCTGGAGAGGCTGATTCAATGGTGAGTCAGCAGAGGAACTTAGGCAACACTCAACATGTAGTGGAAAATGCTGGTGATTTGTTTTAATAAGGCTGTCACGGAGATGGGGCATGTGTGCAAAAGTACAGATTGCAATAATGTTGATTCTTGACTTCTTATGTCTAAAAAGATAACAGGGGAGTCTATGTGGCAGAGTAGTCAAGCCGCCTGCCTCGCGCTCCAAAAGGTGTGGGTTCAATTCCAGTCTACGTCTTTCGGTTCATGAGCGCATTTTTCCTTGAGACTCCTGGGGGTCATCGCTGGAGCTGCGGAGTTGGTGCTGTGTGTGAGACTTTCGATAAGCCACTCTGCGGAAAGAGACTAAGCCATGTGGGATAAAACCCGGTGTAATGATCATCTCGACTTTTAAGACTTTTTTTAAAAAGAAGTGGAAGATTGCTACAAGTTTCACTTACCACAAGTGGACCTGGTAGGTAGCCATGTTTCAACGATGATGATAGTGATGCACCAAACTTCAATCTACAAAAGGGCAAAACAATCATGTAATAATATCATGAAAACAATAGTAATATCACAAAAATATGTAGGTCTGTGTGGCTGAATGGATAAAAGCTTTCGCTCTTAAACTTCTGATGTGCTGAAGCCGAGGTAGTGGGTACAACCCTCCCAGTCAGTTGGGACTAAAATGTTGACTTCTCATCCTTGACTTGGGGATTTTTTTTTTTTTTTGCGCTCGCTCAGTGAGTTCAGACGAACCCACTCCAACTTCAGAGTTACTTGTAATTAACGTCCCCAAGTCAACATTTAAATCCAGCTGTCCCATTCTTATCCATTCGGCTATGCGGACCTGCCGACTTGGGGATGTAAATTACAAGTACCTCTGAAGTGGGTTCACCTGATGGCAAGCGACACTGGTAATCCACAGTTACTGCAAGCCCTAAACATGTATAATGATTGAGGCAGTTATTGGAGCCCCTAGATATATATAACAATTGTACCGATTAAGGCAGTTACTGGAGCCCCTAGATATGTATAATGATTGAGGCAGTTACCACAACCCCTAGATATGTATAATGATCGAGGCAGTTACTGTAACCCCAGGATATGTATAATGATTGAGGCAGTTACTACAACCCCTAGATATATATAATGATTGAGGCATACTGTAACCCCAGGATATGTATAATGATTGAGGCAGTTACTACAACCCCTAGATATATATAATGATTGAGGCAGTTACTGTAACCCCAGGATATGTATAATGATTGAGGCAGTTACTACAACCCCTAGTTATGTATAATGATTGAGGCAGTTACTGTAACCCCAGGATATGTATAACGATTGAGGCAGTTACTTCAACCCTAGATTTGTATAACGATTGAGGCAGTTACTTCAATCCCTGGATATGTATAATGATTGAGGCAGTTACTGTAACCCCAAGATATGTATAACGACTGAGGTAGCTACTTCAACCCCTAGACGTGTATAACGATTGAGACAGTTACTTCAACCCTAGATGTGCATAACGATTGAGGCAATTACTTCAATCCCTAGTCATGTATAATGATTGAGGCAGTTACTTCAACCCCTGGCTATGTATAATGATTGAGGCAGTTACTTCAACCCCTGGATATGTATAATGATTGAGGCAGTTACTGGAACCTCAAAATACATATGGAGATTGACACAGTCAATATCATGCTAGTTGCTTTGCAGAGATGTGGTTCCTAAAGATGAATGTTGCGAATTCCTTGGACAGCCAGAGTAACTAACGACGATTGCCTGAAAGAGGCTAATGAAACTAGAGCATTATAAACAACAATAAGACAGAGACAAACAGTTTTCTTTGGTCATGTGATGAGAAGAGAGGCATTAGAGAACATAGATGATGACCGGAAAGACTGAGGGGAAGAGAGGCGGAGGCCGACCAAGAGAAATGATGCTGGGTGGATTGAGACAGTGGCATGGAGGAATATCAGCAGCAGAGTTGATCCAGAACACCAAAGATGGAGATACATGAACGCCTACGCCAGCTGACAAGGCACTTGATGATGATGCGTCACTTCCCAAAACATTTTCTGGAATCCACTTTTAGCTGGATTGATCAGGGAGCCCAAATCCATTTTTAAAAATCTGCTTTTGGTGTGAATGTGAACCCTTTACCATTGGGAGATGGCCAGAGTACCAACAGGAAAATACTGTCATAACTATGATGCAGAAATCCAGGCAATCAAGATAGCAACAGAGAAATTACTAAATACCAGCCATGGTACACAGCTTGTGGTGTTATTGACAGATGCAAAATCAGTATTTGAGGTGCTCCTGTCTGGGAAATTGCCAGTACTATTGACACTACTTTCTGAACTTGGCAGCCAGTTTAAGGTCACCATACAGTGGATATCATCTCATCGTGGAGTAACCAGAAAAGAGAGAGCTGACAGATCAGCTAAATAAGGAGCAAAAGAAGAACAGCCAGATGTGCCTGTTACATACCACCAAAAGAAAAGAATGATCAAATCAGTCAGAAAGCCACTAAATCCTGCTCAAGACGACTACCACGTTATGCACAGACCAGAACAAGTCATTATTCTGCGCCGCAGAACAGGACGCAACAGATTACACAACCACATGTATAAAAATTCCAAGATTGGGGAATCAGCCATGTACACATGTGGTCTGGTGTCACAGGCAGCAGATTACATACTCCAAGACTGCCCAAAATACAACATATCTAGGCAAACCATCTGGCCTAGAGAGACGACAGTGGAAGATAAACTCTATGGACCACTGAGTGAGCTAACAAAGACAGTGAAGTTCATACAAGAGACAACATTAAAGTTATAGACAAATTTCAAGCAAACAAAAGAAGAAGATAGCCACTGTGCTAGAGTGGCTCTCTGAAAACAGGAATGGCAGGGTTTTTGTGTGTATCATTGTCCTCTCCGCCTGGTCCTGTAGGACATATTCTGCAGTTTGCAGTGAGGCCCAGTCTCTGAGCTCTGAGTCTATGATGACCTGTTCTGAGTCTGAAGATTCTTTCTGCACGATTTGGCCAAGCTCATTTATGCTGCAATGTCCTGGTCATTTTCTTTCTTCTAATTCGTCATCGACTGCTTCGGTAAAGATCTCCAGTAACTGACTCAACTTCCATACTTATTCAGGTGCCCCATTAACGGCTCTCTATTTGTTCATGAGACATACTGGCACCTGGCCGTCTTGACTGACGATAGTTTGTTGCACTTTGATTTAAAAAAAAATGAATAATAATAAATTAAAACGACCCAAATTTAATTTTATAGAAGCCAATAATGAAGAAGGCGCTGACCATGCCCATTAAAACGACCCTTACTTACTTCTATAGAAGCCAATAATGGTGTTTGATAATGACAATGATGATGAAGAAGATGATCACATCCACGACCACCAAACCCAGAACTTACTTCTGTGAGCGGAGCGCTTGGTGCTGAGAACTTTGATCGGACACACATCCACTGAAAACATTCCGAAACATGGCCAATCAGGCCTCCCAGGCACTCAGACACGCAGATTCTTTATACAAATAAAGCCATTGAAGCCCCCTCAGTTCACCAATGGAAGCAAGTGGCACTGCCCTGACACACCATGTTGACAATAAACTTCATAGCTCTGATGCTAATAAATAGAACATTCCAGCCTCCAAAAACTTGTTGCTTGGATCTTGTGAGCTGTAATAAACCAAACATATACAAATGTTCACATACCAAATTATGTCATAAATGTGTAAATGTAAATTTTTTTATTTTTTTTTTAGCATATCCTTTTACAGGACTTAGCTGTCAACACCAGCATCTTTCAGCTGTATGTTGATCTCTTGGCAAGATTACGCTCAGTAGTTTGCCATTGCTTTCTGAGCGGCCGGCTCACATACCCCGTAAGTTACCGATGCGATTCGAACCACTGCTGATTTGAACCGTCATCACGTTACCTGACGAGAGTATACGAGATTACGGAGAAAAGTCATAACCTCTAAGCCACGAAGCCGGCAAATGTAAATATACTAGGTCAGAATGTTGTGAGGTAACCATTTCCATTACTTATCACTTCCCACACTAGAGTATTACAATTCATTCATCATCATGCATGTGCCATGCCCAGCTGTAGAAAAACATTAACATAATTCAGGAGCCAGCTGATTCCTTTAGTGCAAACATGTGCTAAGAAAACAATGTTATTTATATCTGTACTTTTTTATTTTTCATTTCTTCTATTTTTAAATTTCCACCACTATCTAGGCTTTCATTCTATTTATTTTTTCAAGGCCTTCTAGAAAAGTGTAAACGTAGCTTAGGAAAATGTACACGTAGATTAGGAAAAGAAAAAAAAAGAAAAATAAAAAGGACAATCTGAAAATGTGATATAAGTTTCAGTTTTACCGGGATGCTTAGTTGGAAAGTTGATCTCTCTAGAGATTAACACCGCAGAAATAGTAATGGTGTGCTGAGCATTGATAATTATATTGAGGGAGGGATTTCCTTTGACATTTACATATTTCATCATCCTCGTTTGGACCTCATTTTTCAGTGTGATATCCAAATCCACTTTGACCTTGCAAACCACAGCTTATTGTAACATTGGCAACTTGCCGTCTTGACAGACAATAGTTACATTGTGCTTCAAAAAAGGCATAATAACTACAACCCATGGTGGTAATGAGTGTTACTCATTAGACCAATTCGCGCTGTTAATGTTCATCCACAATGGATGTATGTGAACATATGGTCATTTCCATCATCATGCACAATCTTACGCCTCACGCACTCAGTGTATGACCTAACTGCAATCATTTTCTCCTTTGCCTTTATTTCATTACTGATCTTTGCCCTCCATGCAGCACGTTCGGCTGTGACTTGCTCCCAAGGTGCAATATCAATCATGTCCTGCTTAAACATATCTTTGTATCATAGTAGAGGCCGACCCCAAGATCTCCTACCCATCTGTAATTCACCAAATAAGATGTCCTTTCGTATTCTACCATTATCCATCCTCCTAATGTGTCATATCCATCTAAGTCTAAGAAGACTGAGCATGGAACACACCATCACACAACCTGATCTTTCCAATGCTTCAGTATCTGTGATTTTTGTCTTGCCACTTAGTACCAAGTATTCACCCGGGAAGGTTAACCCGGTCAACAAATGCCCACTGGTTGGATGTGTCTGCCAAACGGCGCAAGAACGCAGCTCTGCTGTGAATAGGCACAAAGCAATCATGTCCCCAAAAAAAAATATCCGGACGAACGCAGAAGAAGAAGAAGAAGAAGAAGAAGAAGAAGAAGAAGAAGAAGAAGAAGAAGAAGAAGAAGAAGAAGAAGAATATACCAAGTATTCTTCACAGACACTGCATATGAAAGCTATTTAAACATTTCTCTTAATGTGTGAGTAAGATGCTCAGGCTTCACTGCCATACACAGAAGAATACTAAGGACACAGGCTTGATGGACAAGGACTTTTGTTTTGGCAGTAAGCTTCCTGTTCTTCCAGACTCTTTTTTTAACCTGTTCATTGTTGTTGCTACCTTACCAATCCTGATGTGGATTTCCTGATCTAGTAATAATTCTCTGTTTACATCTGATCCTCTGTGTAACAAATGACAACACATGTTCTTCCATATGAAACAAACATGACAGCAGCATTGATCTAACTTACATCGTATGTCTGATTTCTTCTATGACATTTATGTTACACACACATTCCAGTCTCCTCTAGACAGACTCTTGTCGAGAATACATGTGACTTCCTTTCAAGAAATAATGTACAATGATAAGTGATGATTTTCTTACACACAAACTCAACTAATCTAACACAAAGGCCGTACCAGATTTATCCTTAAAGTTCTCTGAGCCGAAATGCTCTCGTCAACATCCTGTTTGAGTGAGATTGCCTGAGCTTTGCCACCCCCTCGCTCAGCAGCTGAGTCACTCGTAGCTCTCGACAACCTCGTGCCCTATGGGTTTCCCACTTATTTCCCTCCCCAATCAACTCTCATAGTTAAACAACCTTAACCCCCCTCTCCCCCACTTTCCAACTAAGCATCCTAATAAATATAACACTGAAACATATCTATCACAACCTTTTCAAATAGTCCTGTAGGTTGTCTTTTTCTTTTCCTAATCTACATCTACACTTTCCTTTAATAAGTCCTTGGAAAAAATTAATAAACACATAAAGCATGGATAAAAGTGGAAACTAAAAAATAGAAGAAAGAAAAAATGTAAACCATACAGATTTAAACAACAGTAAAACCCAGGCTACAAGGAGACAAGCCTCTTCTAATGTACACTTTTCTAATCTACATCTTCACGTTTCTAATCTACATCTAATCATCTATACTTTTCTAATCTACATCTACACTTTTCTAATCTACATCTATACTTTTCTAACCTACATCCTACATCTTCACTTTTCAAATCTACACTTGCCATTCCATTAGGTTGAGAGTATGGAAGCTTACACTTGCAACAGCTTCAACAACTCTATTTCTATTCTATAAATCTAATTAACTGACATCAAAATTATAATTTTAAATACATTATTTTTAAATGAATAGTATAAAATAATATTAATATTAGTATTACTATTAGGAAATGGCAAACTACTTAACAAACATGATTGCCTAGTAAATATTAGTTTACTAACGGTCAAAATATGCTGGAGTTGATAGCAACGTCCTGCGAAGCATGCAACCAGCTAATTATAGATAACATAATAGATACTATATAAATATTATTACTTTTTACTAGGAAAGAAAGACCAGTATTCAATCATACTAAAAATTTAAAAAAATAAATACATCGAATGAGTATGACTATGAGTCGAGAGGACAAGTGTAAAAAAAAAAGAAAGAAGTTAATATATAACAATCTGAAACGGCCGGCTACAGATATTAATTGATAATATTATTATTATCACTAACAAAGGACAACATTAAAAGCATGCGGCAGTTTTTAACAACAAAACCGATCCAATTCCCTTCCCCCTAAAAATAATACAAATGCAATCGCTAAGATCCGATTCAGAAGAAAAACTGCAGTGAACCAATATTCAACAGTTGTTTATTTTTCTCACAACTAACAGTTGCATACTACCGGCATTTAAACTATTGTACACACAAAAGAAGCACCTCTGGAGTCTGCATACTTACATCCTGGGTGTAAATCCAGCAGGGAAAGCTACATTTTGTGCAGTAAACGAAGAATGAATCCACGAAACGAAGAAATGCGAGTACGGTAGCCGTTAGACGGCGGCTTGTATTATCTATAGACGTGACCCGGAAGTGAAACCAGAGATCATGGCAAGGGACGTAAGTGTTTGCTTGTTACAGGCCAGCCAGAGTTATTGTTATACTTGTGGCTGTGGAAATGTGGTTTCTGAGGAGAATGCAAAGAATACCATGGAAATACAGAAAAAACAAATGACCGAATCCTACAAGAAATAAATGAAAATCGTAAACTGATTAAAGAAATTATACGTAGACAGTCAAACATTTTTGGGCATATTATGAGAAGAAATAAATTGTAGAACTTGGTGACAACTGGCAAGATTGAAGGGAAGAGAACAAGGGGAAGTTAGAGAAGTAAATACCTGGATGGCTTGGCCACGTGGCATGGTCGAGACAAGAACACTGAGCTGATCCACAACTCTGGTGATCGAGTGAAATGGCGAATCATGACCGCCCACGCGTATCGGAATGGCACGTGATGGATGGATGGAATTAATATAGTTAAGTTTTCCAGTTTATTTCTGCACATAATGTGACCAAAATATCTGGACTTTCAACGTCTAAATTCTTTAATCAATTCATGGTTTTCATTTGTTTCTTGTGCTGTTTCATTCGGTTTTTTTTTTTTTTTTTCTGTCCGTGCATGGTACCATTTTGCACTTTCTCCAGAAACCACATTTCTACTTCCATTATTTTTTTTTTTTTCTCATCATGTGTAATTATATTGTCCACGTTTCACAGGCGTAAAACCGTACAGGTACTATGCAGCATTTTAACGCTCTCTTTTTATCATTGTAATCGGCAGAGTTAATTTGAGTAAAAAACCGGCATCACAGCAAGCTCCTACGTGCTCAGTCCTAATCTGTAACAGCCAGTGAAGAGTCCCAATATTAATAGTACCAGTAGCAGTCTGACCGGCTCCGTGGCGAAGTGTTAATGACAGTTCATAATCCCGTATACCCGGGTTCGAAACACAACTGTGTTGGAAATGATATATATAGGTGCCGGTCGTTCACAAATCAATGGCAAACTACTGAAAGTAAATTTGCCCAGGAATCACGAACAGCCTAAAAATGTTGGGGTTGATTGCTACGTCCTGTAAAGTATGTTCAACAACCTTAGCAGTCTGATTTTATGTCCGCCTGGTCTTTCCACGCGGTGTCCTGAGTGTTGGCTGGATCCTCTGGTCACTCCCCGCAGCACCATTCTCTCCAAGTCGTGATGATCTATCTGTTCTTCTGCAATGTACACACGATACCAAAGGTCCCCGACCACGTCTGCCTTCAATCAATCAATCAATCAATCGGGTACCGTCTCCACAATGAAAGTTAGCTGCAATGGGTCTCCAACACTTTCTGTCTCTTGCCATGACTGTAAATTCTGTCAAATTGATTTTCTGTACATCTCTTGATGTTATCTTCCCACTTGTATCGTTGTCTAGCTCTTGCTCACTTGCTTTCAACCTTACCCTTCAGTATGGTTTTTATAAGAGTGTTATGTTTTTTTTTTAACGTGGCCGAAATATTTCACTTGCCTCTTTTTTATTTCTTTCATCGAGTCTCTTTTCATTCCCATCTTTTTCTAAAACCTCTGTATTTGATTGTTTTTGTTTCCTGAAATACGACATATTCTTACATCAACGTCTCAAGGGCCTCTATTCGACTTTCTTTTGCAGCAGACCGCGTCGTGCTGGGTTTTAACGTATTGGTATGGGAGGCGGTCGTTCATAAAGCAATGGCAAACTACTGAACGTAAACTTGCCAAGACTTCAACAACAACAGTAAAATGCTGGTGTTGACAGCGACGTCCTGTAAATAAGATATGCAAAAAAAAATAAAAAGCTTGTTCATTGCCCAGGCTTCCGCGCCATATTTTTTGTTCGCATATCCTTTACAGGACATCGCTGTCAACATCAGCATCTTTCAGCTGATTGTTGATTTCTTGGCAAGATTAAGCTCAGTAGTTTGCCATTTCCGCGCCATATAGCAGTGTTAAATATTGATAACATTTGACAATTCTCATTGTTAATTAATGCATTGTTAACCTCTCTATATGATAATACTGATTTCATGCCGTTAAAAGCATTTGTGCCCATTCCTTTTCTCTTTTTTTTTGTATCTGTTTCACTTCTGCCATCATCTGTTATTACATGTCCAAGATAGGAGAAACTTGTTACGTGTTCTAGTATCTCCCCATTTACTATAATGCTCGCTAATGACCTTTCCTTTCTACTACTAATTATCAGAGTTTTCGTTTTTTTTTTTTTTTTTTTAATATGGTAATATCTAAGCCACATTCTGCACTATGCCTGTTTACTTGTTCCACAAATTTTTGTAACTCTTGCTCGCTTTCTGCTAGTAACACGGTATCGTCAGCATACCTAAGATTGTTTATGATTCTTCCATTGATGTTAAGTCCAGGCAGTTCGACTTGTTTAAAATTCCCTTCTCTGTATATGTTGAAGAGGCTTGGGGACAACACGTATCCCTGACGTACTCCTATTTTTATCTTTATGGGAGGCGAATAATTATTTCCGTATCTAATAGACGCCACTTGTTCCCAATACAAGGTACTAATAAATCTAATGTTCTTTCCGGATACGCCTATATCTTGAAGGTATGTAATTAATCGGTCCTGTTGTACTCTATTAAAAGCTATCTTGTAGTATATAAAACAGCCATATATATTTTTCGGAACTTCTATATATTTTTCAGTTAACATCCTCATACAGATTGTTGCTTCTCTGGTGCTGCTGTTTTTGCAGAATCCAAATGATTGACATATTTCACACATATTAAACGTGGAAAGTGGCAAGGAAATGGCTTTGACGAAGTCGGTTACCGAAAGTAAAGGCAAGTGTGGACCAGATTGACAATGGGCATAGAATATTGTAGACACCTCGGGTATGAGGCGGGAGAACTCGCAGGCGATCGAGAGGATTTCAGGGTGTCCTGAATGAGAGCGACTTCTGCAGAGGACCTACAATATGATGACGATGTCTGCAAGTATGTTTATATGTACGAGGGGGCTTCAAATAAACTCCTCCCCTCTGCCGTGCGTCCACCTTGACGAGGTAGAGGGGCTTGCGCGTTCCAATGACCCCAAGAGCTATGCCGACGGTAGCACAGCTACTGGTAGGGTCACCCATGTCGGACAGGTCAAGGGAGAGGGACCAGACGAAGTGACGCACAAACCTGCTGCCTTGTAGGTAGACTGGGGACAGTCAAAGGCTAGGGAAAGCATCCCGAACAAATGCTTGTCGAAATCGGATGTACTGAGCCACAGGCTTGACAAAGAAGTGCAACGTAACTTTATCATTTCATGATGCCACAGATGAAAATTAATCGTTATGGTGCTAATCCCGTGAAGTCCCATCAGGCGGTGATAGTGCCGGGCCCCCTGCCTCGAGGGGGTCCACCCATGACTACTGGTGGTCACCTTCCCCTGTGCTGTGGAGTCAAGGCACAGAGGAGTAGGTTAAGAGCTATTGACCAAACACCCCGGACACTCAACATACTACAATGGAATGCCGAAGGAGTTTATAACAAGAAAGCCTCCCTAACACAGCGTCTTCATAAAGATAGAATAGATGTGGCATGCATTCAAGAGACACACCTCAACGCCAATCGCACATTTTCAGTCGAGGGATATCAGGCCACACGTTTCGACCGCGAAGGACACAAAGGAGGAGTTGTAATACTTACACGAAATACAATACCTTGCAGCGAAGTATCTGTGATCTCTGACAACCAAACGGAAATTATAGGGGTTGATGTAATGATAAAGGACGTGAAAATAAGAATTTACAATCTGTATAGCCCGGCAGATAAGGATCTTACACTCTCAAACATGAAAATAACTGACACAAATTGCATTGTTGTCGGAGACTTTAATAGCCGTTCAGAAAGATGGGGATACCCAGATACTGACAAAAGAGGAGATGAAGTGGAGGACTGGGAAATAGACTCAAATCTCCATCTACTCAACAAAGCGGATGACACACCTAGCTTCTACTCCAGAAGATGGATTACCACTTCTACTCCAGACTTAGCTTTCTGCACAGGAGACATCCTCCATAAAATCGATCGCCATGTGCTTGACCAATTAGCAGGTAGTGACCACAGACCAATCAAGCTTGTAATAAATATGGAGTATGTTCCACAGGAGCAAAAGCCTTTGCCCCGCTGGAATTACAAACGAGCAGATTGGGACAGATTTGCCATACTAACAGACAAATATTGTGAAAACATAAATACACGATATGGCAACATGAAGCAAATGGTGGAAAGTCTAAACAGAGCAATAATACAGGCGGCCACTGAGTCTATTCCAAGAGGAGCGAGGAAAAATTACAAACCATACTGGACTGAGGAACTACAAATTTTGGAGGACAAAGTTGAAGATGCTAGGAAGACAGCAGAGAGAGAACAAACAACTGAAGCGAACATCTCTCTCAAAGCCATCTCAGCAAAATATAAAAGAACAGTAAATCAAACAACAAGAGATTGTTGGAGGAAAAAAACAGAAAACCTGAATTTTGACAGGGATGGAAACAAACTATGGAAACTAGTGAAAGCCATGAACAATGAAGGACCTAGAAACAAACAAATAACAATTAAACAAGGAAATGCCTTGCTTACAGGAAAAAAAGGCTGCAAATGCACTAATGGAACACTATGCCAGTGCAAACCACATTGATATTACAGCCGAACAGAAGAAAGCAATCAAAGATAAACAGATACATCATAGATATACAGAGACAGCAGCAGAATATATGATGGCAAATCTAACAATGGAAGAAATGGAACAGGCAATGAATACCCTAAAAAAGAAGACATCACCAGGAAAGGATGGAATCACAAATGAAATGCTAATAGGACTAGGCACTAAGGCAAAAAAGAGACTACTAGCAGTCCTAAATTACAGCTGGAAGAGGGGAATAGTCCCACAGGCATGGAAGGAAGCTATACTAATACCAGTCCCAAAGAAAGGAAAAGACCTGGAAGAACCAAATGGCTATCGACCTATCAGTCTTCTTAGCTGTGTAGGAAAATTAATGGAACGCATTATCAATGGCAGGCTAACATGGCATCTGGAAGAAAACCAACTCTTAACACCTCACCAAGCAGGATTCGGAAAGTACAGATCCACTGAAGATCAAATAACCTATATAGCTCAGGAAATAGAGGATGCCTTTCAAGAGAAAAAGCACACACTAGCGGTCTGGATAGATTTAGAAAAAGCATTTGATAAAGTATGGAAGGAAGGACTGAAAGTAAAACTGCAAAAAATGCATGTTTGTGGGAAAATGTACAAATGGATCAGCCACTACCTTGAGAACAGAACTGCCAGGACAAAAGTACAAGGACAAACCAGCAAAATGATGCTGTTGGAGCAAGGTGTCCCCCAAGGAGGAGTTCTTTCACCAACATTATTCCTAGCATATATAAACGACATCACGGAAAATTTTCCAGCCAGAGTACACACATCATCCTTTGCAGATGACCTAGCCATATGGACATCTGAAGAATATATTAGTACAGCTAACAGCAGAATACAGCAAGCCCTATTAGCGCTAGAGGACTGGTCAAAATCATGGCTAGTGAAGATAAGTGAGGAGAAAACAACGTGCACAGTGTTCTCCCTCTCAACTAAAACTCAGCAACCTAAGCTGGTATTGAATGGAAAAATATTGCGCCATGAAGAAAATCCAAACTATCTAGGAGTCACCTTTGATCGTCGCCTGACATGGAAGACACAGGTTGAGAAAAATCGAACAAGAGTAAGGCAAGAATGGCAATCATGAAAAAGCTTGCTGGTACAACGTGGGGAGCAGATGAGAAAGTTCTCAAGAAGTTATATACTGGACGTGTGAGGCCAGTACTGGAATATGGCATTGCAGCTTGGGCAACAGCAGCTAAGTCAAACTTTAACAAAATAAGTAGAGTCCAAAATCAAGGAATGCGAATCATAACTGGAAGCCTGAAGACAACGCCTATTAATGAATTAGAAAAGATCACTTGTTTACAACCAATGCAGGATAGAAGAGATAGCAGAGCCCAGCAACAAGCTGAAAAATTTAGAAGATTGACAGACCACCCTATGTATAAAAGGTTTAGTGGTTTTGGAAAGGGAAGACTGAAGCGTAGCAACTTTGTAGAAACTGCAAAACGAAAGATTAGGGCAGATCCCATACTTAACATATCAACTGTCAAACCCATTTACACTGCAGACAAGTTCCCAGCTTGGAGACAGCAGCAACTGCCTGAGATGATAGAAAACATTCCTGGTATTGAGAAAAAGAACACTCAGCATGAAACCGAAAGAAGAGAAATAACCCTAGACTACATAAAAGAACATTACCCAAGCAGCAATTGGACCCATGCATATACAGATGGATCAGCCAAAAATTCAGTAGAGAATGGAGGAGGAGGAATTCTCCTAAATTTAAAAAATGGAGTGAAAAAAACACATTCAGTGGCAACTGGAAAGTTCTCAAGTAACTTCAAAGCGGAGGTAGAGGCTCTGAAAACTGCAGCAGAAATGCTCTTGATGGAGGAAAATAAAGAGACGCAAATAGCCATCTTTACAGATGCAAAGTCAGCTGTCTCAATACTGAAGAGCAATAACAGCACAGAAATAGCTGACCTAAGAGCAGCACTCCATGGTCTATGCCAGAAATCCAAAAAAGTTGTAATACAGTGGATCCCATCACATTGCAGTATACCTGGAAATGAAGAGGCTGACAGACTGGCAAAAGAGGGCGGACGACTACCACAGCCTGACATAGACATAACCTATAATGAGGCAAAGAGGTTGATAAAAAGCACTTATAGAACCAAATGGGAATCAGAGCATCCAGGCCACCAGAAGGATGATGCATATTACAAACTCGACCGAAGAGAACAAGTAGCAATCTTCAGACTCCGCACAGGACACAACAGGTTGAAATACCACTTGTTCAACAAACTAAAGATAGGAGATACAGATGAATGTAATTGTGGAACTGGTAAAATGACAGCTAAACATTTGCTGCAAGAGTGCCCAATATATGCAGAACAGAGAAAGATATTTTGGCCCACACCTGCTTCATTCGAGGACAAGCTCTATGGAGGTATCAACAAGCTCAAGTCGACTGCAGCTTACTTTAACTGTATTCAGGTTGACATTTAAATGTACATGAAGAAGTATTTAGACTGCCACACTTCATACCACAGGCATTTCGGTTACACAAGCGTCCCAGAGGCATGAAATGGAATATTGCTTGGATAGCAAATCCATTACGTGGAAAGTCCGAATCGAAAGCTCACTGTGTGGATGTCATCTGCAAACTGCATTCTTCTGGCTTCTGGAAGAACAGCCTATGGTGAATGGAAGGCCCAATATACGGAAGTGAGGCTAAGCAGCCATGTGCAGGACGTGACGATTCCTTGGGTGAGCCCAGTACCAGAGCGGTGTGTGATGGCTCTGCAATTATGGAAGCCTCCTTGGATGGCGGGGAATGCCCATAGTCTGCCCCTGCCTTCCCTTGAGGGCCGACCAGGATGCCTTTGGCTGTTCTATATGGGCCAGCTGGGATGGGAGATAACACCACAACAGTGAGAGTCTAATGTCCTAAGAAACCCCCGGGAAGGTTAACCCGGTCAACAAATGCCCGCAGAAGTCGGATGTGTCGGCCTAACGGCGCAAGAACGCAGCTCTGCTGTAAACAGGCACAACGCAATCACGTCCGGAAAAAAACTCCGGATGAACGAAGAAGAAGAAGAAATAAACTCCTTACAAATGCGATAGAAATTACATTAACCACGCCATTGTCTTGTAACCTATCAATGTTGTTGTTAAGGGTGTCTAGAGTGTTAAGCATGTGACATCACGGTGCAGACAAACACGGTGATGTCATAAGAACAGTTTAAAGATGGCTACCCAACTTTTGTCATGCACCAAAGAGGAACAGCGTTCTGTTATCCGTTTTTTTTTTTTTTTTATATATATAATCAGTTACGGCGTAAGGACTATAGAAATTCATCGGCGAATGGAGGTCCAGTATGGTGATGCATGCCTGTCAGTCCAACAAGTATATGAGAGGGGTAGGAAGTTTCAAAACGGCGTGACTTCTGTGACAGACTGTTCACGACCGGATCAGGCACACAGAGAAGTGACCCCTGAGCGGTTACAAATGCGACCAAGATACATTTTTTTTGTCTACAGGAATCTACACAATTTATCGGCGCTGGATAATTGCATTGAACACAGTGGTGATTACATCGGTAAATGATTCATTTGTTCTTTACTTTTTCGAGATATATTCACACACACACACACACACACACACACACACACACACACACACACGCACGCACGCACGCACGCACACACACACACACACACACACACAAACACACACAATTCAGGTTTTCATTTGAAGCCCCCTTGCATGTAGCAGTGTATTTGTGTATATATGTATGTCAGACTATTTATTTGTGGATGCGTGAATGTATGTTTGTATATATTTATGTATATACATGTGTGTGAGTATGTATGTGGGTAGGTAGTTGCGTGCTTGTATGTCTGCATGTTGTGTATTTATGTATATGCATGTATTTTTGTATATTTAGTTAGTTAAGTCGATGGATAAACATCATGGCACACGGGTGTAATCCATAAGTGCTCCGTTCTCCTCCTAACTTAAACCTGAGTCTGGAGAAACTCAGCCCAGTGCACGAACTCCGTAGCACCGTCGAGGATCCTGAAATACTTTGGGTAGATTTTTAACTCGAAATTGTGCCCGTGCAGCGCCATTTGGCTACTCTTTTTTCGATTTTCAACTGCCAAGGGATTTTTTACGTGCGCAATAATACACACAGGCGTCCGATCTCACTATCCAGAGACCAGAGGACATTTTATTACTAGAAGTCCACGTGAAAAAAAATCCCTGTATGTATGATTTGTCTGTATTTGAGTATATGGCTGTATGTGAGTAGGTGAGTGCATCATGTTTGTTGGGTGGGTTGAGGGTGAGTGGGTGGGTTGGATGATGAGTGGATGGGTGGGTGGGTCGGAGAATGAGTGGGTGGGTTCGTGGATGGGTGGGTGGGTTTTAGGATGAGTGGATGGGTTAGTAGTGAGTGGGTAGGTTGGAGGCTGGGTGGGTTGGTTGGAGGATAAATGGATGGTTGAGTGGGTTGGTTTGTGGGTGAGTGGGTTGGTTGATGGATGGGTGGCTGGGTTTGGCCAGATTCGTGGTTGGTGGGTACGTAGATTGGTGGATAGGTTGGAGAATGAGTGGGTGGGTTGGAGGATGAATAGATTGGTGCATGGATTGGAGGATGATTGGATGGGTGGGTGAGCGGATTCGTGTGTGGGTTTGTGGATTGATGATTAGTGGATGAATGGATGGATGGATTGGTGTGTGGATGGATGGACGGATAGAGAGAGCGATACATACGTACATATATTAGATAGACAGACACACAGAACACACACACACACACACACACACACACACATATATATATATATATTATATATATATATATATATATATATATATATATATATATATATATATATATATATATATATATAGACACACACACACACACACACACAACACACACACACACACAGGCAGGTAGGTTGGAGGTTCATCTATTTCGACAGCAATTGTAAAAGGAGCATTCCATCAAATGCAATAAAGTGGCAGACCTGAAATGCCTAATCCAGAAAATATCACAATAGAAGAGTTAGTGACTCGGGGCCATGAAATAGAATCAGCAGGGATTCAAAGTCACGAAGTATAATAGTAGAAGAATTAACAACGCACGGCCAGAAAATATAACAATAGAATCATTACAGATTCCTGGGGGGTTTAGTACGGCTATTACAGATTTGTATAACAACACACAATAATGGGCACTTGCTAAAGACTTGCTAAAAATCAGTTGTATTCACCAGTGCAAGGAAATCCAGCGACCATAGAACAATTAGCGTCATCAGTCATGCGAGAGAACTGCAAGAACTGTGTCATGCCGAAAAGCGTGGGCGGTCATGTTTCGCCGTCTCACAGGATTACGCGAGTCGTGATTCAGCTCTGATGTTCTTGTCTGGACTATGTCATGTGGCCAGGCCATCCAGGTATCTACTGCTTCGTCTTTCTCTTGTTCTTTTCCTAAAATTTTCTAGTTTATTTCTTCACATAACATGCCTTAAAATTCTTGACTGTCTAGGTAAACTTTCTATGATAAGTTTACGGTTTTCATTTGTTTCTTGTAGAACTTGTTCATTATTCTTTCTGTCTGTCCATGGTATTCGTTGCATTTACGTCAGAAACCACATATACGCTACCATTAGATCCCCCCCCCCCCCAGCCTGTCTGCCCATTGTCCAAGCTTCACATCCATACAAAAGTACAGATTCTATGTAGCACTTCAACATTCTTTTTTTTTCTCGTTGCAGTTGACATCTTTTCCCATCTAGCAAAAGCCAACCTTCGCCGTAGTCGAACCCACAAGTCGGAGTGGGTTAGCGAACGTTTAAAGAAAAATACTAATAAACTACAAATATAGAGTAGGCCATGACGTTTTAAGGGAAGCTGAGAGGTAAAGATAACTTATTACAGACATGAGAAAGAGGCAGTCATCGTTACGTGGTCATATTACAAGGAGACAAAAAGTGGAACATGCCGTGACAACCGGACAGATATCGGAAAGAGAGACAGACGAAGACAGCGTAAGAAGAGTCTTGCCAGTCTTGTGTCATGGCACGGAAGGGAGTCAACACACGAACTGATCCGTAACGTTGGAGATCGCAATTTGTGGAGAGGCATGATCGCCCACGCCAGCCGGCACTGGATGATGCTAGAGTATGACTAAAATGTCTCATTATCTTTCATCTCATCATGGTCCTCTTGTAACTTGCGGTGTCGAGGTGAGGCATAAAAAGCGGGAGAGTGCCCACTTATGGGCTTCATGTATGGATATTCCCATTGATTCTGTTATTCCCTGCGTCCATCGTTTACGTAGTCGGCCTCTTCATCTGCTTCCATCTTGTCTGTACATCATTGCTTGTTGTGGTATAATGTTAGTTGGCAACCTACTTGCATGGTCAAACCATTTGACTTGCCTCCTTCTAATAAAATCTAACCTGATTTATTTTAATTTCTGATCTGATCTCTTCTAAAAAAATTTCTAGCACTAATACGGAGCTTAGGGGGAGAACTCGACAGATTCCAGCCAATCAAGAGGTAAAGATGAGAGTCTATCGCTGAACTGGACATCACAAAGAAAACCCGATAATTGTATCCAATCCAATATTTACCACAAAAAAAAAAAAATTTAAAACAATTCGGCCCCGTTCAACCTGCTTCTGCAGCGTCGATTATAATAGATTTCCGTGGGTGTGTGTGAGTGTGTGTGTGTGTGTTTTTTTTTGTGAGTTGTGATATTCTTCCCTTTGTTCCGTTTCGAGTTAGTCATAAACAGGGCTGGTTATGTTTTCTCTCTTCGGGTTCAGTTGTGTCTTAATCAGCTCTCGCTGATGGGCATTTTCATTATTGCGCTGTACTGGTCTTGATGAGGACTGGTCCTCAGGAGGACCTGTCAGATTCAGTAGCCTCCAAGTTCTTCGTTGCTTACTCTAAAAGGACTGGTTTTGAATTCTTTTAGGCCTCAAAAGGAATGATTTTGTACTCATTTAGTCCTCATAAGGACTGGTATAGTTCTCACAAGGACTGATTTTGTACTCATTTAGTCCTCATAAGGTGTGGTATAGTTCTTACAAGGAATGATGTTAAACTCGTTTATTCCTCACAAGGACTGGTATAGTACTCACAAGGACTGGTATAGTACTCACAAGGACTGGTATAGTTCTCAAAAGGACTGGTATAGTACTCACAAGGACTGGTATAGTCCTCATAAAGGCCTGATGTTGAACTCATTTAGTCCTCACATGGACTGGTGTATAATTATTTCATGAGAACATCCCTTTTATTTATTTATTTATTGTTTTAAACCGACAGGGCAAAAGAAATAGAGAAATAGGAAAACACGGAAAAGAAAATTAGAGACAGATGGATAATATGGGGAATCCACGGAGAGAGCTGCAAGAGATAGCAATGGGTAGGGCCACTGGGTGAGTTGGTTGAGGTCTATGATCTAGTTAGTTAGTCACGGTTCCAACTTCACAGCAACGGGTCGTCCCCATTATGCTCCGTTCCTGTGCCAGTGAATATCACATAAAACGCTCCCCACTGCCCAATGTGAAAAGTGGAAAAGACAGGAGTCTCGACAAACAACAGCCCGCACAGATACACTGTGCATAATGCCGCCGCCAGAATGTCAACACAATAGTCCCCCACGAAACATCCAGTTTATCTCTGATGGAATCGGCAGCCATTTTCCCATCTGGATGTTTCCTAGATGTTCACCCACACAGTCCACGAAAATACAGTTCATCGTCGATGGCAGTCGCAGTCAACCAGAAGCCCAGCAGCCACGCATTTCTGCATAAGGCAAAAACCGGTCAACTCTGGGACATAGCCAGCTGCCATCGCTCCGAACATGCAGTCACTTCCAAAAAGCATCGGGCAGATTCAAAAGCATTTCACACGAAACTCACAGCTTACAGTGTCGCGCCACGCACTCACTCAGTAGCAGGGCGACGGAACCATAGCCTCCTTAGTCGCCTCTTACGACGTGCATGGTAGGCTACAGTGTTGCTATTCTTTGCTTCCCCTATGGGCCCCGGCAACACACGGGAGCTATGATCCCGTGATCTATGATCTAACTGGGGTTAAAGGGCAGAAGGAGTGAAGGTTATCCCAGAAAGGGGCTTGAAACTCCGGCCCGGCACGTAAGTTAGTCACTACGTTACAACGGCTCCATCACCCAGTAGTACATAATTACAACTAGCCTCTTGTAGTCGCCGGCTCAGTGGCAAAGATGTTACGAATGCAATTAGTAATCTCACATACCGCATTCGAAACACAGTTGCGGACGATTTTGAAGCAGATCTCTTGCATTGGGTTCCCTGTATTGGTATGAGTGTTTGTTCCTTTATTTACCGTCATATCCGGCTCCTGTCAAGACCAGCCCATCCCCGTAGTTGTGTATCGGTAAGTACAGACGTTTAATTTAAGCACAGGCCATTGTTTGACTTAGCTTCCATCTTGTACACATCACAGGCTAGACAACTAGGCCATCTGTGGACTTTTTTGTTGTTGTTGCGTATCCTATTTACATTTGCATTGTAGTCAACACCAGCATTTTTCAGCTGCTGTTGATGTCTTGGAAGTTTTTACGTTCAGTAGTTTGTCATTTTGCTTTCTGAACGACCGGCTCACATACCTTCCGTAAGAAACCAACGTGACGCGATCCCCTGCTGAATCTCGCGCAGCTGTGTTACGTACGTGAGTATACGGGATTACGAACAGCGTCCTTAACCTCTTACTGAACGTAAACTTGCTCATGAATCACAAACATCCAAACATGCTGGGGTGGACTGCTAAGTCCTGTAAGGGGCATGCAATTAACCTTTAACTCGAGGTACGGTGTCCGCCTCGAGTGCTGGAGGTCCCGGGTTCAGGCCCCGGTGAGGACCGGGATTTATTTAAAAAATCCACCTGGACTTCCAGTAATAAAATTTCCCCTGGTCTCTGGGTAGTGAGATCGGACGCCCGTGTGTATTGTTGCGCACGTAAAAAATCCCTTGGCAGTTGGAAATCGAAAAATAGTAGCCTAACGGCGCTGCCCGGGCAAAATTTCGAGTTAAAAATCTACCCAAAGTATTTCAGGATCCTCGCCGATGCAACGGAGTTCGTGCATTGAGCTGAGTTTCTCCAGACTCAGGTTTGAGTTAGGAGGAAAACGGAGCACTTATGGGTTAAACCGTGTGCCGTGATGTTGATCCAACGACTAAACTAAAAAGCTAAAAAAAACTAAACTCTTTCAGTCATGAGGGCTGGGTACTGGCCAGACGAATGTCTGTGTGTCAATGGTCTTGGGCTGGAATCTGCGTAGAGGTGGATTATTAGAAGTGACATAGACTAAAAAGGGGGTCCGAGGACATTTATTGGGAGATGACGGCGACCAACGGTCAGTTCCGATTAAATTTAACAGATTCGGTGCCAAACAAAAAAAAAAAAAATAGTGGGGCCAAACAAAAATGGATGGCGGAAAATTGGAAGTAGGGTTTGTCACAGCCATGACTTTTGTTAATATTGTAGCATGTTGTATTAAATATCAAATTAAAAGGGATTGCATTGGAAAACTACTATATATAAGCCATTGGCTGATACGGAAAGTAGCTTAAGACGATTAATTATCCTATGACACTTAATAAGTTTAAATATTGTAAGTCATTTTCATGAATAAACATATATGTATTGTTTGGCGCTCATAGAAGTAGAGCCTAGAGGGTGCACTAGACAACATCGTGTGTAGAAGGGAAACAATTGGTCGGTTCCAGTGTTGTACATGTATTACACATACACGTCAACTTGGGAACCCTTTGAGGACACTAAGACAGTTCATAAATAAACACATATGTATTGTTTGGCGCTCATAGAGCGTAGAAGGAAGAAGTAGAGACTGTAGGACGCACTAGACAACATAAAAATTGAAAGCTATAGTTGCCGACCAAGATTCGATATTTATGTTATATTCATGAAACTGTGATCAATCCCAACCACAGGATTGTCTAGGGAATTTTACGTTCTGTAGTTTGCCATTGCTTTCAGAAGTCAACGTTGAAGGCCACGTAAACATCATTTGAGTGCCACTTGGTGTATACAAATTCAACTGTTCTACATTTAACTTTCGTAATACGTCTTTTATCTGCTGTTTTAACCTTTCTCGTTTGCATGTATCTTTCAATTGTAGCTGTGCGGCTTTTCGCTTTCCCTTCACCTTTTGCGCTCCGCCCGAATGTTCTATGGTTTAAAACACGCCCGTTTAGCGTGCGGGAAACAAGGTCAGGCCATCACAAACTGCACCTAGAAACGTGTGCATGGCCGCTTGACCGGCGTGGGAGACACTTTCAGCCGTAGTCACGCAAGAAGTCGAGGATATACAACACAGACACCCTAAGTAATTCCCGCTTCGTCTTCGTAGTCTGTCCAGTTTTTGTCAATGTTTGTTCACAATTTTATATTTATATTTTCATATAGTGTTATCGTTGTGTTTGGTGTTTCTGCGCTGGCGAAGGCTTTGACCACAACGTCCATTTTTTTTACTTGTGATTGTAGTTCTGGTAAAGTTTACCGTCTCCTGCTCGTATTTTTGGTGATTCAGACATCGTAAGTAGAATGTGTGAAATGTTAGTCGTTCTTGATGGATTTATGTGGCTGTGGGCTCATTGCTACATAGGAACGAACTGGCGACACCATAATTTTGTTTTGTTTTTATACCAGTAATATCCTGTTCAGGTTAGCATGACCGAATGGATAAGAACGCGTGTTCTTAAACATCCGGTGTGCTGAAGCCGAGGTAAGTGGTCAACCCCTACACCGGACGGTTGGACTAAAATGTTGACCTCTCGTCCTTGACTCGGGGACGTAAATTACAAGTACCTCAGAAGTCGGAGTGGGTTCGCCTGATGGCGAGGGACAAAGTTAATAGGGAAAGCTAATCCACAAGCAAACTTCAGTCCAGCTCTACTAGAAGTAGTGTTATGGGCTACGCTTGAGTTCAAAGCGAGTGAACGCAAAAAAAAAAAAAACTTCAGAAGTCAGAGTGGGTTCGTCTGATGGCAAGGAACACTAGTAACCAGGAAAACTAATCCTCACGCAACAATCAGTCCAAGACACTGGACGCTGAGTTGAGTTGAGCTAAGAACCGACATAACTGCACTCAGGACATTTCCATATGTACTCCGTCCCCTCGTTCAACAGCAAGCGAAGAGTCATACCACTAATCGTTTCCTTTGCTGTCTGATTGAAAGTTCTCCTGGTCTTCCCTCTCAGTTTTGAGATTCTTCCAGAACTCCTACCTTCTCCACATGGTCCCACTAACAGTATTAGCACATGTATGGACTACGTTTGAGTTCAAAGCGAGCAAACGAAAAATACAAAGGAAGATCAAAAGTCCCAATTTTCTACTGTAATGATTGCTAAACAGCCCATGACTCACATCTGAGTATGGCCACAGGAAAAATGCGTGTTCTCAACATGTTTACGTTAACATGCATAGACACATCTATACATCATTTAGGAGTCATGAGTCAAGTGGGCCGTTTCCACTCTTTAAGACCAAATTAGATGTAAATCTTGCCAACTGAGACACTCAACTTTTTATGATTATCAGTTGAGTCAAGAAATGATATCGCAACACTCAGGACATTCACTTCCGTGCCCTATCCTAATTTTCAAGAGCCAGCGAAGAGTCCCAATACTAGTAGTACCAGTTGCAGCCTGGTTATGGCTGTTCCTCAGAGTACTGAGTACCAATGCCTATGGCCATCCTCTACCGCACCACTGTCTCGAAATCTGATGATATATCTGTTCTTTCACACTATACAAGTGATCCCAAACAGCTCTGACCACATCTGCCTTATCATGTACGAATACTCAACCTAGCGGTGCACACCCAGCCAATCTGTCCGCCTGCTCGTTTCCCCCCACACCAGCGTGTCCTGGGGAAAAGATCCAGCAGATACTCTCTATCTTTGATTGATTAATTGAAGGGAGTATGCCTATCTTGATCCTTGACATTCAGGCCACTGTGTGCAGTTTTCTAATCAATGGTGTCTTTAAACAAATCAACACAAACAAACAGATCAGCACAAACTAACGCTTATACAAACTAACATAAATACAAACAAACAAATCAGCACAAATTGACGTAAATATAAACTAACGTAGATACAAACTAACATAGACACACACTCATACATTACAGACATAAGCCTTGGCTGCAATACATAAAATGAACACAAAAACATCCGAAT
>JACEFZ010008341.1:105000-138640 GCA_014155875.1 Cepaea nemoralis
CCACTTATATTGTCAATATAATTTCTAAATCATGAAAATCTTTAACAGTAAGTAAAAATACAACACAGAAAGCAATGATTAATTTGCGTACCTAGTGAATTCATAATTCTCAATTCTATAATACTATAAAATTAAAATATATGTATATTATATTGTATGCGTTCCTTAAGTTCCTTACTCATCAGTTTCTCATATATCTTATACAGCCTAGCAATTTCTTTACTTCCAGCCTTTTTTCTTTTTTTTTTGTTTGTTTAATGTTTCACCGCCATCTTCCACTTTTGCCTTCACGCGTCATGGGGAGAAATAGTTGACGGATCAGCGCCTGATGGGTAGCACTGGATAGTGTCATTTCGTGTGATTGTACAATGTCTTTGATGTCATCAATCCATTTCCTCCTCGGGCGTCCTCTTTCTCTGTATTATATCTTCTTTGAGGTAGCGCTAGTGCTGGTAGTTGATGGTGTTGTATTCTAAATAGATGGCCAAATCATTTGATCTCCTGTCTGTGACAAAAAGTGTTGATTTCACTATCCGTCTGGCAACATCATATCTTACTCGGTTTCGGATAGTTAAGTTGGGAGCTCTTCTCAAGCATCTCCTCTCGCATTTGTTGATTGTGCATATGTGCAATTTTGATAATGTCCTAGTTTTACATTAACAGAATAGGGTTGGTATGAATATGCTATTTATTATCTGTCGTTACACGGACATAGGTATGTTAGGAAGTTACAGTATGGTTTATAGTTCATATATAAGTGCACTTGCTTTTTAGCATCTGATTTTGATTTCTCTGCCTATTCTACTATCTTGTATAATCATATTTCCTAGATATTTAAATTCACCCCCCCCCCCAGAGGTGTACTATTTATCAGTATATTTAGTGGACCAGGAGATCTGCCAACCTGCATTACTACAGTTTTGGTTGTATTTATATTCATATTGTATCTGCTGCATGTTGAACTCAGCTTAATTCTATGATTTTGTAGCCCACCCTCAATGCTGTAAAAAAGGCATGGTTTCGTCCATAACTGAAAACAAAAATGTGAAAGCACATTGAAATAAAATAATTACACTAACACACACATTTCTCTCTCTCTCTCTCTCTCTCTCTCTCTCTCTCTCTCTCTCTCTCTCTCTCTCTCAAAAGTAATTCTTACAAAATACAGTTGTATATATGTATATATCACGAAATTCTTACAAATTACAATTTTAACAACATTATATGGTTTCGTTGATAATATAAAAACCAAACAATATCACGCACGCACGCACGGGTTTGTAAAGTCTCACTACACTTTGTATGTAGAATAACTGCTTGTTGGAGAGTATGTTTTCCGTTTGCAAGACGGGAAAACATACTCTAAAACAAACTTATGTTCTATATACAAAATGCAGCCTTTAACAACACCCTGTATAAAGTAAAACGTAAAGGATTTTTGAGGTGCACTGGATATAACGGCGTGAATGGTGTCACACACACACGCACGCACGCATACACCACACTCTCTCACACTTACAAGTAATTCTCACAATCAGCATTCACCATTGTAATTTTTACATTATGTCATCATTGTAGTTATTTCCCTTTCAGGGAGTGAATAGCAGCTGCACAAACAAGAAACCACCATTGTAGTTATTTCCCATTCAGTGACTATACTTGCATTGATGGTTCCTGTGACAACATATGCTTCATAAAGAGGCAACTTGTTCCCATTGCAGCATGAAGGGAACAATCATAGGGAATCATAATTATAATAAGTCATGTGCTTATGTACAACATAAACCCTCAGCCAAACATATAACTACATTATTTTCAGTTGATATCCATTTTGTATATACAAGCGCCTTATTTCGATTCAGACCTATGGAGAACTAAACGTAATCAAACCCAGTTCTTGTGAGTACTGAATAAGATAAAAACAAGTCCTTGTGAGCACTGAGTAAAATAAAACCCAGTTCTTGTGAGTACTGAATAAGATAAAAACAAGTCCTTGTGAGCACTGAGTAAAATAAAACCCAGTTCTTGTGAGTACTGAATAAGATAAAAACAAGTCCCTGTGAGGACTAGCATCAAAGCCAGTCCTTGTGATGACTAAATAATAGTTTAGTCGATGGATCAACATCACGGCACACGGGTGCAACCCATAAGTGCTCCGATCTCCTCCTAACTTAAACCTGAGTCTGGAGAAACTCAGCTCAGTGCACGAACTCCGTAGCACCGGCGAGGATCCTGAAATACTTTGGGTAGATTTTTAACTCGAAATTTTGCCCGGGCAGCGCCATTAGGCTACTCTTTTTCGATTTCCAACTGCCAAGGGATTTCTTTTACGTGCGCAACAATACACACGGGCGTCCGATCTCACTACCCAGAGACCAGGGGACATTTTATTACTAGAAGTCCACGTGAAAAAATCCCGGTCCTCACCGGGGCTTGAACCCGGGACCTCCAGCACTCGAGGCGGACACCATACCTCGAGACCACGCTAAATAAGTTAAAAAGAAGTCCTTGTGTGGACTAAACAAGATACACATCAGTCATCGTGTGGACTAAATAAGTTAAACAACAGTCATTGCGCTGACTAAGTAAGTTAAACATCAGTCATTGTGTGGACTAATTAAGTTAAAAAGAAGTCCCTGTGAGAACTAAGCGATCAAAACCAGTCCTTATGAGGACTAACCACCAAAGCCAGTCCTTGTGTGGACTAAATAAGTTAAACAACAGTCATTGTGCTGACTAATTAAGTTAAAAAGAAGTCCCTGTGAGAACTAAGCGATCAAAACCAGTCCTTATGAGGACTAACCATCAAAGCCAGTCCTTGTGTGGACTAAATCAGATAAAAAGAAGTCCTTGTCAGGACTAAACAATCAAAACCAGTCCCTGTGAGGACTAAACAATCAAAAACCAGTCCTTGTGAGGACTACATAAGATCAGAATCAGTCCTTGTGAGGACTACATAAGATCAGAATCAGCCCTTGTGAGGACTAAGTGAGATCAAAACCAGTCCTTCCCAGGATTATCTCAAGCAAGCATCAATCAAACCGGACACAACAGGAGAGATACACGAATCTCTCCATATAAAAACCAATCCTCCTCAAGACATCGTCAAAGAAGATATCACCTTTATGTCCTAACACAACCCAGTCCTTGTCAGGACAAACGAGAGAAAGCGACGAACAACTGGGAGGAAACTGAATTCGGCAGATCCTCCTTAGGACCTGTCCTCATCACGACCAACTCAACGAAAAAAAAAAAATGTCAATCAGTCCAGAGAACGAACGAACAAACTTTATTTTCAAAGGGTTAAGAATTGAGCACGCAGGCCCGTCTAACATTTTGCCCTTCAATCACTCTCATACATTATGTCATCCACACATCATACAAGGCAAACCGAGAACAACAATATAACATATATGAATTTTAAAGGCATGGAGAAATGCAAAACTCACTACTACATGACGCACTAAAATTAATGGATGATGTGGCAATTGTTATTAGCTATGGAATATACTGATCTATAAAACGGGGACTGCGGTTATACTTTCTTTCTTTTTTTTGCATATCCTTTACAGGACATCGCTGTCAACACCAGCATCTTTCAGCTGTATGTTGATTTCTTGGCAAGATTACGCTCAGTAGTTTGCCATTGCTTTCTGAGCGGCCGGCTCACATACCCCGTAAGTTACCGATGCGATTCGAACCACTGCTGATTCTCACCGTCATCACGTTACCGAGAGAGTATACGAGATTACGAGAAAAAGTCATAACCTCTAAGCCACGAAGCCGGCGCGGTTATACTAGGGTTTCATAATTATTATACAGAGACCGAGTTTGTGCCCTGTGCGACCTTTTGGGCAGGTCCATCCTGCACAAGGAAATTGAGTCATACGGGATACCACCCGGTGCACTGAAATAGATCCTCTCTTGTATAAACCTCTGTTAAGCATTCTCAACTTGTAATAATTTCTTTTCAGATCTATCACTAATAAACATCAAACATGTCGCTACTGCCCACATCAAGGCAACAAAGGTGCCACACATAAAATCAAGTCAACAAACTCCATCAAGCTACAGCTAGCTACTAACAGCAACCAACAAAACTGTGCTTAAGATAGAAGAAAATACCAGCAAAGCTCTGCCACCAAATCTAGGCACAACACATGAAGCATTAATTTCTAGTTTAAAAGAACATCTTACAAAATGTAGTTGGTATATTATTATTTAGATTTAATTTTTAATAATTGAGGAAATATGAATCATGATGAGACCTTTTAAAATAAATGTCATTCAAGTATATGCTCCAACAAGTGAATGCAGTGAAGAAAGTACACAGGAATTTTATAATGACACGGAATCTGCTTTGAAGAACTGTAACAAATCAGAAACAAATATTATAATGGGTGATTTCAACGCAAAAGTAGAACATCAATGCACTGAATGCAGTGTAGGCAACCATGGTTTGGGAGAGCGAAACGAAAGAAGATACAGACTTGTAGAATGGGCAAAAGAACAAGAAATGGTTGTAGGAAACAGCATCTTAGAAGATTAAACAGCCTCTTAGAAGATTATGCGTCCAGACAGCAGGATTAAAATTCAGATAGATTACATCCTGATCAGCAAAAGGCTCCAAAATCGTTAACTGTCGTAAAAACAGTCCCCGATACAGACTGTTACAGTGATCACAGATTAATTACAGGCACATTGAGGGTAAAGTTAAAGAAAGTCAAGTATACAACAGGACACCCTAAATATGATTTGTGCAAATTGAAAACTGACAAAGAAATACAAGATAATTTTAACACAGAAGTAAAGAACAAATTTGATATATTGTCTGATCTAGAGATCCTGTTTCAATCAGTTGTGCTGCAGAAAAGACTATTCCAAAATTAAAGAAAGTGGGTTGTAAGACATGGATGACTGAAGAAGTTTTAGAACTAATGGAAATAAGACAAAACAAAAATAATCCTGCCAAATATGAAGAAATTCACAGAAAAGTCAGAATATTATGTAAGGAGGCAAAAGAAGCAAGGCTCGAGAAAAACTGCATAGTAACTGAAAAACAACACAACAGTAAAAATACCAAACCAATGCACAAAATAATTCAGGAGCTTACTAATTAAAGAACACATACATCAGCAGACTGCCTAAAGACAAAAGATGGACAAATCATAATAGGAAAAGATCAGATTTTACATGTGTGGTCAGATTAGGGGAAAAACCTTTATCAAGATAACAGAGAAGAACAGTATACTATTCAAAATAATATTGAAGGACCATCAATTTTGAAGATGGAGGTTCAGAATGTTCTTAACTATATGAAATCTGGCAAGATCCCCGGTTCAGACAGCATCACAACAGAAATGATTAATGCTTTAGAAGAATATGGAATAGACAAAGTTACCAGTCTGCTGAATACAATATATGATACTGGAAACATACCTCATGAATTATGTAACACTGTATTTATTGCAATCCCAAAGGAATCAGGAGCTTTGGAATGTGATCAACATCGAACAATTAGTATAATGAATCACATCACGAAGATTATGCTAAGAATTATCATGCAAAGAGTTAGGAAGAAAATATAACCTGAAATAGGAGAAGAACAATGTGGGTCTGTAGAAGGCAAGGGCATACGTGTGTATGAAACAACCAAAGATAAACAACAGCGTGTAGGAAACAGCCAAAGATAAACGACTGTGTGTATGAAACAGCTAAAGATAAACGACTGTGTGTATGAAACAGCTAGAGATAAACAACAGTGTGTAGGAAACAGCCTAAGATAAATGACTGTGCGCATGAAACAGCTAAAGATAAACAGCGTGTAGGAAACAGCCAAAGACATACAACTGTGTATGAAACAGTCAAAGATATACAACTGTGTGTATGAAACAGTCAAAGATATACAACTGTGTGTAAGAAACAGTCAAAGATATACAACTGTGTGTAAGAAACAGTCAAAGATATACAACTGTGTGTAAGAAACAGTAAAAGATATACAACTGTGTGTATGAAACAGCCAAATATAAACAACTGTGTATATGAAACAGCCAAAGATAAACAACTGTGTATATGAAACAGCCAAAGATAAACAACTGTGTATACGAAACAGCCCATGATAAACAACAGCATGTATGAAACAGCAAAAGATAAACAACGGTGTGTATGAAAAAAACACAAAGTTAAACAACAACAGAATGTGTGAAACAATCTAGGTCACAAAATAGTACGTTTTCTATGTGATGAAACAACAAAGACCATAACTATACCAGTTATGTATTTACGTGTTAATTTTAGGAGAATATGTCGAATAAGGGATACATTTGTTTCTCTGCATATAACTAGATAATTGTATACCAACCACTAAATCATACAACAGGCAGATCAAATGACTTATCACTAAGAAATCCTTTCTTTACCATCATATTACATTAAGTTGATGATTTTCGGATCCTTTCCTTGCATTCATATTACATTCTTTTGATGTTTCGGATCCTAGCATTACAATCATATCTAAGTAAATTGAAGTTTCTGATCCTAGCATTACAATCATATCTCAGTAAATTGTAAAATCTCAGTTCATTTGCTGCTCCTTTCATTGCGATCACAATTCAGTACTTGTTGATTTGTCACAATGTGGTGAGTTAATTTTCTAGCCTTTTCATTATAAATTTCAGTGGAAATTTTTCTGCATCTCAATAAGCAAATAGAGTTTATAAACGTGAACTGTGTAACAGTTTAGCCGATTACCTGCCGAAGCATAATATATTTCCAAATGTGGACATCCCCCCCCCCCCCCCCCCCCCCCCCACCTTTATAGACAGAAGGACAATATATCGGGTTATCGTGTTATTTGTTTTGTTTCGTGGTAGCTTCCACAATTTCAATGCTCAGTGGACGAAAATTTATATTAGAAATATTATTTTATTATTATTATTATTATATTATTATTATTATTTATATTATATTATTACTTGCTTATTTGATTGTGTACCATGCTTGGTCCACGCCTACTTTTTCTTTGGCACTGAATCAGTGAATAATAAAACAATATAAAATGTTTACTGTAAATATCCATTCTAGCAAGAAATATGTTTGCAGTGTCAATATTTTATCACATTTTAGTGCGTCAATTCCCTAAGTATTTCATTACAATCAAATCTTAATGCATCGCAATAAACAAAACAAGTAAAGGTTATAAACGTGGGCTATATACAAGTAGTAGTAGAGTTCGAAGAGAACAGACCAAGAGGAAGACCAAGAGGAAAATACCTGGATGGCTTGGCCACATGGCATGGACAAGACAGGAACACTCAGCTGATCCACGACGCTGGTGATCGAGTGAAATGGCGAGTCATGACCGCCCACGCTTTCCGGCATGGCACATGATTGATTGAGTTGATAAACGTGAAATATACACAAATATAGGTGATAAACGTGAACTATACACAAGTAGAGGTTACACATGAACTATATAATAGTTTAATAACAAAACAACATGAATTGTTTGTTGTAAATATCTCTTCAAGCAAGAAATATGTTTGCAGTGCCAATGATTGTCTTCTTACAAAACACACAATGTGTGGCAGTATCCGCACAATCTTGGCAAGCGATGACATGCCCACAAGGGAGGTAAATACAACTCACGGGATTCGATCTGCACAATCGACATGTGACCCGCTCTTCCAGGAGTGCGTGCTCCCTTTCAACGGTCCTGAGAATGTCGCTGGTGTTTGGGACACGAGCTTCTCGCTGCCCAGCATTAGATGCCCCTGCAGGTGTTGCCTCGTTCATCCTTTGGATGGCTTCTTGTCTCCCTTGTTCACCACGACCCACTGTAAATATGTCATTGATAAAGTATTGCGTAAAGGAATATCCCTAATTACAGTTGTAGATGTTTTTAACAAATTTTATTCTAGGAGGTCGGCAAGGTAAGCTTCTCCAGCTTGTCTTGTTCCAGACGCATTGGTGTTACCTTCCTCTGGAGTAAACTAGGCAGGCCGAGAGAGGGATCATACTGCATGGGAAACACATGGTCTCTACAATTCAGCCCAGGCTATGTGCTATGAAGAAGTTATTATACTTTTTTTTTAAAAAGAGCATAATAACTATCTTCTGTCCAGACGGCAAGGTTACAACTACGACATAAATTACAATTACCTCTGAAGTCGGAGTGGGTGCGCCTGATGGCGAAGGACACTGGTAATAGGGAAAGCTAATCCACACGCAAAATTAGTCCAGTGCACCAGAAGTAGTAGCATATGTATGGACTACGCTTGAGTTCAAAACGAGCGAATGCAAACAATTTAAAATAAATAAACATCAGTGAGTTGAGTTTAGTCAAGGACCGACATCATAATACTAAAGACATTCCCACATGTGCTCGGTCCTCCTATTCAACACCCAGCGACGTGCCCAATACTAATGGTGCCAGTTGCATAGCGCGGACCCAGTTGATTTGTCCACCTGCTCTTTTTCCAACACACCAGCATTTTCTGGGTAAAAGAGCCAAGTGAAGCTCCCTATCTTTGATTTTTTAATCGAAACATGCCACTCTAAGCGAAGCATGTCTGCCTTCACTTTTCTCAGCTTGCTCTTTGGGTCTGTTACAATTCAAGACGTTTGTGCTGTTTGCCCTCCAGCCAATAGAACGCCACAAAGACTCCCCCCACCTCCATTCTCAAACTAAATGTTGTGGTATCATATGCCAGGCCCTCCTGCACTAAACACCATCCATTAACCTTTACTATAAACTTCATTTGCTCTGAGCACAGAGCCAACCACTTGGGCATCGGTGATGATGGCGCAAAAAGTGAATATCAGAAAACTAATTAAACAGGCCATTACCCTCTTTGGACAACAATAGCCTTCAAATTAATATCCAATTTGTGGCTGACTCGATCACGGGACTATTAATCTGAGCCAGGGATGGACCCTACTATAACTTCTCTTCTGAGGTTGAACGGGGTAATGGTAGAATGAACAAGAAAAACTAATTAAACAAACAAAGAACTCGAGCAACAAACGTAGAGATAAACCAAGGACTCACTGGTCAGAGCATTAGCAAGTGGAGCAGTGTTTGCAGGTGGAATGCTCAACTGTGAGATGGTTGAGTTGATTCCAGAATCAATGCTGGCTGGAGCACTGTTACCGGGTAGGTTCTGGCTGGTCTCCCCGTGGGTATTAAAATGTGTAAGTATGTCTGTGAGGAGTTCGATTTCAAGGCAGCTCTCCCCTAGGGAAAACATAAGGTACATCTGGGTAATGTGTACATAGATATATCAGGATAATAATGTACAGAAAATTGCATCTAGGTCATGTGTACACAGATATATCACGATCATAATGTACAGACAATTATGACTAGGCCGTGTGTACACAAATATATCATTATAATGTGCAGAAAATTATCACTAGACCGTGTTTACATACACACACACACACACACATCTCAGGATCATAATGTACAGTAAATTGCGTGTGACCGTGTGTACACAGATTATATCTGGGGCACGTATACAGAGATTAGGATTACCTGTGGGTTATAGTAGACATGGAGATTACATCTGAACCTGCGGTTACTCAAATATTACATCTAGACAACGAAGATTACATCTGGACCATGGGAAACTCAAATATTACATCTAGACAACGAAGATTACATCTGGACCATGGGAAACTCAAATATTATATCGAGACCATGGAGATTAGATCTGGACCTGCGGTTACTCAAAAATTACATCCAGACCATGGAGATTACATCTGGACCAGCATGGCCGAATAAATCAGAACGCGTGTTCTTAAACACTCGGTGTGCTGATGCAGAGGTAAAGGTTTCAACCCCTACACCGGACAGCTGGACTAAAATGTTGACCTGTCGTTCTTGACTTGGGGACGTTAATTACAAGTACCTCTGAAGTCGGAGTATGGGTTCGCCGGATGGCGAGGGACACTGGTAATAGGAAAAGCTAATCCGCACACAAAATTCAGTCCAGCACTACTAGAAGTAGTGTGTATGGATTATGCTTGAGTTCAAAGCGAAGCGAGGGAAAAAATATCTGGACCATTTTGTGTGTGTGTGTGTGTGTGTGTGTGCGCGTGCGCGTGCGCGTGCACATATCCTTTACATTGCCGCCAACACCAGCATCTTTTAGCTGCTGTTGATGTCTTGGCAAGTTTTACGTTCAGTAGTTTGCATTGCTTTCTGAACGACCAGCTCACATACCTCCGTAAGTAACCAGCGCGACGCGATCCGCTACCTAACCTTGCGCAGCTGTGTTTCGTAAGTGAGTATACGGAATTACGAACAATGTCCTTAACCCCTTCGCCAGGGAGACCGGCTATCTGGACCATGGAAAGCTCAAATATTACATCTAGATCATGGAGATTACACCTGGACCACGCAGAACTAACACATTGCATCTAGACAATGGAGATTACATCTGGACCTGTAGGAACTCAACTTTTACATCTGGACCACGCAGAACTGACACATTACATCTGGAGCATGGAGATTACGTCTGGACCGGTGGGAACTCAACTATTACATCTGGAGCATGGAGATTACGTCTGGACCTGTGGGAACTCAACTATTACATCTGGAGCATGGAGATTACGTCTGGACCTGTGGGAACTCAACTTTTACATCTGGACCACGCAGAACTGACACATTACATCTGGACCATGGAGATTACGTCTGGACCTGTGGGAACTCAAATATTACATCTAGACCTTGGGGAACTGAAATATTACATATGGACGATGGAGATTACATCTGGATCATGAGAGAACGCAGAGATTATATCTGGACCATGAAGATCACATCTGAAGCATGGGAAACTCAAATATTCCATCTAGACCACGGGGGTTACTCCAGACCATGGGAAACTCAAATATTACATCAAGACAACGGAGAGTACATCTGGACCACAAGGAACTCAAATACTACATCTAGGCCATGAGGAATACATCTGGACCATGGGAAACACAAATATTACACCTAGACCAAGCAGATTACATCAGGACCACGGAGATTACATCAGGACCACGGGGAACTCATAGATTACATCTGGACCGTGGGGATTACATCTGGATCATGAGGGAACGCAGAGATTACATCTGGGCCATGAAGATCACATCTGGATCATGGGAAACTCAAATATTACATCAATACCATGGAGAGTATATCTGGACCACGGGGAACTCAAATGCCACATCTAAGCCATGGGGATTACATCTGGACCGTGGGAAACTCAAATATTACATCTAGACCAAGCAGATTACATCTGAACCATGCAGATTACATCTGAACCAGGGAAATTACACCAGGACCGTGGAGATTACATTAGGACCATGGGGGAACACAGAGATTACATCTGGACCATGTGGAACTCTTATCACAGAACCATCCATGTAGATGATTACCTCACATGTGGCGAACTGCCGTAAACTGGTTATTGTACGCAACAAAATAAGAACTCTAGAAAACAACTGAGCTCATTATGAGAACTACCTGATGGTATAATAATAAAAAAAAAAAAAACAGAGATCATAAACAGCTGAGGATGAAGAAAACAATATCAGAAAATAGTGTATACTACATTTCAAGTGTATTAAAAATTGCAAGCGTATTATTCTCGAAGAGACAACATGTATTGACAGTGTGAGAAAATGGAGGTGAGATGCTGAGCACGCTACATGCTCAATTCAGATATTTGTTCGAAGGCTCTCAGCTAGGGGATATGAGGGATCCACGGATGAGAGGGCCTGGCCGTTTCTCGCTCAATGATGCACGGAGGTAAGGTGTTGAGCCGGCAGCACATGTAGCCTACCCCGTGAGCGAGTACTAAAGGAAAAAATGTGCCCCTCATCTCATCTCATCATGTTCCTCTTGTACCTTGCGGTGTCGAGGTGAAGTATAAACTTCGTGAGAGTGCCCGGTTATGGGCTTCGTATGTGCCCCAGTCGCACAAAATGGTTACAATGTCTGCATCTATACTCATAGAGAGTGTAGCCAAAGGTGGAAAAACGTCTCAATAACACGAAATGGAACGCTTGGCTAGCGAATCCATTGTGTGGTCCGAAGTCCGAAGTGAAAGCTTACCCAATGGAAGTCGTCCTCAGACTGACGGTTCCTGGTTTGTGCTTGAGCGACCAGTAGCAAGCGAAATGACCAATACATGGAAGTGAGGAATTAAAGCAGCCATGAGCAGGACGTTGCAATTCCTCGGGTGAGGCCAGTCTCATAGCAATATGTGCCCGCTCTGCAATTATGGAAGCCTCCTTGGATAGCGGGGAATGCCCATGGTCTGCCCCTGCCTTCCCTTGAGGGTTGACCGTGATGTCTTTGACCGCTCTACCTTGACCAGCTGAGATGTGGGCGACACCACAACAATAAGCCTAATGTGCCTCAAAACCCGAGGAAGGCTAACCTCATTAAAAAATTTCCGCCGAAGTCGGAAGTGCTGACCTACGGGTGGACAAATAAAAATTGGCACTACGCAATTACGTCCGAGTGAAATGTCTTTCATGGTCTGTAAAGCTCTGACTAACTAGTCTTCCAAACGTCCTTAACGTTCGGAAAAGCTCTGACTAGCTAGTTTCCGATTGTCCCTCGTGCTAGGAACAGCTCTGACTACCTAGTTTTCCGAATGCCCCTCGTGTCCGGAACAGCTCTTACTAGCCAGTTTTCCGAATGTCCGTCGTGCCCGGAACAGCTCTGACTATATTGTCCCCGGGCACAACAACAAGCACATGTCTGAATCGAAAACTCGCTGAGTGGATACCGTCTGCAGACCGGTCTGGTTTGTGCGGGACGGTCCGGGGCGAACGAAATGCCCAATATATTGAAGTGAGGTATTAAAGCAGCCATGAGCAGGACGTGACGATTCCCTCGGTGAGCCCAGCACCAGGGCGCTATGTGTCGGCTCTGCAACCACGGAAGCCACCCTGGATGGCGGAAAATGCCATGTACTGTCCTTGCCTACGCTTGAGGGATAACCATGAAGTCTTCGACTGTTCCAACTGGACCAGCTGGGATGTGGACGGCAGCACAAAAGTGAGAGTCCCACAGGAATGCTAACCTGTCAAAATTGCACGCCAAAAGTCGGATGTATTGGCCTAAGGGTTTCGGCCCAAGGGTGCCTAACCAGACACACCGCAATCACATCTGAGAAAACACTCCGGATGAACGCAAAGAAGAAGTTATATTACAACATACGGTGTTGTATGCTGGCTCTGTGGCGAAGGTGTTACCAATGTGATTCGTAAAACCGCATTCGAAACACAGCTGCGGGAGATTTGGAAGCAGACGGTCTTGCGTTGGTTTCCACACAAAGATATGAGCGCCGGTTGTTCAGAAAACAATGGCAAACTCCTGAACGTAAACTTGTCAAAACAAAACATCACAAACAGCCGAAAATGCTAGGGTTGACTTGACGTCCTGTAAATATATGCAACTAACTAACTATATTTCAGCTTGAAGGATTTATCTCATTTCTTCAGTTAATGTTGCGTTACTTCTGCAGGCCGAGAGATGGATCATGCTGCATGTCAACTCCAGATCTCTGCAATACAGCCCAAGCTGTGTCCTATGGAGAGGTAAAACTCCATCACTGGTCCCCGCCATAGGTTGTAGTAATTATGCCTTTTTTTTAAGCACAGTGTAACAAACCATCATCTGTCAATACAACAAGGTGCCAGTGAGTGAATTCTGCAGAATGTGCCTGACGAGATGCAACGAAATACTCCAGGCAATAAATTATGCAAACTATTGTTTGAGTCTTCGTTACTCATATCCACTACTTTGCGAACATGTGTATGTTTCAGTTTGATGGATGTATCTAGTTATTTGATGTTTGTGAATTCTGCAGTATGTACCTGACGAGACGCAGCGAAATACGCCAGGCAATAAATGGTACAATCTAAAGTTTTCAATGTTAGAACAGCTGAAATGTAGGTATGAAAACTGGTGCTTAGTCTCTTACCATACTCAGTAACGATGTGACGCACAGCCTTCCGAACTTGATCCCTGCTCCAGCCATTTCTTAAAGCATCTTTGGCTGCTTCAGAGTTCAGATAATCTTGCTCTTGAAGCCCTGTCATTTGATAATAAAAACTACAATATAATGTAGATTCCAGATATATGTAATATATTATACCTGTGTAATATGTCAGGTATTTGTCAGATGTGTCTGAGCTAGCGTATAGTAGTAGACGGTACTACCTGCTTTCCGTTAGCGTCGAATGTTGGGCGGCGCTCACCGAACCTGACAAACCACTTTGTACCAACGGCTTCGGGCTGAGGAGCGCAATTGGGAAGGTACAAGCCTTATTCTAGTGCGAGGGAATGCAAGCAAAAGATAAATGTCATAGCATCGCAGACCCGGCCCTAAGCCTGGGTCGACAGCTGGTCTAGAATCAAAACTCCGAAAGGCGGACAGAGCATTGCTTTGCTAATCCGGCAGCGTCTGCAGCATGTCTTGTTCCAGGTGTATTGTGTTACCTCTCCTCTGGAGTAAAATAGGCAGGCTGAGAGAGGAATCATGCTGCATGGGCAACACATGGTCACTACAATTCAGCCCAGGCCTTGTGCTATTGAGAGGTATAAAGCCATCCCTGGTCCCCGATATAGGCTGTAGGAAGTGTTTGTAAAGTCTCACTGCACTTTGTATGTAGAACAAATTTTAAAGTGAAATACATGATGTCATAAAAAAAATGTAATCCAGTCCATCGCTAAGCAATATACAGCAAATGACTGTCGTCCACTGGAGTAGTTCCTTGTACTCCAAACAGAATGGTGTTATTGACATAAGCCTGGGTCATTGACAGTGAGTTGAGTGACCGGGCATGAGAAAGAATGGATGAAAGTGGGAGACAGTAAAGTGACTGACCTGGCTATGAGAAAAACAGCCAGTCCTGAGAAATAAAATAGTGAGGGTAGAGAAAAACCCCTAGGGTGGATGGGGCGAAAGACAGTGAGTGTTGTGTGAAGGCAGGAGACTTGAAGGTCAGTGAGAGCAGAGACCGACTACGGGTCAGGTCGTTTAAGACAAGGAGTTGAGTTTTAGACTACCGAACGAGTCGGTAGTCGACGGAGAACTGTGTTGTGTGATTCTCCGAGCTGTGAATGCAGTCCTAAAACCCAGAGTGGGTTACATAGTGAGCAGAGGCTCCGACCCAGTGGGTGGGTCGTATTGTGTGAGATCCAGCCGTGGATAGTAGCTGGACTAAATGTCTATGAATTTGAGATTCAGCAGGCCTTGAGAAGGCATTGATGTGTGCGTGTAGAGTTGTGAGGAATATATATCTCTTCGGTGGATTACATTGTGTTCTGGATTTATAAACATGTTCCGTTTGTCCGTGGGTCTGTGTTATTTCTGTATTAAAGGATTATGTGCGCCAAAATCGATCTTGTTTACTGACTGGTGAATGTGCACTGCGGGGGTGAGTCATAGTGTAAGACAGTGAGAGAGCTCAATTGACACACCAGGAGTATCGTTACCTAGACAACGACCATCACACGCCCTTATCGTAAGAAAATCGTGTGATAGTTATCAACAGAAGCAAACACTTTTTAAAAAAAAATCATATTTGCTCTACGTACAAAGTGTAGTGTGACTTTAAACTGTGCGGAAGAAATCATTCCTGATTCAACGGACAAGACGGCGTTTACCTGCAAAGCGTGGAACGTAATGAGCACGGCAAGGCATGTAGAGCGCCCTGGTCATCCACTGCACCTATATTCGTCTCCAGTCGTCTTGACTTGTCTTGCCACTGGACTCAGGCGAGAGAGTGACGTAGACGAATTGCGCAACTCTTCCTCACTTTAATCCAATTCATTGCGCAAGTCATTCTTCATCCAATGTCATATATCACCTTCAAGCCCTGTGGCGATGGGCGAGCGGCAGGCGTGGGTACGCTGGCAGTAGTAGTCGCAGACCTGCACACAGGCAGCTCAGGCCATATGGTCGTCTTCTAATGATAGGAACAGCAGTGGGATTCGGCAGCCCCCTGAGCGACTGGGCAGCCCTTTATAGGAACACACTGCTCACCTCCATAGCATGAGGAAGGGGCTAGAAAAGGTGCCCTACATATTGTCTGCTCCATGATTACCTAACCAGCTAACCGCGGTTGGTGGTTACCCTATACTGCGGTCGACATACAAACAAAGAAAAAACAGGTAAAGCTAAAAGAGAAAACCATATTCCCTTAACAATCGGAACTTGGAATTTACGCATCCTATTTGATAGAGACGGCGCGTTAGGTCCAGAGAGACGAACAGCACTGATTGGGAGAGAGCTAGGCAGATACAACATTGACATTGCATTGCAGCCTTGAGCGAGACACGACTTGCAGAAGAAGGCCAAATCTGTAAAGTAGGTGCCGGCTACACATTTTTCTGGAGTGGAAGGAAAAGTGAGGAAAGACGCCAATCCTTGCTTTCAGTTGCAGGGAAGATACTCGCCAGAATTCTTCTCAATCGCGTCGCGGCCTATCTCGATCAAGGGCTTCTTCCTGAGAGTCAATGTGGCTTCAGAAAAGAACGAGGAACTGGACATGATTTTCGCTGCAAGAGAAATGCCAGGAACAGAACTGCGAAATATTCTCCACTTTCATTGACCTTACCAAGGCTTTTGCTAGTCAGCAGAGAAGGACTGTGGAAGATTATGGCAAAATATGGCTGTCCACGAAAGTTTGTCCAAATAGTACGACTACTTCATGATGGTATGCAGACAAGAGTACAGGAAAATGGTGAATTGTCTGAGCCCTTTCCTGTCACCAATGGGGTGAAGCAATGATGTGTCCTGGCACCAACACTGTTCAGCCTCATGTTTTCAGATATTCTGAGGAATGCCTTCGAGAACAACGACATTGGAATAGACATCAACTACCGCATGGATGGAATGTTGTTCAGTCTCAGAAGGCTGAATGCTAAGACAAAAATTAACAGCGACACCGTCAGAGAGCTCCTGTTTGCTGATGATTGCGCTCTATATGCCAACTCAGAGGCAGACATGCAACATAATGTTTCAGCTTTCTCACATGCCTGTGCCAACTTTGGGCTCAATACCAACTTAGAGAAGACTGTAGTTATGTACCAGCCAGTTCCAGGAATAATCACACTGTGCAGAATATCAAAGTGAATGGTCATAGACTAAGTATTGTGGAAAAATTCACCTATCTTGGCAGCACTGTGTTGCAAGCTGCCACAACTGATGACTAAGTGAATGCAAGAATCTCCAAGGCCAGCGCGGCCTTTGGCAGACTGTACAAGAATGTATGGGACAGAAATGGAATAAGCCTGCAAACAAAGCTGAAATTCTACAAAGCAGTTGTATTATCCACACTGCTATATACAGTGAAACCTGGACTGTTTATCAGCGACACGCTAGGAAATTAAACCACTTCCCTACAGTCTGCCTTAGGAAGCTACTGAAGATGAAATGGCAAGACAAGATCCCAGACACTGAAGTCCTAGAAAGAGCATCCATGCCCAGTACCCACACCCTACTAATGAAGAATCAGATTCGCTGGGTTGGTCATTTAACTCGCATGCCAGATCACAGGCTCCCTAAACGAATTCTTTATGACGAGCTGCGTTGTGGTAAACGCTCCCAAGGCGGCCAGAGGAAACGCTTCAAAGACACTCTGGAAATCTCACTGAATGCTTTTGGAATTCATCATGACACCTGGGAGACTGCAGCCAGAGACCGAAATTCGTGGCGTGCATCATTACACAAGAGTGCAGTCACGTGTGAGGCAACCAGGACCGCAAGAGCTGTGAAGAAAAGGCAAGACAGAAAAACCACTGCAGGAAATCCTCCTCCAGAAACGTCAAGAATTCTTTTTCCACATTGTCAAAGAACATTTCGAGCCAAAATAGGCCTTATCAGCCATCTTAGAACTCACGGCTCCATACTTTCAACCCCACTGGATGAAATGAATGGTCATCATCATTCTTGATGGACAAACAACAGTGTGACTTTACAAACACCCGGTACTTGTGACTTTTTGAAACCCAATGTAACAAACGATCGTCTGTCAAGACGATCAGGTGCCAGCAATGGTAATGTGTATGTACATACATGCGGATGTATGTTTGTATGTATGTAACGTACAGATAATCCCGTGGCATTGGCGGGCGCTGGTGAAGTTGATAGCGAACTGCCCTGGTAATGCCAAGAGAACAGTTGTACGCGGGTTCGATGCCTGGGCTCGTTGCTTGTTAAAGTGAAAGAAAGATTGGTCACCTAATCCTCTTTGCTCTCAGGTCTATACAATGTGACAGCGCTGTCTCATCACTGATCCATAAAAGACAACTTCTTTGGGACAACGTATTATTTATGTTAAGATACTGGCACCGGAGATGTGAATTATTTGGCCCTTACTTGAACTATATAAGGTGAGATGGCCAGTTTTCTTCCTCGCCGCTTTTTCTTTCCAGAGAATTGGTGCCAATTTTTGAGGCTGGGTCAAACTTAGAGACGTACTAGAGTGTGGGGTGGGTGGGGGGGGGGGGTGGGGGATAATCTGCCAGGGACTGAACTCACACCGTTGTCTTGACAGATGATTGCACTAACCACTATATCATCCAGCTCAGTGTATATGAAGCAGTAACACACAGTGCAAGATAACTATGATAAGAGTCTACACATATGGGACAGCACAAAATGCTGTTCAAAACAGAGGAGCGGGAGTGTACATAGTATACCCAAATAATACTAGGTACACGGCCAGAGTACCAACAGAAAGGTAATGTCATAACTATGATGCTGAAATCCAGGCAATCAAGATAGCAACAGGGAAATTGCTAAATACCAGCCACAGTACACAGTCTGTGGAACTATTGACAGATGCAAAATCAATACTTGAGGCTCTCCTGTCTGGGACATTGCCAGTACTACGGACACTACTTTCTGAACTGAGCAGCCAGTGTAAGGTCACCATATAGTGGATACCATCTCATTGTGGAGTACCCGGAAACGAGAGAGCTGATCAACTAGTTAAGGAAGAAGCAATAGAAGAATAACTTGATGTGTCCGTTACATACTACCAGAAAAAAAAAAAAAGAATGATCAAATCTGTCAGAAAGCCACCAGCACCAGCTCAAAACGGTTACCATCCTTTGGACATATCGACAAACCAGAACAAATAGTTATTCTGCGCCACAGAACAGGACACAACATATTACGCAACCACATGTGTACACAATTCAAAACTGGCGAATCAGCCATGTGTACATGTGGAATGAAGCCGCAGACAGCAATTCACATACTCCAAGACTGCCCAAAGTACGACATATCTAGGCAAACCTTTTGGCCTAGACAAAAATAATGGAAGATAAACTCTACGGACCATGAGAGGCAACATTGCAGCATAGACACATTTCAAGCGAACGAAAGTATAGACATAAGATAACTATCGAAATATTTCAAGGGGTCATACATCTAACTGGCAATGCCCATGTTCCCTTCAAGTATACGAACGAATCAACAGCCAGAGTTTGTCTACACTCTGGCATATGTCAGTAAATTCCACATTTGTTTGTCTACACTCTGGCATATTTCAGTAAATTCCACATTTGTTTGTCTACACTCTGGCATATTTCAGTAAATTCCACATTTGTTTGTCTACAACTCTGGCATATTTCAATACATTCTACATTTGTTTGTTCGCAACTCAGGCATATTTAAGTCGCATTACAGCACGAATGACATATTACAGCACATTTGACATTTTACAGCACGTATGACATATTACAGCACGTATGACATATTACAGCACACAAGACATATTACAGCACGTATGACATATTACAGCACGTGTGACATATTACAGCACGTATGACATATTACAGCACGTATGACATATTACAGCACACAAGACATATTACAGCACGTATGACATATTACAGCACACAAGACATATTACAGCACGTATGACATATTACAGCACGTATGACATATTACAGCACGTATGACATATTACAGCACGTATGACATATTACAGCACACAAGACATATTACAGCACGTATGACATATTTCACCAACTTTGATACATTGCAACACAACTGACATATTTCATCATCTTTGATACAATATAGTTCATTCATTCGTTAATTCATTCATTCAGTAGTATGTCCTTTGCAGAACTTCTCTCCCTTAACAACCTTCCGGAAAACGTCTCGATCACAAGGAAGTTATCCCGCGCCCCATATACCCATCTGGAGATCATCCACCACATCCTGCATCCATCTTCACTTTGGCCTTCCTCTTTTCCCAGGCATCTACACCTTCATTATTGTTCTCTCCAAACTTTCATGACGTTTCAAATGAAAAAAAAAATATATCAATTTTCTTTGTTTTATAGTCTTTAGTAACCAATCCTCTTCAATATTCAGCTCTTAAAGCATATGTTCTTTTCTTTACTCAAGATATTCTTAGAACCCGTTTATAACATTTATATAGTACCTCTGACATATTTCATTAACTTCGATACATTATAGTATATCTGACATAGATCATCAACTTTGATACACTGGAGTACAAATGACATATTTGATTAATGTTGAAACATTGCAGCACATCTAACATATGTCATAAATCACAAATATGATGATGATGATGATGTATATATATAAATAAAAGACCATACGACGTGCACCACAACAACGACGACCACTCACCACCTACAACTGGGGATGTAGTTGTTGTTGTCTGCAAACTTTCTTGCGGCTGAGGGGGTGCAATCTGGTTTTCAGCTCTGTTACTAACTTCCTGCTATGGGGGTAATTTTGAACAGGATATTAATCTAACCAGTTCTGATTTACCTCAAATAAATGAAGACATATCATAAATACAGCTATGTAATTGTGTACGCACGCCCACGCGCACAAACAAACACTCACACAGAGTCCCTGATAGTATGTGAAGTGTTATGACCATCACATTATGAAGGTGCGAGCACGCTGAGGAATAGGTGGCCAACTTAGCCTCCCATAGCGAATGTCGAGAGGTGGTATCAAACCCTTGCTCGACCGCGCCCATGCGATTGCCTGTGCAGCGTCCTAACCGTTACATCAACACGCTGCTATTTGTACAGACAATGAAACACATCGTGAAAAACAGGTTGTGTACACAGTACACCTTTTCAAATGTGTTGAAGACCTATATGTGTAAAATATCACTTTCTTTATTCAAATATACCCCTACAAGTGCTCTAATCTCCTCGTATAGATCACACAAGGAGCATCTCAGCACAGTGCACAAACTCCATCGTACTGGCGAGAATTCAAACATGTGTATCTCATAATCGTGTGTGCTATATATATATATATATATATATATATATATATATATATATATATATATATATATATATATATATATATATATATATATATATATATATATATATATATATATGATTGTGTGGGTAGTTTTCTCATTTGAAGACTAGCCTGGGTAGCTACTGATCTATTCAGCCTGCTCGTTTCCATGCCAGTAAGAGGCCTCCCGTCTAGGATGATGTTTTCAATCTCCAGTGCCACATTGCCGGTCTCCCTGGTCTAGAGTTTACACAACTTTCTCCGTAATCTCGTATACTCTCGTGAATAACGTGACGTGCGCGAGAATTGGTAGCGGTTCTCTCCGCGTCGATAACTTACGGGGTATGTGAGCCGGTCGCTCACAAAGCAATGGCAAACTACTGAGCGTAATCTTGCCAATAAATCAACAATCAGCTCAACGATGCTGATGTTGACAGCGATGTCATGTAAAGGATATGCGAACAAACAAAAAAAGTGCCACATTGGCAGACACACTGTACGGAGGACTTTGAGATGAGGCTTTCAAACTCCAGTATCACCAGGGATTTCATTTGTATGGAATTCCCAGATGTTTTAAACTCCAATGCTACATTGACATTCAACTGTATGGAAGACCTTGAGATGAGGCGTTCCAACCCCAAAGTCACATGGGATTTCATCTGTATAGAAGGCTTTGAGATGAGGCTTTCAAACCTCAATGTCACATAGGATTTCACCTGTATGGAAGACTTTGAGATGAGGCTTTCAAACTCCATTGCTTTATAATATAATGAATACATTTAAATAAAACTACCACGTTATATTGCATTGCGGATTATGTCCTTTGGCACAATTGATAAGGAATCTCTTTGATATTCGATGAGACACTGTGGAATCCCATGGAATATCATTAAATTCATAAATACAGGCAACATAAGGACGGGAAATTCAGAGTTCTTTATGGGAGACAACTAACAGATAATTTTAAAATAAGAACAGAAAGAAGACTGAGCAATGTACAAGCATCGCACCAGCATACTGGTTGGAAACCTTAACACTGAGAAAGACATATATAAAATAGTTGAGGAGTTTGCCAAAATGCATACTACAGGCAGCACGAGAAACAGTACCAAAAGGAACCCATAAACATTATAAACCCTACTGGAATAGTGAACTGGAACAGTTGCATAATGATGTGGAAGTGTGTAGAAAGAAAACAGAGGCAAAACCCAGCCAAGAACACCACAATAAACATCAGCATGCAAAAGCCAAATTTCAAAGGGCCGACCTGCAGGTTAGACGGAAAAGCTGGCAGGAGAAAACAGTCATTGAACTTTGAAAGAGACACCAGGAAGTTGTGGAAGCTAATAAAACAACTTAACGATAAGGTCACATGGAGAAACTCAAAAATTGCACTACATAAAGACGGAAACATCTTAACAGGAAAGGAAGCAGCTGAACATTTTGCGGTCTCATTTGCACAAGATAACAACATCGAAATTAGTCCAGAGCAACAACAAGAGATTCGAGAGAAATAGCAACATACAGGACAGAATGAAATACTACATGAGGTTCTGGCGGTACCTATCACAATCAGCGAAATGGAGGTAGCCATATCAAAACTGAAAATGAGAAATTCACCAGGAGCTGATAGTATCTCCAATGAAATGATCAGGAACCTAGGAACAGAGGCCAAAGCAAAGCTGTTGCAGATCTTCAATAACAGCTGGACCTTAGGAAGTGTTCCACAAGCCTTGAGAGAAACAATCATGATACCCCTCCAAATATTAAGGAAAGATAGTTCCAATGCCTCCAGCTACAGACCAGTTAACCTCACCAGCTGTCTCTGCAAAACAATGGAGCGCATCATCAATCACATACTGCAGTGGTACATTGAAAGTGAAAACATCCTTGTGCCACAGTAGGCTGGCTTTAGGCAGTGCTACTCTACGGAAGATCAGACAACCTACCTCTCTCAAGAAATTGAGAAGAAATGGTGCTTGCGGCATGGATAGATCTGAAGAAAGCCTTTGACAAAGTCTGGAAAGAAAGTCTTATGAAGAAATTGAGAAACTGTAAAGTCAATGGAAGAATCTACAAATGAGCGAAAGCATACTTGCACAACAGAAGAGCCCGAGTCCAGATAGACGGACTCAAGAGCAAGAAAGTACCACTGCGCCACGATGTTCCCCATGGCGGAGTTTTGTCCCCCACACTTTTTCTAATCTTCATCAATGATCTTGTTGCTAATCTACCGCATGGAATTAAAGCGGCAATGTACGCTGATGACCTGGTTACATGGAGCACAAATGAACATGCATCAGTGGCCACCAGATCGCTACAAAGAGCTGTAGATGCATTTGTTGCATGGTCAAATAGATGGTGTGTCAGCATAATCACTGACAAGTGCAGCACCACTCAATTTACCCTCTCTCGAAAACAAAAGGCAGGGAGCATCCAAATAAATGGAACACCCCTAAGAGAAGATAAAGAACCAACCCCTAAGAGAAGAACCAACATACCATGGAGTAACATTTGATGATAGGCTGACGTGGAGAAAGCACATCAACAAAGCAGTAACAAAAGCCAGAAGGAAAATAGCCATCCTGAGAAAGCTGAGTGGAACCACATGGGAAGCCAGTGGGAAAATACTTAACAAGGTTTATCAACAGAGCATACGACCACACCTGGAATACAGGTCAACTGCGTGGTGTTCAGCATCAAAAACCACACTACAAGAGCTGGACAAGGTGCAAAATCAAGCACTTAGATTCAACACAGGAGAGATGAGATCAACCCCTATAGTGGAAATGGAGAAGATGGGGAGTACATAAGCACTGAAATAGCGCAGAGATACGAAAACGCTAATACAAGCAGAAAAGTTCCTCAGCTTGCCAGGCCACCCTATGAAGAACAGATTTGAAAACCTAGCTATGGGGCGGTTGAAAAGAAGTAGTTTTATCCACCAGGCCAAACGACTCTGCAGAGAAACCACCAATCTGCCCACAGTTGGTATCCCCCTAACAACTGTTCCAGAGCAAACTCCATTGAAAGATGAACATAGACTATCATTACAAATCAGAAAAAAAGTGAGGAATATTTGACAAGGAAGAACAGAACAGTGTACAGCGCAGACCAGCCTCTCTCAGCTTCCATGATGAAGAATACCTACAGGACCTATGGATCCGAGTCTACACAGATGGGTCAGCGCAAAATGCTGTTCGAAATGGAGGAGCATATGCACATGTGGACTGGCGCAGCAGACAGCAGAGCACTTACTCCAAGACTGCCCAAAATACAACATATCTAGGCAAACCTCCTGGCCTAGAGAGACAACAGTGGAAGATAAACTCTATGGACCGCTGTGTGAACTAAAAAGACAGTTAAATTCGTACAAGAGATAACATTGCAGTTATAGACATATTTCAAACGAACGAAAGAAGAGGAAGAAATAGCCATGCTATACGGATAAAAAATGGTTAGCAACTGAAAAAGTTACTAATAAACTACAAACATTCATAAATTGGTCTCTGCGTAAAAGAGAAAGACTAAAATGGTATGACAAAATCACCAATGCCGTGCTCATGGAGATAACTAAGCAGATTCCAATGAATGAAGAGGTGAGCCTGGCGCCGAATAAACCACACATTGAGAAAACATAACTAAATAGTATAACAAAGAAGTCCTTTCTATGGAAACCACAGAGCAGAAAAAAATAGAGGGGAATCCAATATAAGCAGTAAAATGGAATTATCATCATCATCATCACGTGCCACACAGATAAGCGTGAGCGATCGTATTCCGCCATTTCACACGATCACTAGAGTCGTGGTATAACCATCCAGATATTTACTTCTCTGCTTTTCCCTTGTTCTGTTTTCCTCATTCTTGCCAGTTGTCACCAAGTTATTCACCATATTTCTTCCCAGAACGTGACCCAAAAAATTGTGACTCTCTAAGTCTAATCTCTCTAATCAGTTTACGGTTTTTATGTATGAAATACCACAACAGTTTTTCTTAACACCTACCTGCTCGGATCGTAGTTCCTGCTGCACGTTATCTATATAGTCTTGGCCTTTATACAAGATGTTGAACTTGCAGTGTGGGCGGTACTTGGCATGTTGGTAGGCTGGGATGTCTCCTGGTCGCCAAAATTTTAACCCCAGGCCGCAGTAGAAGCACCTCACACAGTCCATGTAACCTGGACATCATGAAAAATGTGTATAACTGGGCAGTACATTATAGTTCAGATGAGCTTCAGTGCAGGTGTCAGGTCTTAGATATGACTGAGCTACGGTATGACAGTAGACCGTACTACCTGACAGTACATACAAGCCTTATCCTGGTGCGAGGAAATGCAACATAAAGACAAACTGTCATGGCAGGGCAAACCAGGCCTAAGCCTTAGTTAGCAGCTGGTCTAGGATCGAAGCTCCGACAGGCGGACAGTTAGAGCATTGCTTTGTTCATCAGGCAGCTTCTGCGGCTTGTCTTGTTCCAGACGTATTGGTGTTATCATTTCCCCTGGAATGAACTAGGTAGGCCGAGAGAGGGATCATGCTGCATGGGCAACACATGGTCTCTATATAACTCCATTTCTGGTCTTAACCGGTCTCGGAATCAAAGCGAGAGGTAGCGGTTATGGGTTATAAGTCCTTGTCAATTGGCGTAGACATGGGGCGCCACGAGTTGCCCCTCACGGTGTGAGACACCTATAGGTGTCACAGATCAGTTACCACCCGCCTCGTGCTGGGCAGCCCCCGGCCAATTGGGTGCTGATCCGCCACAGCCTGCCTGCTTCAATGGGTGCTTGGGGCTAGGACAAAATCTGAATAGCAGACTAATAAAAACCGTGGCGCCAGGTACTACTAAAAAGAACAAGAAAACCCTCAAGTTTCGACTTGCAACTTGGATCTATGTGTCCAGGATTTTGCACTGACCTGACGAATACTGACGATGTGAGAAAACCAGCTGTGATTGATGCCGAACTCAATCGTCTCAACATAAATATTGCTGGCCTGCAGGAGACACGCGTCGCTGAGGAAGTGTAACTCAGGGACAACTATTAAGCCTTTAAAAAAAAAAAACAGAAAGAAAGGTAGAGGGCAGGAAGTAAACAGACAACATGAACTGGGCTTGGCCGTGAAGAATTCACTACTGGGAATGATTGAAATTCCAGCTGGCGGAAATGAAAGATTATTATCCCTGCGCTTGGCAACCACTTGTTGTTTTGCCACCATTATCATTGCATATGCACCGACATTCACCTCTTCTGATGATGTGAAGGATTCATCCTATGAGGAGTCAGACTCTGTGATCAAGGTGTATCAAAATCTGACTACATTTCTGTGCTCGGTTATTTTATTTCTTGTGTGGGCAAGGACTCGAGTTCATGGCCAGTGTGCCTTGGAAAATACAAAATCGGTCACATGAATGGCAATGGGCAACGGCTGCTGGAGCTTGCACCAGAAACGATATATGTATTACAAAATCCTTTTTTTTTTCAAACAAAAGATGGCATAAGGTCACATGGAAACACCCAAGATCCGGCCATTGGCACCAGCTAGTACTTCATCATCATACGGAGACACCATCTGGAGTAAACATCATTAACTCGAAGTTACCACAGTGCTGATTGTGATACTGATCATTCTTTAGTTTCTGCAAGGGTTAGACTGAGACCAAAGAGAATCTACACGGCTAAACACAAATCTAGCCCAATGATTAATATTATTAACACATAAGATCCTGATAAGTGTTTTGAATTCCAACAGCAACTTGAAGACGCTGTCACTGATACATTAGAAAATCGTACAGCAAGTAAAAAGTGGGGTAAACTTAACTAAACTCTTTATAAAACAGCGTAGGGGTTTGTGGTACTGTGGATCATAAGAAGCAGGACTGGTTTGCGGCAAACAGCTGGACACCGCAGCCCTTGATTGATAGAGAAAAGATAGCTCTCTTGAAAAAAAAAAAAAGGTTAAGAATAACGCGAAACATTCTCAGTGAGCTGAGTCAAGCTAGGAAGGATCTGCAAAAGGCAGTGTGCAAACGACTATTGGATCAAGTTATGCCTGTACATTCAAAATGCAAGTGATAAGGGAAACATCAGAAGCATGTATGATGGGATGAAGACGGCCTTTGGTCCAATGATCAAACGAAGTGCACCACTGAAAATCTTGATTGGAGAAATCATCACTGAAAAGAAACAGCAGATGGATAGATGGGTATGGCACTATTTGAAGCTTTACTCAAGCGAGAACAAACTAGTCTGTCCGATTACACAAATAGACACATATAATATTATTTGGCGCTCACTGAAGAAGAAGAAGAAGAAAGAAGAAGAAGAAGAAGAAGAAGAAGAAGAAGAAGAAGAAGAAGAAGAAGAAAGAAAGAAGAAGAAGAAGAAGAAGAAGAAGAAGAAGAAGAAGAAAGAAGAAGAAGAAGAAGAAGAAGAAGAAGAAGAAGAAGAAGAAGAAGAAGAAAGAAAAAGTAAATAGAGATCAGAAGACGCACTAGACAACATAAATGTTTGAAAGCTATAACAGTTACCGACCGGGATCGAACCTGTCACCAAATAATACTATGTGTGTCTATTTGTGTAATCGTCTAAGTGGCCTCAACGGTTCTCCCATTTTTATTTCTATAGTCTGTCCGGAAATTTATGCCGTCATTCACGATCAATTATTTTGAAAACTGTCTGTTGCATCGTTATGAAATTTTTCCCGCCGTCTTATATTTACCCCCAACCAATGAATATGTCTTTGATAGGTCCAAAAGCAACTTAAATCATCGAAAGCGGCGACATTTCTGTGATGTTTTGGGGAAAATGTAGTGAATCCACGCTAACAAACTAGTCTTACAGTAAACCACGTTATTTCGGGTAAGGACACAAGTACAAGGTGTAGCCAGATTCATATGGGAGTGGGTGCAATAAAAAAAGTAGCATAAAAGTCGACTGCATTGCACCGGGTTTTTATGCCATATGGCTCAGTCTCTTTCCGCAGGGCGGAAAGTGTCCCACAAAGCATGAACTCCGTAGCTCCAGCGACGACCCTCGGGAGTCTCCAAAAAATGCACTCGTGAAATGAAGGAATCTAACATACAACCTTCGGAGCCCGAGTCAGACGGCTTGACCACTCTCGAGAGGGGTGCAATGTGTAATATTAGTAAAGACAGAGAATTTATTGAGGCATAGGGTAAATAATGTGTAAATTGACAGAAAAGTAGAAGGTATATATTTCTTTCCTTATTTTTCATTTCCTTCTTGTTTCTTCAGCTGCTGGTTAATAATTATACACAAGTATCCATGTTACTAGTATGCAATTAGCTTTTTATATTGAGTTCGTGAAAGCTTCCAAATAGCTGTGCGTTAATGTGCGTATGGAGTGACCAGAAATGATACCGCAATTTAGTCATCATGCGTCCATTTTTAAGGATCTGTTCCGCTGTCTGTGTAGTTTGTTCACACGTACACATGGGTGACAGATCCGCTTTGAGTCTTCGTGGAAGATTGTCTACTCTGCTGTTTACTGTTCAGAGACGAAACATGATTACCTGTTTTGCACTATGAACATAGTTGTCAGTGTCTCTGTAGTGGGCTTTCTTCTTAACGACCGAGATATTGGTCCTCTTTTCATTGAAGTTTATAGATTGATTCGTATGCATTTGTGTTGTCCCCTAATTTGACAACGTGTTTGCTCTCACGTTTCTTGTTATGCCAGAATATGTCAGTTTCCACCGCAATATTACTCTTCTGTTGGTATTCAATGCGTTTAGTTTTTCTTTTCTTTCCAATACCAGTTGTTTGTCACCGCTGAGGGCTTGCGGAATTGAAAATCCATCACTGTGGAATACAAACTGTTGCCATTGACATTGTGCTGATTCTGTAATGTTTAGGGCCTGCAATTCGTCTGAACAATTGGAGCAAAATATCACCGTAAGCGTGCACGCGGATTAAGGTCTGCAATCTGTTCAGACCTTAATCTGTGTCGGACAATTCCAGTAGGCTGATGACTGCTCTCGGTTGTGTAAAATTAAATCCCTTCTTTCTCCAATAGTCCTCTTCCTCTTTCAACACATGGTCCTCACATTTTTCCAGTAACTTTTATCAATATTTAATAGCGCGGACTGGATTAGTATCTTTACGTCAGATAATTTGAATATAGTATTGTCAGCTGCCAAATGTCCTTTAATTTTAGCCCACACAAGTTCTATAGGGTTAAAATGAGAGTGGTACGGCGGAAGTCTCAAACACCCATTACGATGTTCTTCTATCAACTTGTCGATTTGATATTTCTTGCTTATTGGCGTCTGTTTTACAAGGGACAAAAATTCTAGCTAGAAATACCTTTCTGGAAATGGTATGTTTTCCATTCGGAATCATATCTTTATTGCTCCCTTTGTGCTCGATGCTGTAGGTATTTTGTCTCCTTGGGCAACAACATTGTTATTATGCATTGTCCATAATTAGTAAAGACGGTCTATCTAGGGATGGAAGGACAGTATTCTCGAGCCAATCTCCAAATGCATTACCATTCATCTTATTATGATAATCCCTATTGTCTGTATGCTTTGATACGAACACGAGCACAGCATTCTGGTGTAAGCCATTATGCGTATTACCAGCATGGGCCATGACCAAAAGCTGTCCTATACTACTGGGCACATATTGCTTTATCTGTCCATCCACTGATTGCCATTCCTTATCACTTGTGCGGTGCGCATTGATCCACATTTCATCTAAATTCACTATGCCATAATTTTCTTTGCCCATTTCCCATATTTCACGTAGGTATCTGCATCTCATGGCTCCTAAATGCGGCTGCTCGCAAAGAATATTTCTACCTCCCTTGTACTTTCTAAAAGTGAAGATAATGTCCTTATAATTTTCCACAAAGTTGTTTTGGAAAGCTCTATATTATTGTTTCTTCTCAACCAAACCCTAAGTTTCCATACAGTAACTGTTTCTTTGGCATCCAGCATTTTTATAATGCTGGATAATCCTGGATATAAAATCTAAAATTTTTATAATTTTAGGAGTCTCCGTGGCGAAGTTGTCACGCCTTTTGACTCGGACTCCAAAGGTTGTGGGTTCGATTCTGGGCCGCATCCTTTCGTTCACGAGTTAAATTTTTCGGAGACTTCTGTGGGTTGTTGCTAGAGCTGCGGAGTTCGTGCTTTGTGCGATGCTTTCCGCGCTACGGAAATAGACCGAGCCATATGGGATAAAACCCTGTCGACTTTTAAGCGACTTTTTAAAGCATTTTTATAATTGCTCGCCTTATGAAATCCTTGTCAAAGCTGTCTACAATAACCTTTCTACCTACCGATTGGTTATTGTGTGGTGGTTTAATTCCAGATATTTTGCACCCATCGACGAAATGACCGCTTACTCAATACCAAATAGCAAGTGCGACGGAATTGCTCAGTATAAATAGAGTTGAAACCCTTTAAACCGAAATGCGATAAAATTGAAAGAGACGTCTTGACAACAGGGTAAACTGTCACACCGAGAAAACAATAGCAGCGGCAGACTTGCGGGGAGATTTGAAGACGGCAGGTGCATTTCAATGTCAGGAGAATTTAAGTTGGCTAAGGATTAGATTGGCATCAAATCAGTGGCTTGAATAGTAACAACAGACGGGAAAGAATAGTTGCCAAGAATGATACGTAATATAGCCACGGATAAGCGAACCTGCAAACGGAGAAATTAGTATATTGTTGCAGAGAGGCGAGACGCATACTTCATGGATAGAAAGACGAATCCTAGAGGACAAGTAGGGCAACATGTAAACATTTTGTGATAACACAGGTTTGTGATTTATACTAATATTAATTTCAATAATAATACTTACTGCCGGCCCTGGCGACACAGACCCTGTAAGAGTTGAATATTATTTGTGATAATCCAACCGTGTACGTTTTGGAAAATGTAATGGATATTTTGTTTGTTGAACGTCCAGGAATCGACTTTCGTTATTCAAGTTATGATTAGCTCGCAGAGCTCATATTACTGTTACTTAATTTTGCGAGCCGCAGTTATTTCGTTATCGATTGTCTGTTGGAATTGATGAACAACCCGTTAGCAGTAATATGGCAAGTTGGGGTCTTGTTTCCGTGGAATGCCTGAAACTATTCGTCATTAGCTACGTAAATGCAAAGGCCAGGACAACATAGCACTCCCCAAGTCATTCTACTTAATTTTTACGTCACAGTCTGGATTATCGTCTGGAAGAAAGATGGATCGATTAACTACCGACATTTGTTTGTATATTATCGGCACAGTGGACAGTACCTGCTTGTCTGAACATTGTTTATGAAGTTCCTTCTACACATATCTGAAAATTAATACGGATTTTATTGTTACTATGAATTCTGCACTTTGTGGACTTTACCTTCTACCCCACACTTACCTCCACCGAATTTTCAAAGGAATCTGAACTGTACTTTGGACATTATTTTTGAGGAAATTTTTATACCCCTATGTATGCAGCACAAGATGGACTTTATCTTCTACACCTACGCTTCCCGCCATGTAATTCCCACAGGATATTTGGACTATACACTGCACATTATTTTGAGATTCTACACGACGGAACTTCATCCTGGACACATTTTCATCTGAACCTACACGTATACATTGACGTCAGGACTATTGCACACTTCAACACGGACACATTTCAGGACATGATTCGTTACACATTTTAAGATACCAAAAGCTACACAGGACATTTTCGCACGACATATTCAGCAGTATTACTAATTCTTCAAGGAATTTCAACTACGTACCTGCATCAACTAACTGTGGGTGTCACTCGTATTCAGAAACCTACATCAACATCAACTTTGGTTAACTTATCAATACAAAAAAGGCCAGTATATCTGTTGATTATTGTGAGTATTTGTATTCTTGTTGGGTGTTTATGTCCTAAACATACTATTATATCGATGGCCGACTCGTTGCTATTATGACGATGCGGGCCGTTAGAGGGCTATCATGGTGACAAATAAGCATATATATATATATTTATGTCACAGGGATACGTTATACACTGACGGTTGTCAGCTCGTTACGAATTTTTGTGTGTGTGTGGCGATCCCGCGATTCGTTGGTACGTGTGTCGTGTCGTAGAGGTTGTATACGTTCTTTCTCTATCACTAATCAATATTTATCTTTTTATTATGTGACTAGATATGTATGTCTGCATTACACTTCGTGTATTTTTCTCGTAACGGCTTATTTGTTGCGGCGTTATAAGCTATATACTTAATATAGTTTCTACCTTCTTTTTGGGTATTTACATATCGTAGCGTGGTAAGACGATATTTATTTCGCGCCAGATTTGTTAGTTTTCATTTGCGCTATTCTGCTCTACAATATTGTTGATTTTGAAGTTGACATTTTGTTCAACGTGTTATAAGTTTGATATATTTACTACTATCTGCCTACGCATTCTGTCGATTGTGCTCCGCATATATATTATATTTTAGCTAGAGAAATTGTAGCATATTAGCACAGCATGTCGACACTTCAAGATTTTATGCAGATGGATGAGAGATCTGGCCTATCCGGTCAGGAACTTAGAACGTGGGCGAAACAAGAGTATAAGGAGTTCCAGGCTCTACAGAGAGAGAGGAGAGGGCTGAAAGATTAGCAGCAGAGAAGGAGGCTAAAGAACTTCAGGCTGCGGCTGCACATGAAAGAGGAGAAAGGAAAGAAAGATTAGCAGCTGAGAAAGAAATGGACAAGGAGCGACTGGCGGCAAAAGATAGAGAGTTAACATTAGAACGAGAGAAAATAGTAGCTGAAAAAGAAAAATTAGCGGCAGAGAAGGAAATCAAAGAAAAGCAGCTAGCATTTGAGACGGAGAGTTAGCTACTGAGGAGTTGCTAAAAGACACAAAACTTGAAATTAATTTGCGAGTTAAGACTTTGAAAATGGACCGTGAAGCCTAGATAGAACGAGAAAGATTACAAGCAAAGACTAGCGACCCAGTTAAGAAGTACCAGGGTCTGATTCGTAATTTCCAACAAGGTAATTCGGCGAGTTCTTGGATTACTAATTTTGAAGTTCTGGCGAAGTTCTATAAAATTCCAGAACAAGACTTACCAATTTTGTTTCATCGACATCTCGCATTGGAGCCTTTAAAGGTGATCGATTGATTCCTGAGAATTTGCGGACCAACTACAAATACATGCGAGACAGAGTTCTTGCTCTTTCTTTAGAGATGTGGTTTTAAACAAAGTTAAGACTCTGACTCCTAAAGCGAACCAAACGTCCTCGACTTTGTATCTGAGACTCCCTCTTGCTTTGATAATGGTTGAGAGCA
>JACEFZ010008342.1:0-2500 GCA_014155875.1 Cepaea nemoralis
TGTTTTAGTTGTCCCCATTTCAAACTCATTTTTTGCTTTTTCTGCTTTATAAATAATTTCCATGGTCTGCCTTTACATCTTGTACCAATCATTGTTGTACTTATAGTGCTCTGATTTGTTGACTAGTCAATATAACACCCAGGATATTTTCTGATACCTATTTATGACTAACGAGAAATAGAGTGTTGAAATACTATATAGAACCTGTACATGTGTATGGCTGTGAAGCGTGGTCAGTAAGCATAGAAGCTAAACAAATTATCTCATGGCTGTGGAAATGTGTTTCTGAGGAAAATGCAAAGAATACCATGGGCAGACAGAAAAACCAATGACCAAGTCCTATAAGAAGCAAATGAAAACCGTAAGCTGATTAGAGAAATTAGACGTAGTCAGCCACACTTTTTTGGACAAGTTATGAGAAGAAATAAATTTGAGAATTATGACCAGTGGCAAGATTGAGGGGAAAAGAACAAGAGGAAGGCAGAGAGAAGTAAATGCCTGGATGATTTGGCCACGTGGTATGGTCGAGACATGAACACAGAGCTTGCTTGCGTTTGCTGGCTGTGAACTCCAGCATGAAGTCCTGTATGTCGGATGAAGACATCCTGTTGTCCAACATCAGTGTGATGTCATACCGGACTGAGGTTTGTGTGAGTATCCGTTGTCCCATGTCTGGCTTATTGGTGTGCAGACTGGTGGGTCCTCGCCGTGCAGGCAGATACTCTCCGATTTGGGAAGAATCAGCGATCCTACTACGTTAGCCAGGACTCCGAAGGGACCTGTAGCCCAGGACGCAGGGCTAGAACGTGTTAGTAGGTCTTGGCCAGTATGAAAACTGGCCCTGGTGCCTTGGAAATACCTCTGTGTCCCAAAACGGAGATGATTCACGACTCTAGTGCCCATGTGAGATGACGAAACATGACTGACCACGCTTATCAGCATGGCACATGGTGATGGTTATTTTGGCTTGATTTATTAAGAGTATTCGTGTAACCTTTTTCCTCAAAGACATACTTTGCTAAATAAATATAGTATTCTAACCTCGGAATCATACACATTTATAACATTTTCTGATCATTCATCTTCCGTGTTCTTCGTTCACCCTTTATACCTTACTGGGGCATGAGCTGTCAATCAGCTCACTCCAAGCCCTTATATCCTTAGTTAACTGATGTAAATCCATCCATGTCCACCCCATATCTTTGCATTTATGTTTCTAGCAATAGCTACTGAAGGGGGCTGAGTGGTCTCGAGGTATGGTGTCCGCCTCGAGTGCTGGAGGTCCCGTGTTCAAGCCCAGGTGAGGGTCGGGATTTTTTAACCTAGACTTCTAGTAACACAATTTCCTCTGTTCTCTGGGTAGTGAGATCGGACGCCCATGTGTATTGTTGCGCACGTAAAAAAATCCCTTGCCAGTTGGAAATCGAAAAAGAGTAGCCTAACGGCGCTGCCCGGGCAAAATTTTGAGTTAAAAATCTACCCAAAGTATTTCAGGATCCTCGCCGATGCTACGGAGTTCGTGCATTGAGCTGAGATTCTCCGGACTCGGGCTTGAGTTAGGAGTAGAACGGAGCACGTATGGGTTAACTTGTGTGCCGTGATGTTGATCCGTCGACTAAACTAAATTAAAATCTAAAAATGGCTACTGAAGGTGAACTTGTCAAGAGATAACAAACAGCCAGCAAATGCTGGTGTTGCCTGCTATGTCCTGTAAAGGATATGCAACAAACTTTTTATTTCTGTTTTTGTTCTGAATTTGGTTTTAGATCTTCGTATATTTCCTTTGATATGTGGATTCCAAACTAAGGCGTTTCTAGTTATAGTTCTAACGTTCCATGTAGCAATTCTGGACATTTTCCTAACTGAAAGAAAGACATTGGTGATTCGGACTCCTTGTTGCTTTCTATGGCGCCACATCTCTACTAGAAGATCCTCCTTCCCTCTTGGTTTGCTGAGTTATTCATTTTTCTTTATCTTTGAAGGCCTGTGTCATTGGTTGGATTTTGCAACTGACGATTTTTTTTTTTTACTGAATGCGAACACTCCTTCATCGCCTCTTGCGACCTGTATGATATGTTACAGTCTAATGCAGTTCTTTGCTTCCGGTAAAAGTCGACATATCTCATGGCGTAATTGCGTGGCATCCTGATTTCTGTTGTGCGCCTCCTGGCTTGTTGCTTCCGTCTTCAGCATCTTTCTTTTACTAGAGCAGATTGTGGTCTTACTCAAGTTTAGATGTGTAAGCACGCACACGCGTATCTGTGCATGCATGTAGGTGCATACACACCTAGAGCGTTCTGGTTATTATTCTGCGACAGAGACTCGCCGCCGCCCATTCTCCTGTTAGTTAAAACTGGTCGGCCGCGTGAAGGCCAGAAGATGGAATTTTGTTGCTGTAGAGGTGGTGGAGCCATGGGGTATTTATGCAAAGTTGGACGCTCACTCAACTCTGCACCCCGGCTACATAACAGCAACATTTGGAACCCATACAAGAAACAAC
>JACEFZ010008342.1:10000-87500 GCA_014155875.1 Cepaea nemoralis
GATGGTATCCATTAATTGGTGACCTTATGCTGACTGCTAAGGTCAGAAAGTAGTGCCCTTAGTAATTGGTAATTTTCCAGACAGGAGCGCCTCGAGTTCTGATTTTGCATATGTCAATAGCACTACAGGTTGTGTACCATGGCTGGTATTTAGTAATTTCTCTGTTGCTGTCTTGAGTGCCTCAATTTCAGCATCATAGTTAAGGCAGTACTTTCCTGTATTATTTGGGTATTCTATGTACACTCCAGCTCTTCCATTTCGAACAGCATTTTGTGCCGACCCATCTGTGTAGTCTCGGATCCAGACGTCCTGTAGGTATTCTTCATCAAGGAAGCTGAGAGTGGCTGTTCTGCTTGCTTACATGCTTGTGTTCGCTGGCTATGAACTCCAGCATGAAGTCCTGTATGTCGGATGAAGACATCCTGTTGTCCAACATCAGTGTGATGTTAAACAGGACCTGAGGTTTGCGTTAGTATCCGTTGTCCCATGTCTGGCATATTGGTGTGCAGACTGGTGGTTCCTCGCCGTGCAGGCAGACACTCTCCGACTTCAGAGGAATCAACGATTCCTACTGACTTTAGCCAGGACCCCAAAGGGACCTTGTTGCCCAAGACGCTCGGCGAGGACGCATCAATAGGTCTTGACCAATATAGAACCCAGCCATGGTGCCTTGGAAACACCTCTGCGTCCCGCTGTTCTGCGCTGTACACTATGTTGTTCTTTCTTGTCAAATATTCCTCTCACCTTTGTCTGGATTTGTAGTGATAGTCTATGTTCATCTTTCCATGGAGATCGCTCTAGAATAGTTTTCAGGGGGATACCAACTGTGGGCAGATTGGTGGTTTCTCTGCAGATTCGTTTGGCCTGATGGATAAAACTGCTCCTTTTCAACCGCCCTATAGCTAAGTTTTCAAATATGTTCTTCATAGGGTGGCCTGGCAAACTGAGGAACTTTTCTGCTTGTATTAGCGTTTTCGTATCTCTGCACTCCCTCAGTGCTTGTGTCCTCCTCATCTTCTCCATCTCCACTATAGAGGTTGATCTCATCCCTCATGTAGTAACTCTAAATGCTTGATTGTGACCTAGTCCAGCTCTTGTAGTGTGGTGTTTGATGCTGATCACCACGCTATTAACCCGTATTCCAGGTGTGGCCGTATGCTCTGCTGATAAACTTTGCTAAGTATTTTCCCACTGGTTTCCCATGTGGTTCCACTTAGTTTTCTCAGGATGGCTATTTTCCTTCTGGCTTTTGCTATTGCTTTGTTGATGTGCTTTCTCCATGTCAGCCTGCCATCAAATGTTACTCCAAGTTATGTTGGTTCTTTATCTTCTCTAAGGGGTATTCCATTTATCTATATGATCCCTGCCTTTTGTTTTGGAGAGAGGGTAAATAGAGTGGTTATGCATTTGTCAGTGTTTATGCTGACACACCTTTTATTTGTCCATGCAAAAAATTCATCTAAAGCTCTTTGTAGCGATCTTGTGGCCACTGATGCATGTTCATTTGTGCTTTATAGAAACAAGTCATCAGCGTATATTGCCGCTTTAATTCCTGCGGCAGATTAGCAACAAGATCATTGATGAAGATTAGAAAATGTGTGGGGGACAAGACTCCGCCATGGGGAACACTGTGGCGCAGTAGTAATTTCTTGCTTTTGAGTCCGTCTATCTGGATTCTTCCGTTGTGCAAGTATGCTTTCACCAATTTGTACATTCTTCCATTGACTTTACAGTGTCTCAGTTTTTTCGTCAGACATTCTTTCCAGACTTTATCAAAGGCTTTCTTCAGATTTATCCATGGAGCAAGCACCAGTTTCTTCTCTTGGAATGCATCCTGAATTTCTTGAGAGAGGTAGGTTGTCTGATCTTCCGTAGAGTAGAACTGCCTAAAATCAGCTTGCTGTGGCACAAGGATGTTTTCACTTTCAATGTACCACTGTAGTCTGTGATTGATGTTGTGCTCCATTGTTTTGCAGAGACCGCTGGTGAGGCTAACTGGTCTGTAATGTCTGAGGCAATGGAACAATCTTTCCCTGATTTTAGGAGGGGTATCATGATTGCTTCTCTCCAGGCTTGTGGAACACTGCCTAAGGTCCAACTATTATTGAAGATCTGCAACAGCTTTGCTTTGGCCTCTGTTCCTAGGTTCCTGATCCTTTCATTTGAGATACCATCAGCATCTGTTGACTTTCTCATCCATCCATCCATCATGCCATGCCAGTAAGCGTGGGCGGTCATGTTCTGCCATCTCACTCGATCAACAGAGTCGTGGATCAGTTCCGTGTTTCTGTCTCGACCATGCCACAAGGCCAAGCCATCCAGATACTTGTTTCTAGGTCTTCCCCTTGGTCTGCTCCCCTCGATCTTACCAGTTGTCACCAAGTTCTCCAAATCATTTCTTCTCATAACATGCCCAAAAAGTTGTGACTGTCTACGTCTAATGTCTCTGATCAGTTTACGATCTTCATTTGTTTCTTGAAGGACTTGTTCATTGTTCTTTCTGGCTGTCCATGGTATCCTTTGCATTTTCCTCAGAAACCACATTTCTACAGCCATCAGATGTTTTTCAGCCTGGCTGCTCATTGTCCAAGCTTCACATCCATATAAAAGTACAGGTTCTATGTAGCATCTCAACACTCTTTTTCTCGTTTCAATTGACATCTTTTTATTGGTCAGTATGTTTTTCATCTTGCTAAAGGCTACTTTTGCCATGGCGATCCTTGTTCTAATCTCTTCAAGGCATCTCCCATCAGATGTTATTACTGTTCCGAGATAATTGTACCTATTCACTTGTTGAAGAATATTCCCATTTACTTGTATATTACACTGTGGTATTTCGTTCTTCCTAGTGACGACCATAATCTGTGTCTTTTTACAATTTAATTCTAACCCTTGTTGTTCACTGTGTGTAACAACCGCATCTACTAAATTTTGCAGATCCTGTTCATTGACTTTCTCATATTCAGTTTTAATATGGCTAGCTCCAGTTCGCTGATTGTGATAGGTGCCTCCAGAACATCATTTACTGTTTCATTCTGTCCTGTATGTTGCCATTTCTCTCTAATCTCGTGTTGTTTCCCTGGACTAATGTCGATATTGTTATCTTGTGCGAATGAGTCCGCAAAACGGTCATCTGCTTTCTTTCCTGTTACGATGTTTCTGTCTTTTTGTAGTGCAATTTTTTAGTTTCTCCCTGTGCCCTCATCGTTATGTTGTTTTATTAGCTTCCACAATTTCCTTGTGTCTCTTTCAAAGTTTAGAGACTCTTTTCTCCTACCAGCCGTTCAGTCTAGCCTGCAGCTTGGCCCTTTGAAATTTGGCTTTTGCGTGCTGGTATTTATTGTGGTGCTCTTATCTGGGTTTGGCTTCTGCTTGCTTTCTACACACTTCCAAATCATTGCGCAACTGTTCCAGTTCACTACTCCAGTGGGGTTTCTAATGTTTACGGGCTCCGCTTGATACTGTTTCTCGTGATGCCTGTAGTATGCATTTCCCAAACTCTTCAACTACTTTATTTATGTATTTCTCAGTGTTCAGGTTTCTAACCAGTATGCTGTTGCGATGCTTGTACATTGCCTAGTCTGTTTTCTTGTAGTTCCACCTTGAGAGTGTGCTGCTTTCACTTAGAAGCTCATTTTCTACAGTTAGAAAGACTGACCGATGGTCACTGCCACCAAGTTGTTTCCCAACAATTATTGTAATATTACACACCAGGTCTGGTGAATGGAAAGACAGGTCAGGTGTAGTTGTAGTGTGCCATGATCTCGAGTAGAAATTGTGTGGTGTGACAAAACAGAATTGCACCTCAGGATGGGGCAACGTCGTGGATTACCTTTAGTGTCGTCCCTGGAGTGAGCGGAATCAATACCAACATTATATTTTAACCCCCTATCATTATCCTGGAGAATCCACTTGATTCCGTCCACCACACTCCCTCAGTTTATGGACACCTCTTTCTCTCTCTCTCTATCATCACTGGATCATGCCCCCTCTCATTCTTACCCAACACAACATACTCAACAACTCTAGCTTCCAAAAATTAATAACAATTAATTCATTAAAAGAAAAGTGCAATGTATGTGAGAAGTGTATGCGAAGAATGTGTGTCGTATACTATAATGTGTGTAGAATCGGACCAGCAGATTAGGAGCCAAGTCAGATCATCCTAGCAAGGTTACACCACAGCACGTTAGCTCAGCACATAAAGACCTCACCGAGCGATGTGTCTCTCCTGCCAGTCGCTGACTTTCTCTGGTAGCTACTTGGTAATCCATATACATGATCATCCGAAATAGATACAGTCTATAGTTTAACACTGATCATGGATCGGTTACACACTGCATACTATAAGTCCCTATAGATTTTAAATGTAACAATCCCTGTACTGTGAAAATAGGTATCACTGGTATTGGTAACACACTTGATTCTATCTATTGTCTAGATTATCACAAACACAATGTCCCTTGTAATATTCCACTGGAATCTACAACTCCATGTGAATGCTACGTTTAGTGTTTCTTTTTAATCCCTAGTGCTCATTTGATATGTGGTGTAAAAACGAACATCACCCATCCTAGGTGAACTCTATCACACAGGAATGGTTTATATGGTTTTGCTCAACTGAGCCATGTTCTGGTGAACCCTCCCGATCATAGGCCCAGCATAAACACTATTGTATAAACTTTCTTCTCTGAAGTTATTCATCTTATTAAAACATTGACTGTTCATCTCGTGTTCTTCCTACCCGGAGTAGAACTTCATCAAAACCAGTGTAGAGCTTCCTCGTAACTGGCGGGGAACCTGTTAGAGAAATAACACACCTGGTGAAAGCACTAGTCACTGACCTTACCAGCTGAGTGTAGGCCTACGGCCTTACTCAGATATTTATCAGCGAACTAACCTCTGTCATGGAGCAGAGGAGCTCATCACCTTGGTCCGAATTAGGATAAGACAAGGAAAAACCAATAGACAGAGTGCAGAACCCCAGTAGGCACCCCTCTGGAAGATCCTACCATTGGACATTTCCCCTATCTCCCAACCCATCCTCAATCTCTCCAAATATCATCCCACTACACTATTCTCATTAGCAGAGCTAATTATCACCTCACTACCCTATTCTCAACTAGCAGAGCCAATTACCACATCACCCTAGCTAGTTTTTACAATGCAGCTGCCTACAGTCGCCGACACTCTTTTACTGCCTAACCACAACGCAATACACTACGTTGAAGTCCTAAACTCTAACTATCACCAGTCTATCATACATTAATTATACCTAAATACAATCTATGGAGTACCTTATGTAACACTGCTTTACTCCTGAATCACATCTACATTTTGCCATGACAGGCACGTGTATATAAATTTTAATTAATCCCGAACACGATAGATGTTTAACAAATCCATACAGAGCTAGCGAAACACTGTCCGCTTAAACCAACTCTCTTGTTTACAATCGCTGCAACAAGTTAGGTTTTTCAAACAGTCTTGGATTGTTCTAGTGACGCCCTTTGATGTCAACACCAGATGGTCCCAAGGGCAGGCTATCCATTTCCCTAACATCACAAGAATTATTGTCTCCCTTATCTCAACTACAGCACCCGTCTCTCTTTTATCTTGCAAGTCGGCAAAATAACCTCGTCATATTTTCCGTCTCCCAGGGAATTCTCAAGGACGGCTGTACCGTTTGATCTCACCGCCGCCAGTAACAAACAACTTGCAACTGTGAATCAGACTGTCTCTGTTATTTGTATCATCTGATCGTTAACTTCAGTGGTTTTCGTGACAGGCAACCGAATTCCACACTCTGTGGTACCCCATTTTCATGGGTGTACAGTATGATAATGTGTGCGGGTCTATTATTTGGTATCCAGGACAAGCTTCGACCATCTTTGGGTTCACGCAACGCTTGTAGTCCAGCTTTGGTGGAAATTCACTGTCTTGAGAAAGATATCGCGCTTACTCTCTATACCCTTGTTGCGTAGTATCCATTCTAGTCTATCCAGAATATCGCGTCATTCGATTTTACGACACTTCCGGAGAGTGCTGGCAACGGCATTCACCGTTGATATCTAATGGACTAACGGTCATGTCTTGTGTTTAAGGGATTATTGTCCTCATACTGAAGGCAGATAGGCCAGGCTATTGAAGGGCATGGAGCTGCCTTAAGAATCCTGGTGAATCCTATTCTACTGTCAAGATGAAGTCCTGTCTACTGTCAAGTGTCTCAACGTCTGGGGATCCAGATAAAGACGGACAGTAGTGGCTCTCTAGATGCTAGGATAGCACATTCTGTGGCTGATTTATTCCTACAGAAAAGGTAATTGGTCTCTCCCGCTGTACTGATCTATTTGAGTGTCTTGTGAGGTCTGTCAACTAGCGGCCAAGCCAGTTTAGTGATGAGCCTGCTGTGTCTTCCTTTTGCATAGAGCTTTAATTTAATTACCCTAAAGGGGAGGGGGGGGGGTACTAGCGACCCAGATTATTATCATCATCAGGTGGCGCACCAGAGCCATGACGGGTATTTCACAGCTGAGGAGGATAGAGGAATTGTAGGCTATGAAGGGATATCAACCGTGGTCGAGCTGTATCTAACTTGGTTGTGGAAGAGGGGTACCGATATCTTCATACCTATTAGGGTAAACTCGCCCTGACACATGTACATAAACACGAGGCACACATATACAATGTTTGCTTTCTAACTTCTTGTTTGGTTAATGGATTACCTCTATTGTTCAGAGAGGAATAATATTATTATGCGTGTCTAATGGATACACTGCATGTCGTATAATGGGAACAGGATGTTCTGCACATAAACTTTACACTTTTTGGGCTGCCAAGAGAAGCCAAACCAATGGGGTTCAGTGCATATAAATTCCAGACTTTCCATATGCCCGAGGAGAGGAGGAGAAAAAGCGACAGACCCAAGATGACACTCTTCTTTCTTTGTCTGTAATCAATATTTCAGGAAAGGTTTACCAGCGCAGCTGGAACGTAGACCAACACCCTTGGCCAGTATAGGGGAAATATTTCTACCTGAAGTCTTGAACCTTATATCCTCTCTCTCTTTAATGGTAATAGACTGTTTTCCAGAGAGGCTATCCTTGCCTTAAGTGAGGTTAAGCAGGGACATGAGAGTCTAGTACCTGGCTGCTCTGCACAGATCTAGTGTCTAAAGTCAGACCCATGGAAATGGTCTGAGAGTGGAAACTGACCACACAGCTGGTGTCAGTCTATATGGGGTGAGGATGTATTAATAACAGGTGAAATGGATATGTACACCGGGCATCTTCTTCTTACTTGCAGGAACCCTCATTATCCTTATTATTATTGACGCTGGTGTCAACTGACGTGCTTGATGTGCCGTGGAGGAGAAGAGTCTCCTTCAATCAACTGATCTCAACTCCAGTCTGGTGGAAGAAGCGGCCTTGCACAAAGAACTTTATATGCCTATACTCAGGTCAAGAGGAGTTCCAGGCAACCAAAGGAGAGATCAGGTGAACGATATTCTACCACCGGTATCTACATCACTCACATACTGATGACTGACAAACTACTGGTGGAATTATGATCCGGTCCTCCAGAATCCTCGCACAAATACTCAGCGTTGTTTCTGTTTGTCTTGACTTGAAGGTCGTTTGTTTTGTGGAGACGGAATCTTTATTAACGACTCGTATTCTACCTATCTGAAATGTGTTGTCTTATCATCAGGTGGTGATCTGTTTGTCTATAGTGATAGGAAAATAAATCAGCGTCCGGGCACCGTCCCGGGGGCAGTAAGGTAATAGTAGACAGAAGTAAGAACCCAAAGGTCTTGACAACCACTGAGATCCGGGCCAGTGTTATCACACGACATGTGGGTCGGATGGCTTGTTAATCAAGATGAATCTGTTCTCATCCTGCCAGTCTTCCAGTCTCTCTCCTCTCTGGTCTATGTGATCATAGCCGCAGCTCTGCGAGTGGCTGTTGAAGTCGCCAGACACAATCGTTTTTATTTCTTTTAATGGTAGTGTGTCCAGTGCCTGTGGGCGGTCACTTGGACAGTAGTAATTGACCAGGTGAAGGTCTGTATTGCCTGTCTTAAATGTAAATGTCTGATACTCAGCCCCTTCCATGTAAACTAAAATTTGAGAATCAGTGATGTTATTTTTTACAAGGGTCAGTATCCCACCCTTTCGTCTGTCCTTTCGGTTAGATCGGTAACACTGGTAGCCTCTGATTTTGAAAGCCACATTTTCTTTGAGGTGAGTTTCTTGCAAGCAACATACGCTTACTTTTTCTTGGTCCAAGATGTTTTCTAGTTTCTATTTTTTGTTGCTGACTCCCTGCGCATTCCAGTGCATTATTTTTAGTCTTTGTTTGGTATGGCCAGACGCTCTATTCTCAAGTCCCCTGGCTCCACAGGACATCTGAGAAGGACCTCCAGTAGCTTTGGTTGGACCATTTCAAGGCATAGGGCCCGGCACTGCACCTGCCTAGGGGTTAAAAGCAGGGCGAGTACCATAACATTTAGCAGTAGTCAGCATATATCTTTACTCGTGATTGCGTGGCATCCTGATTTCTGTGGTGCGCCTCCTGATTGGTTACCTCCGACTTCAGCACCATTTCCTTTGCTAGAGAAGACTGTGGTCTTACTCGAGTGTAGGTGTATAGGCACGCACACACGTGTCTGCGCATGCATGTATGAGCATACAGATGTAGAGCGTTCTGGTTATTTCTCGGCGCCATTAACTCGCCGCCGCCCCTTCTCCTGTTAGTTCAAATAGTTCCGCCACGAGAAGGCCAGGACTTTTGCTGCATAGGTGATGAATGCACGAGCCATTGGGGTATTTATGCAAGGTTGGGCGCTCACCCCAACCTCGCCCCGGCTACATAGAGCAACATTTGAAACCATTACGCTCAGTAACTTGCCATTGCTTTCTGAGAGACCGGCTCACATACTCCGTAAGTAACCAACGCTACGCGATCCGCTGCCGAATCTCATGCAGCATATACGGATTACGGAGAAAGTCGTTAACTCCTTCGTCAGGGATTCCGGACTTATTACAGACTACGATGGTTAATAAACGTGCTTACAATTTAAAGCTGTACCCTCATTATAGACACGATTAAGTTGTATGTGGCTTAAGGGTAGTTTCACAATCCGACACACCGGGTACGGAGACAGAAGCAAGCAGTTTCGGAACGGTGCTCTTTGTTTTTATTTTATTAATGATATAGGCGTTAGCCATATACATGGCAACGTCAAATTACTAGCAATTACAAACGAAAATTAACAACAGCCAATAAAAGCTTATGGTGAATGCGATGTCCTGTTAAAGAAACGCAACTAAGGCCACCAGGTTGGAAATGCCGCCAACTTTGAGATCCTCTCCTGGATAATTTAACTCTCGGGATTATTATTTCAATCACGTGACTGCTAATTACAAACAATTAGTGAAATAGCATTATCATCATCATGTGCCATACCGATAAGCGTGGGCGGTCATGGTTCGCAATCTTACCCACTCACTAAAGTCTTGGATTAGCGTGGGCGGTCATGGTTCGCAATCTTACCCACTCACTAAAGTCTTGGATTAGCGTGGGCGGTCATGGTTCGCAATCTTACCCAGTCACTAAAGTCTTGGATTAGCATGGGCGGTCATGGTTCGCAATCTTACCCACTCACTAAAGTCTTGGATTAGCGTGGGCGGTCATGGTTCGCAATCTTACCCACTCACTAAAGTCTTGGATTAGCGTGGGCGGTCATGGTTCGCAATCTTACCCACTCACTAAAGTCTTGGATTAGGTCTGCGTTCTTGTCTCGATTGTGTCATGTGGTCACACCATCAACATATTTATCTCTCTACGTCCCCATTGCTCTATTCCCATACGTTGTGTCAGTTGTCACTATGTTTTCCGGTTTATTTTTCATGATAACGTACCCAAATGAACATCACCATCTACGCCTAATTTCTCTAATCAATATAAGGTTTGCATTTGTGCCTTACAGGACCTACTCATTGGGTTTTCAGACTGCCCGTAGTATTCTTTGCATTTTCCCGAGAAACCACATTTCCACAGTCATTAGATGTTTCTGAGAGTGTCTCTGTTTATTGTCCCCGTGTCACATGCATACACCAGTATAGCTTCTATAAAGAAATGCAACATTTTATTTCTCATTTCAGTTGGCACATTTTTATTGGTCAACTAGCTGACCCGGCCCGGCTTCGCCCAGTCCCTGGTGGGGAGCATCTCATTTAATTCATATAAGTAGTCATATAAGTTCTCGTTCCCGTTACCGACTGTCTGTCTGTCTGTCTGTCTGTCTGTCTGTCTTTCTGTCTGTCTGTCTGTCTGACCCGGCCCGGAATCGCCCACATCCTGGTGTGGAGCATCTCATTTAATTCATATAAGTAGTCATATAAGCTCCCGTTCCCGTTCCCGACTATCTATCTGTCTATATGTCTGTCTGTCTGTCTGTCTGATCCGGCCCGGCTTCGCCCAGCCCCTGATGGCGAGCATCTCATTTAATTCATATAAGTAGTCATATAAGTTCCCGTTCCCGACTCTCTCTGTCTGTCTGTCTGTCTGTCTGTCTGTCTGTCTGTCTGTCTGTCTGTCTGTCTGTCTGTCCGTCCCTCCCTCTCTGTCTGTCTGTCTGTCTGTCTGTCTGTCTGTCTGTCTAATCATTTATTGGTTGCAGTTAGAACAACCTTAGATAAACGAAGACCAACTTACAAAAAGCATTAGAAAGAGCACTTGAAAGGTCTTTACATCTTCCCCAACAATTAACTTGGGTAAATGGAGCAGCGGCAGCAGCATCAGCAGAAGAAGGAAAAGGAGGAGTAGGAGCTGGGAGGAGGAAGAGGGAGGTGGAGGAGGGAGGAGTTAGGAGGGAGGAAGAGATAGGCGGAGAGAGGAGGAGGAGGGAGGAGGAAGGAGGAGGAGGAGTAGGGAGGAATAGGAGGGAGGAGGAGTGATTAGGAGGAGGAGAGAGGAGGTAGGAGAAGGGAGGAGGAGGGAGGAGGAAGGAGGAGGCAGGAGGAGGAGGCAGGAGGAGCGAGGAGGAGGAGGAGGGTAGGAGGAGGAAGAGGGAGGGGGAGGAGGAGGGAGGAGAAGGAGGGAGGAGAAGAACGCAGGGGGAGGAGGAGGAGGGAGATGGAGGAGGAGGGAGGAGGAGGAGAGAGGAGGAGGAGGGAGGAGGAGGAGGGAGGAGGCGGAGGGAGGAATGGAGGAGGCGGAGGGAGGAGGGAGGAGGAAGAGGGAGAAGGATGAGGGAGGAGAAGGAGGGGAAGGATGAGGAGGGAGGAGGAGGAAGAGGGATGAGGAGTAGGAGGGAGGTGGAGAGAAGAGGAGGTAGGAGGAGGAGGGATGAGGGGGAGGACGTAGGAGGAGGAGGAAGGAGGAGGAGGAGGGAGTAGGAGGAGAGAGGAGGAGAATGGAGGAGGAAGGAAGAGGAGTGATTAGGAGGAGGGAGGAGGAAGAGGAGAAGGAGGACGGAGAAGGAGGAGGAGGGAGGAGGAGGAGGTAGGAGGAGGAGGAAGAGGGAGGAGGAGGAGGGATGTGAGGGAGGAGGAGGGAGGAGGTAGAGGTAGGAGGAGGGAAGAGGAGAGAGGATGAGGAGGGAGGAGGAGAAGAGAGGAGGAGAGGGAGGAGGGGGAGGAGGTAGGAGGGGGAGGGAGGAGAAGGGGGAGGAGGGATAAGGGGGAGGACGTAGAATTAGAAGGAGGGAGGAGGAGGGATTGGGAGGAGAGAGGAGGAGAAGTGAGGAGGAAGGAAGGGAGTGATTAGGAGGAGGGAGGAGGGCGAGGAGGTAGGAGGAAGAGGGAGGAGGGAGGAAGGAGGAGGAGGAGAAAGAGGGAGGAGGAGGGAGAGGGAGGAGGGGGAGAGGAAGAGGAAGAGGGTAGGAGGAGAGGAGGGGAGAGGAGGAGGAGGATTTTAACGCATATGCCTGTAGACAACTGCAGCGAAAAGGTGGGTCTGTCTATCTATCTGACCCGGCGTGGCTTTGCCCAGCTCCTGGAGGGTAGCGTCTCATTAAATTCATACAACAAAAAAAGTAACTTAAAAGAATGTCCTTCCACACACCATCCATTATTTTTAATGAAAACTCTTTCTAATCACCTGCATGACTACAGTAACTTCTTAAGCATAAAAAGATGAGTTACAATGTTATGCATTGTGCATTATTTTTATGAAACCTTTGAAAATGCCTTACAGATTGTATCATTATTTATTATAACTCATATGCCGGTACATAACTATGGACAAAGAGTTTATAAATCTTTGAAAACGATGCCACAATATGACTATAAGTTATACAGAAAAGTTATGCCCCTTGAAATAACTTTTACAGAGTTAAGTCCCCTGAGATATATTAAATTATAATGAAAAGTGAAAAATGAAATAATATTGGGTAAGCAGCCGATTTCACACTAAAAAATATGACAGTGGGCTGCACTGGAATGAAAGGAAGACGTGTAGAAAATTTCATCTCAATCGGATGGGCCGTTCGCGAGCGCACAAAGGACATACGGACAGACAGACAGACAGACAGACAGACAGACAGACAGACAGACAGACAGACAGACAGACAGACAGACAGACAGACAGACAGGCAGACAGACGGAGATCGCAATTTATATATAAGAAGATGAGTTTTCCATATTGCAGAAGGTTACCTTTACCGCAGGGATTCTTCGTGAAATATACTTTCTTCTGTTTGCCTCATCAATTCCTCCCTCCCTCCTCTCTCTCTCTCTCTCTCTCTCTCTCTCTCTCTCTCTCTCTCTCTCTCTCTCTCTCTCTCTCTCTCTCTCTCTCTCTCTCTCTCTCTCTCTTTCTCTCTCTCTCTATCTCTCTCTTTCTATCTTTCCTCTGTTTTCTCTACACACATACACACGTCATATGAAATTAATTACATATATAACAGGTATCTATTATCATAATCGCTGTCTTTACATTCAGTTTGTATTATTTACATAACAACGCATAATTCTCCCTATTCTTAAACACGTGTGTTCAGTCTCTCATATGTTTCTGCTGGGTGATCAGGCTCATACACTGGGTTTTCATTGCCGTTGTGTATTGTTGCATCTACACCATTGTCATGACTTTCATTAGAACGTTTCTTGTCCAGAAAAGAACCAGGACAAAATGGCACATACCTGAAAACAACAGAGAAGTATATTAATTAAGATTCAATGTGTTCTATGAAAAATCACCGTCGCATAGTAAATGTCGTAAGTAGGTAAGTAGTTGACGTTATTTTGGGGCACGTGCAGAAATCCAGATATCTAGGCACATGGATAACATCAGATGGAAGATGCATCACTGAGATAAAAAACAGAATTTGATAAGCAAAAACTGCATTCTATCAAATGAAGAACGTGTTATGCAATAAGTCATTGTCCTTGAAAGTTAGAAAGAGAGTTCCTGCGTGTCACTTGGAACCAATCCTAAATTTATGACAATTAGGAAACAGGCGAAACAGGTCCATGGAAACCTTGGAGATGTGGTTTTGTAGAAGAATGCTGAAAATTAATTGGACAGCTAAAATGAGCAATCTGGACATTTTGAGGGAAGCTGAGTCGCAAAGACAACTTATCACAAACATCAGAAAGAGACAGTAAATTATTTTTTTATAAGAAGACAACAACTGTTACATGTCGTGACAACCGGAACGATTTGAGGAAAGAGAGGATTGAGGAAGACAGCGGGAAAAGATTCTTGACAGTCTTGTGTCAAGGCACAGAAGGGAGTCAACACATTGATCCATGCGGTCGGGGATCGCGATTTGTAGAGAGGCATGATCACCCACGCCAGCCGGCAAGGCACTGGATGATGAGGATAGCAGGTCATTTGCAGAACGCCACTCATATCACGGACTGCCGAGAAGTGTCTCAGTCTCTTGCCAGTTCTCCCGCCGCATGCACCCACATGCCCAAGGTGTCATTAATGTCCCATATGCATATGTGTGCTAGCCAATTCCTTAAGGAGTTATGTCTTCCATCACAGTTCTCTCATTTATTTATTTACTAGCTGACCCTGCCCGGCTTCGCCCAGTCACTGGTGGGGAGCATCTCATTTAATTCATATAAGTAGTCATATAAGTTCTCGTTCCCGTTACCGACTGTCTGTCTGTCTGTCTGTCTGTCTGTCTGTCTGTCTGTCTGTCTGTCTGTCTGTCTGTCTGTCTGTCTGTCTGTCTGTCTGTCTGACCCGGCCCGGCATTGCCCAGCTCCTGGTGTGGAGCATCTAATTTAATTCATATAAGTAGTCATATAAGTTCCCGTTCCCGACTATCTGTCTGTCTGTCTGTCTGTCTGTCTGTCTATCTGTCTGCCTGACCCTGTCCGGCTTCGCCCAGTCCCTGGTGGGGAGCATCTCATTTAATTCATATAAGTAGTCATATAAGTTCTCATTAAATTCATACAACAAAAAAAGTAACTTAAAAGAATGTCCTTCCACACACCATCCATTATTTTTAATGAAAACTCTTTCTAATCACCTGCATGACTACAGTAACTTCTTAAGCAAATAAAGATGAGTTACAATGTTATGCATTGTGCATTATTTTTATGAAAACTTTGAAAATGCCTTACAGATTGTATCATTATTTATTATAACTCATATGCCGGTACATAACTATGGACACAGAGTTTATAAATCTTTGAAAACGATGCCACAATATGACTTTAAGTTATACAGAAAAGTTATGCCCCTTGAAATAACTTTTACAGAGTTAAGTCCCCTGAAATATATTAAATTATAATGAAAAGTGAACAATGAAATAATATTGGGTAAGCAGCCGATTTCACACTAAAAAAATATGACAGTAGGCTGCACTGGAATGAAAGGAAGACGTGTAGAAAATTTCATCTCAATCGGATGGGCCGTTCGCGAACACATAAAGGACATAAATACAGACAGACAGACGATCCTTATTTATATATAAGATTTATTTATTTATTTGTTATTTTTATTTTTTTTTATTTTTTTTTTTTTTTGGGGTGGGGTGTTTCGCATATCCTTTACAGGACATCGCTGTCAACATCAGCATCTTTCAGCTAATTGTTGATTTCTTGGCAAGATTACGCTAGTTTACGTAGTTTGCCATTGCTTTCTGAGCAACCGTCTCACATACCCCGTAAGTTACCGACCCGGAGAGCACCGCTACCAATTCTCGCGCACGTCATGTTACTCACGAGAGTATACGGGATTACGGAGAAAGTCGTATAATCCCTGGACCAGAGAGACCCGCAGTTCTCTCACTGTGAAGTGTAATATGGAAAACGTATTTCTGTTTTCGAACCATGGTACAGTGAATGAGCCAGTTAGTTGTCTTCGATGATCATATCCTTTATAATGTTATTATTTTTATGCTTCTTGGTTCCTGCTATTTTAAGTACTTTTATGTACTATTGAAGCCAAAAATCCCGAAATTTCTTCTTTAATTAGAAAAAAAAAAAAATAATAATAACTCCTCATGTTAATAAGACCGTCCGTGCCCACATTTGTAATAATCTTATTACGTCCCAACTCAACGAATGTGCCACCTTTGTACACATGGAAAAACAACATAAGTCTTTCTTTTGCTATCAGTTGGATTCATAAAGTGGTCCTCGATATTTCTGATAATCGAGTTACAGACATCCGATTTCATCATCATCATACCCCTTGAGAAATGGCATCGACGCTCTTAAATCCCCACAGATCTCGTTCATTGGATGTGGTGTCCACGATTAATATATTTTATTGATGCTGTGGCTCTATTGATTGTCACAGTCCGTCCAGCATCATTTCTCTCGGTCTGCATCTAACTATTCTACCGATTATATTATCAGTATTATATTTCCAGTCGTTATGATGTTTCCCGATGTCTCTCTTCTCATGACGTGGTAACAGAACATTGTACATTGCTTATCACTTACTTATAGCTGTATATAATGTTCTACTTTCAGTATGGCCTTTCAGGCTCTAGTTGTTAGTAAATCTAGTTCCATCCATCCATCATGTTCCATGCCGGTAAGCGTGGACGGTCATGATTTGCCATTTCACTCGATCACCAGAGTCGTGGATCACTTCAGTGTTCCTGTTTCGGTCATGCCACGTGGTCAAGCCATCCAGGTACTTACTTCTCTGTCTTCATCTTGTTCTTATCCACTCGATCTTGCCAGTTGTCACCAAGTTTTCCAATTTATTTCTTCTCATAACATGCTCAAAATAATATGACTGTCTACGTCTAATTTCTCTGATCAGTTTACGATTTTTATTTGTTTCTTCTTGGTTGTTGTTTTTTCTGTCTATCCATGGTATTCTTTGCATTTTCCTCAGAAACCACATTTCTATCAGATGTTTATCAGCGTGACTGCCCATTGTCCACGCTTCACATTCATGCAAAAGTACAGGCTCTAAGTAGCACTTCAACACTCTTTTACTCGTTGCAAATGACATTTTTCTAATTGGTCAGTATGATTTTCATCTTGCAAAAGGCTACCTTTGCCATGGGGATTCTTGTTTAATCTCTTCAAGGCATCTCCCATCAGATGTTATTACTGGTCCTCTGATTACTCAAAATATTGGCAACATTTGTCTCATAAAGTCGCTATGTTCCAATCTCTTCCTAACGCGTGCGTCGACATTCCAAGAATAACTGCCGTTTATCAGAATGGATTCTTGACCAGACTCCAAGAACATGGCATTACAACGAGTGAAGCGATTCGTTTCTTCCCTGCCCACAAATATGTTCAGATGATTCCCCAAAACAATATCTTCACTGTCTCCAGTTTTTGCACACATTCGTTACTCACTGTCTATTGCACATACATATTTACACATCTCTAACTTCCGACGTTACGTTTCTATCTTCATTCTTTTACCACAGTCCAGCGCCTTCTACTTCACTAACTATTCTGTCAACTTACCTGAGACAAGAAACACGGTCTAGATACTTCTGTATAAAGGGAATGTCATATGTTTTGCCAACTTGTTCAGCTTGTGCAGCGGTGACTTTCTTCCATTCATGAAGTCCACGTTCTTCTATAGTGCCTGATGAAATATAATAAGAAGACAGAAACAACAATTAACCATATACTTGTTGTGTGTGTGTGTGTGTGTGTGTGTGTGTGTGGGTGGGTGGGTGTGTGTGTGTGTGTGTGTGTGTGTGTGTGTGTGTGGGTGGGTGTGTGTGTGTGTGTGTGTGTGTGTGTGTGTGTGTGTGTGAGTGTGTGTGTGTTGGTTTCAATAATCGATATCATTGTACCCCAGAATGTATTGGACATGGCAAGACAATTGCGGACGATGTGTTTATGAACAGGGGAGAAATAGGATACACATATCTAAAGACATGCAAGTTGCGATAGATAAATAAAGTGAATGGTGCAAGGAAACAGATTCCGCCATAATTTTTGGTATCCATCCATCCATCATGTGCCATGCCGGTAAGCGTGGGCGGTCATGTTCTGCCATCTCACTCGATCAACAGAGTCGTGGATCACGCCGTTTCTCTGATTATCGATAAGTGAACACAACATGATTTTCTTGGCATGTGTAAAGAAGGTAGTTTGCCATTGCTTTCCTTCACAGCAGTGACCATACTGGTCAGTGACCGTAGCCATTGTCTCCTCAAAAAAGGAGATCCTCTGCCTACCGTCGTGAAGGTGGAGACCATAACCTACAACTATCTGTCGGCTGCTCCCTATCTTCATCCACCACCTGCACCCATGGCTTCACGTAACCCTGATCGGGGGGCTAAACGGGTACTCCACCTTGCCCAAGGGTGTCCCGTAGGCTAGCGGAGGGAAGGAGGCGCCTTACTTCTCCTTTGATAGGGGATACCCCTACCCCGCTACCGATCATTTGATTTGCCTAAAAGTCAATTTCTGTAAAAATTTGTTTCAAGAGAAAGTGTTTCAGTTTGTTGAATGAATAACATATAGTAACTATATATAAGAGTATATCGCCTTGTTTTATCGTTTGGTATAATGTTCTTTAAATAACCAACTTATTAGGGATACGGACCCGAACGTCACTGGCAACAATCAACACATAGATCATAATTAAATACCTCGAAATAACATTTAACAGAAGTTTATCTCTCTATATTCACATGGGATAGATAATGTTAAAACTCAAAACGGGCTCAATGCACTGAAGTTCATAGCAGTGGAGAACATGTACAATAATACACTCTCTATTAAACATCAATTATATCAGTGATTGAGTCAGATGAAATACAGACAATATGGTACAGCCAGTTGGAGAAGCTGAAACCCATGCAAAATTAGGCCATGCCAGTTATTTTGGGCATGCTTTTACTGTTGTTCCAATTAATAAAGGTTTAATTGCTTTAGTTTTTACAAAGCTATGTGTGTTCTTGTTTGCATCTCTGCCAGCCTACTTCGATCACACCGTTAGCCCTTTAAAAGCATGCCAGTGACACTAGTAATTGCAGAAATATCGCACCGATAAGTTAAATAAGTTAATGATATGAGGACGTTCACTCCGAGCAAATAAATCCGAACCTGGAATAAATTAATGAAAAACAAAGTTATATTGCTGAACTTTGCATGTCACAATCAAATAGTGACATTACCTGGCATTGTATTGTCCAGTATAAAAGCCATGATTCCTCCAACAAACATGCTTGTACCCGTCAGCACTTGTATGACCTGGTTAGCAATGTGATTTCCTAAAACAGATATAAACACTTCGGGTAAAACATCATCATCATCGTGCATTGACATACTGCAGAAACGGCTGGCGATGGTATATTTCAGCAGATTAAAACTTCACCCTTCTTTGAATATTCTGTTAGAATTTCTCATTGTCATATTCGGATGTGGTCTGTTCATAAGACTTTATTCTGACCATATTATATTATGGTGTGTTTAATAGATTTCCTCATGGTCATATGGTCTGCGCATTAGACAGCAATGGCAAACTACTGAAAGTAAACTTGCCAAGACACAACATCATCAAAAAAAAATGATGGAGTTGATTGCAACGTCCTATAAAGGATATGCAACTAACTGTTAATTATAGTTTATTATGGCCATATTTTAATGTTGTATGTTCCTTGGGACTTTATCGTGGCCATATTTGGAAGCTGTCTGTTAATATTTTTGACCTCCTGTAACACCTTTGCCTTGTATTTGTCTGTCAATTATGATGTTGATGGCATTGTTATGTTGTTTGTTACGATGACAGTAATTTGACTTTCTGATTTTAATTCATTAACGGGGAAAATTTTATATTGACTTTAATTTTTCTCTCTTTAAAATCTAATAAACCTAATAAACTTGTCTAAGTCTTGTAAAAAGAATACAACTATTTCTTATTCCTTCAATCTAAACATGTTCTTCAGGAGTCTCCAACAAATGTTAAACAGAAAAATGTATGTTGGCCAATACACACTCCATTTGAGGACTCACTGTTTTGTTTGTTCATATCCTATTTACAGGACATCGCTGTCAACACCAGCATGTTACTACTGTTTTTGATGTCTAGGCAAGTTTACGTTCAGTAGTTAGCCATTGTTTATTGAACGATCGGCTCCCATACCAACACATGAACACCCAGCACGACATGGTCTGCTGCCAAATCGGTTGCAGCTATGTTTCGAAAGCAGGTAAGCGGCCTCTCGAATCGCGTCCGCAAGACCTTAGCTACGGAAACCGGCACTCACTTTATAGATATGTCAATAATCGTATGTTGACTTCCGCTGTCTGTGCATTAATTCATATCAGCGTCTCAAGATGAAGATACTGGATGTTTTCACTCCATGCAGCAGTATTGAATACACAGATCATTTGATTTGCCTAAAAGTCAATTTCTGTAAAAATGTGTTTCAAGAGAAAGTGTTTCAGTTTGTTGAATGAATAACATATAGTAACTATATATAAGAGTAAATCGCCTTGTTTGATTGTTTGGTTCTGTTTCCAACAAATTGTTCATCATCATCATCATCATCATCTTCCACTTCTACCTTCAAGCGTCGTGGGGAGGAATAATTTGCGTTCCAGCGCCCGGTGGACGGCACTGGATAGTGTCATTCCGTGTGGTTGTACAATGTCTCTGATGTCGTCAATCCATTTTCTTCTTGGACGTCCTGGTGGTCTCGTCGCAGAAGATCTTTGATGTAAGGCCAGTGATGGTAGTTGCTGATGTTGCATTCTAACGACATGGCCAAACCACTTGATCTTCTGTCTTTCAAGGTGTTTATTTCACAGTCTGTCTGATAGTAGCATTTTTTACTCGGTCTCGGATTGTTAAGTTGGCAGCTCTCCTCAGGCATCTTATTTCGCAGGTGTTGATTTTGCGAAGGTGTAATTTGGATAAAGTCCAGGTTTGAGAATGGTAGCATAGGGTTGGTGTGAATATGCTGTTTATTATCTGTTGTTTTGCGGACATGGGGATGTTTGGATGTTTCAGTAAGGGAGACAGTTGATAAGTAAGTGCACTAGCTTTTTGACATCTGATTTCAGTTTCTCTGTCCAATCTGCCATCTTCTGTGATCATACTTCCAATGCATTTGAATTCTTTAACTTGTTTCAGAGGTGTGTTATTTATTTATATACTTAGTGGGCCTGGCGATTTCCTAACTTGCATTACTTCGGATTTGGCTGTGTTTATACTCATATTGTATCTGCTGCAGGTTGAGCTCAGATTAGTAATATGATTTTGTAGTCTGCTCTCATCGCTGTGAAACAGGCACTGATCGTCTGCAAATAGAAGTTCATTTATTCTCTGTGGGTCAGTTGTTTCATCTGGAGTAAAGAGTTCTAAATTTTCTGAATCTGTTCTGTCGAGACTTGCTTCTTTGGAAATTCTGTCCATGTAGATATTGAATAGCAGGGGAGAGAGCACACACCCCTGCCTCACTCCTGTATTGACTGTGAACATATCTAATATACCTTCCTGTGTTCTTACTGCACTTTGGCTTGATTGGTACATGGCTATGATGTTTTCTAGCAGTTGCCCTTGTATCCCATGGTCTTCAAGGATGGTCCATAATTTGTATCTGTCTACTCTATCGAAAGCCTTTTCCTGATCTACAAACACAATATTCTGCTGGTCACTATATTCGATAGATTTTTCACAAATTTGTCTAAGTGTAAATAATGCATCAGTGCAACTTTTACCTTTCCGAAAATCGAATTGTGCTTTGCTTAACTGTTGTTCAACTATTGGTCTAGCTCTTTGTTCCAAAAGCTTTGCATACATGTTCCCTATATGGCTCAGGAGTGATATACCTCTGTATGTTTCGCACTCTCTCATATTGCCTTTCTTTTTCCATATTGGTACTATTATTGCCTGTTGCCAATCATCTGGGACTTTTCTTTCTTCCCATGCTATATTAAAAAGTCTTGTTAGCCATTTAACTCCTGTTTCCCCACAGGCCTGAATAGCTTCTGTGGTTATTCCATCTGGACCTGGTGATTTGTTTTTAGGACTTTTCTGTATAACTGCTTTGACTTCTGCAGGTATGAAATTTGGTTCTTTCTGTCCCTGGCATTTAGGCACAAAATTGAGGTTTTCTATGTTATGTGTGGGGTTAAGTAGTTCTTGAAAGTATTCTGCCTACCTTTCTAGTCTTTGTTGTGGATTAACTATCGGTATACCTCTTTTGCTGTTTATGATGGTGGTTGGGTTGTAACATGCATCTCTGTTTCTCATTGTGGTGACACGTTTATAAAATTCTCTTGGGCAGTCTTTGCTAAGGGTCGCCATCTGTTCACCGTATATTCTCCAGGATTCATCTCTAGATGCTCTAATTGTTCGTTTGGCATTACGTCGTGCTATTCTATAAATAATATAGTCCTGTTCAGATGTTGAAAAAAACTATTTTCTATTATTAGTCCATGTTCCGAACATATGTTGAGTAGATGTTGACTATTGCTGTTACAATCAGTCTCTGTGTCGCTGAATGGCCCCATGCAATCCTCCCACGGTGTTCTTCGTGTGCCTATTCGTCCGTTAAAATCACCCATCACAACTAGTTTATCTGTCTCCTTGACATTATTTAACTTGTTTGCAAGTTTATCAAAATATTCGTCTTTGTCTTCGTCGCTGTAAGTGTCATTACATGGGGCGTATGTTTGTATAAAAGTTTTTGTTCTATTTCCTTCTTTGATCTGTACTAGTATTATCCTTTCTGATATAAATTTAGTGTTGATAATGGCTTTCGCTTTGTCTGGATGCAACAAAACACCCACTCCATGTTTAGCTGTAGCTCGCTGATCGACGCCACTCCATATAATAACGTAACCTTAGTGTGTTCTTTTCGTGTTCTGCCCCTTTTTTCTAGTGTCTACGAGTCCTAATAATTGAATATTTGTTGTTTCATAAACTCTACTCTCTCTCTCTCTCTCTCTCTCTCTCTCTCTCTATATATATATATATATATATATATATATATATATATATATATATATATATATATATATATATATATATATATATATTGCAATAAATACAATCTTTCCCTCACCTGTATGTATACTATCCGGGTTGTTAGCCATCCAGGTGGGCACACTTAAACCAAAGAAGATTGACAAGCCGAAAACAAAGAGATTTCTGGACGAGTTCAGATCCACAAACTGCAGATTTGAAATCCCAACAGCCCCAACCATACCTGAAAGTTAGAAATGTCTTGTTATGAAAGAAATTAGGTTACAATGGTATGAGCGTCGTCCGTTCAGAAAGAACTGGCAGTTTACAGAACCTAAAATTGCTTAGACAATTGTATATAGTCAGTAAATGCTCGGTTTGACTGCGACGTCCTGTAAAATAGAATATGCAACTAACACCCCTTCATATGATTGTTTGTCTTGACCAGTTCATTACACAGGATAACAGTCGTGCATCTGAAATAATCGCCAGAATCGGTGCAGCCGAAAAATACATTCTAGGAGAAAGCAAAAGTGCTGATGTCAAATAGCATGACTATGGTGCTGCGAAAGTATTCACCGTGCATATCTGGCCCGTATTACTATACTGTAGTGAAACTAATGCTGTTAAGGAAACAAGATTAAAGTAAAATGGACGCCTTTGAGATGTGGCGTTATCTCAGGATGTAAGGAGTATGCATGAACGAAAACAGACCTACCGAGCATATTCTGAAAGCTATTTGAGAAAATATACAATCAGTAAAAGTATTATAAAGATACAGTCTTGATTTAGTCAGAACACCAAGCATGGGGGATTACTATCTATAATAAAGGATAGCACGAAGAAAGGAAACAGATGAGAAACAACTGAGAAGCAACGACATCACACAGACACACAAGAACATTGACATTTTGATTAGCCAGATCTGATGAAGAATTTATGAAAACAGAAGACATGATCAAACGACTTTAAGACGAGAATTGGAATTTACTGACGTAATGATGACGATGATCCCTGAGAAAACACGTTATTAAATGTTTTGTAGACATATTGTACACAAAATAAAACATAAAGATATACACTAATCAGTTCAATGAATCGTGTCCCAGATGTTTTCTTTCTCATAATAATGTACATAAACAAAATCAAATCTTCTTTCGTCTGTTGTCCTACTGCTTTCGCCGTGGAGCGTCAGCAGAGAGGCGGCAGATGTAATGTTTCGTGTTTGGCTTGTCTTGTTGCTTATACTAACGCCATATTGTATTTCTTCTAAGTCTCATTTACTCAAGCTAGCCAACATTTTCTGGATCATTCGAATTGTCATAAATAGTCATAAATTCTGTTTTTTATTTCTATATTAATATTTATACTAAAATTCTGACAGAAATTGTCAAGGCAATTTACGTGGTTCTCGAGATCCGCATTGATCTCATACAGTAAACTCTGGTCGTCTGCAAACAGCAACTCATTTAAACTCGTTGGTTCTGGATTTGCTTCTTTACATACTTTATCCATACAGCTGATGAGCAAAAGTGGTGATAAAACGCATCCTTGTTTGACGTATGATATCACTTGGAGCCAGTTTGTCATGCTGACATTTGTTCTTACTGCACATTCACTGTTTTAATACATAACCCTGCTGTTATCCAACAGCAGCCCAATTACGCAGTATTCTTCGGAGGGAACAAAAATCACACACGACTTGCATCTTCCGTAAGTTAATTTGGGTTTATTGCAGAAAAAAGTACTAGATCACTAATAAAAAATATGGAAAAGACAATTTATATTTATAGAAGATGTTAATCAAAGATGTGAAATAGTGACTGTAGGCTTGCATGCTGTTTAATATGAAAGTGAAAGAAAGTAAGACAGAAAAAAGATTAAATATATGTACAGCAAATCAAAGTGTAGCATCATTAACTACTTTAAAATATTGAATGACAGAGCGGATTGGAGATCCATGACCGTCCATGTCTATTGCAGACCAGGCATCGTAAGTAGAACACAGTCTTTGAGATAGAATTATATATACGTTGTAAATATGATAAATAGTTACAAGGGAAATAACCGATACATGTAGGTTTGTGAGGAAAATAATACAGTTATACATCTTGCTAAAAATACTGAGGCATGATTTTGAGTGTGGGAAATGGGACGCAGAGGTGTTTCCAAGGCACCAGGGCCGGGTTATATGCTGGCCAAGACCTATTGACGCGTCCTCGTCGAGCGTCCTGGGCAACAGGTCCCTTCGGGGTCCTGCCTAAAGTCAGTAGGATCGGCGATTCCTCCAAAGTCGGAGAGTGTCTGCCTGTATGGCGAGGAACCACCAGTCTGCACACCAATAAGCCAGACATGGGACAAAGGATACTCACGCAGACCTCAGGTCCTGTATGACATCACGCTGATGTTGGACAACAGGATGCCTTCATCCGACATACAGGACTTCGCGTTGGAGCTCAAGCCAACGCACACAAGCAAGCAAGCGAGTGTGGGAAAATAGGATGTCCTAGGAGAAAAGTGCATAGCACAAACATGGGAGGACTCATGAGACAATGAATTACATGGCTTTGCATTTCATTAAAATGTATTCAAGGTCAGTTGCTCTTTCTGTATGCGTCCAGTGTATTCGTAGTATGTCTGTATAATGAACGAATGAATTTACAATTAATTAGAACATGTAAGTGCTACATTGAATGTGTCTACTTAAAATATAGGAGACTGTATGTGTCTACTTAAATGAGAAACAAGGGGATGTATAGGAACTGCAGGGAGAGTGAAGATACTTGTTAATATTCTGTGGCGCTACGAAATCAAGTCCTTCATTAACGTCAGACTGGGAAAGAGTTAAATTAAGGTTTTATTAAACATAAAGTAGCCATATTTAGCTCAGAGAAAACAAAATGCCTTTATATCAATACAATATTTTTCCATAGTGAATTCTAATAACGAAGACACACACACAAAATGTGTTAAACAACACATGAAACGCATTGCCCCAATGTCTACCAACATCGGCAGAACAGAGGGGCTGTTAAACAAATGGCGGTCGAACGCATAGCCAACTGGCTTGACAGAATAATACACAGAGACGATGGGAACCTGGCTAAGACACATCATAAACCCCCTACGTTATCGATTGGACAGATCATTTTGGAAATAGGCCAAGTGATTGGTTGAGAAAATGCATTTCGTGTGTTGTTTAACACACAGAATAGTCGCTTGTTAAAGGCCACAGAAGCCACCAAGATTAATCTGTATATGCCAGTTTTGTGCAAACAGAAAGTCATGATAGTCAGTTTAAAATTACCGTGGTAGACAATTTCAATTACTTTGCGATTATGAGTATATTTTATCTTGAAGGATTTATCTAATCACTTTATTTTATGTTGTGTGATTTCTGCAGTATATACCAGACGAGATGCAGCGAAATATACCAGGAAAACATCGCGCAGTCTATTGTTTGTGTCTTCGTTATTCACACGGACTTTAAATCCGGATGACTTGATGTGTAACCTCTGAGGTCACCCTTCTACCCTTCCTTTGATCACCTAGCTGTAATACAACAATCTAAATGTGTACAAGTATCAAGGAAGTAGTCAGATGCCTGAATGAATGATTGTGTTTTACATTAGAGCAAAGAAGTACTCAGCTTCATGAATGAATACACGTGTTTTACATTAAAGCAAAGAAAACATAAAGCAAACATGCTTACCAAACATGACAAAGAATAGCCCTCCAATTACAGGTTCAGGAATTGTGACAAAGAGAGCCCCAAACTTCCCAAGCACCCGAGAATAACCATGATGATCCCGGCTATTTGAATCACGATCCGACTTCCAACCTGCATAAATAAGCATGATAAATATCTTACACAGCAAATAGCAACCTCTTTAAAATAAAATCGTTTTATTAGAATTATTCTGAGGCGGAAACATTTTAACCTACGTAATCATATCCCCGACTTAGTGGCGAAGGGGTTACGGACGCAGTTCGTAATCCCGCATACCACGTTCGAAACACAGCTGCGAGCGATTTGGCAGCAGACTATCTTGCATTGTTTTTTGTTTTTGTTTTTTACGAAATGGTATGGTTGCAGGTGTTTCAGAAAGCAATGGCAAACTACTGAACGTGAACTTGCAAAGAAATCACGAACAGCTAAAAGATGATAGGGTTGACTGCGACGTCCTTTAAACGGATATGCAACTAATCATATTACCGACTTGAAAAAACAATAGACAATAATTACACAGTACGGCCAAGGATAGTAAAACAGTAAACAGTAAAGGATATCTTTTCACGTTGATGCGCAATGTGTAAATGGTACACAGTTTCCTAACTCTACAATGTTGCCTCGGCAGCGGCCTATTCGGCCTGTCCTTCCATTCCCAACTGTCAATTGATCTTTAACCTGTGCAGGATCCTCTGAGCTTCTTCGCCCTTGTCCGAAAACACTTGGTGGTACATCCGCTACTCTAAGATAAACGCGAGTAAAGTATCCGTGCTTCTCAGTTGTAGCCTGCCTTCTACGTTACTTATTCCACAGAAAAGTATTTTGGAATGGCTATCTATCATAAGCTAGTAAAGTATCCCTGACTCTCAGTTATAGTATGTCTTCTACAGTATCTATTCCCCAGACAAAGTCGTTTAGAATGGCTGTATATCATAAACTAGAAGCCCTGCCTCTGTTGCAGGCATGTGTACATTATCTATCATATTGTGAATCCATCTACGTCGTGGTCTCCTTCTTCTCTACCTCCTGGTAATTTTGCTACAATAGTATTGTTCCTAGACTTTCAAATCAATATGTCCAACAATATTTCATTGTTCGTGTATGTTTTTAATTTTCTTTTCTTAAAATAACGTCTTGCTGTATAGATATGTTTATTCTCATTTCCTCCAGTTAGTTTACAATATTTATTCACTGTTTTGTTTTTAACAGGACATCGCTGTCAACACCAGCATTTTACTGCTGTTGTTGATGTCTTGGCAAGTTTACGTTCAGTTGTTTGCCATTGCTTTCTGAACGACCAGCTCCCATACCAATACGTTAAAACCCAGCAAAACGCGCTCTGCTGCCAAATCGGTGGCAGATGTGTTTCTAATTCGGGTAAGCGGGCTTACTTCACTGTTAGCATAATGAAATATAACATTAGAATTTCCAGCAGTCTAGCATACATACAATTATTGTTGAAATTCGGGACAAAAGTGAAACAAACACACTTGCCTTAGTGATTCCTATGGCTCCAATATTTTCAGCGTAAGATGTATTACCCCCTCCTGCACCCCATGCTCCAGCCAGTAGACAGGTGATGCCTTCCATACCAATACCTGCATATATATATATATATATATATATATATATATATATATATATATATATATATATGAAATAGCAGACACATACTTCTTATGTGAGAAAACTAATGATGAATGTATTTTATAGATAAATATTGACTAAGTGTTAAAAAGACCCAGAGTGTAGCAAAGTATTTTATTTAATAGAACTGTTAAGAAAATAAACATACTAGTTTGTTTAACACACAATGAAATATTTTAGTTAAAGGATACAGTTCTATAACCATTTGATTAAACCCATCTGATAAAACTTCAAAATAATTAAAATTGAGTGACACAACTAATTTTAAGATTAACGACAATGATCAGCTCAACGTAATTTGATTAAAAGGGATAATGGTTAAATTATATTGTTAGTACAATGTTTCTGGTTAAATACGAGTAGCTTGCATGGTGTTGTTAGCCATACCTCTGCTGATGGCGCTTCCGGGAGGGGGAGAAGCTCCAGCAAGTCTGGCACATGCATGGTAATCTCCCACAGATTCTATAACAGATGCCAGAACAGCAGCCATCATGCCAAGAACTCCAGCAACAGCCACAGTGGGCGTTCCCCACTGACCTGATGAGATAAAGTATTACAGAGAGAAATTGCATTTTCTGTCGGAATTTGCAATGAGATAGTGGGAATGAAACTGTAATAGTTATTCCGCATAAGATCGATTTGAAGTTTGTATATATTCTACACAAAATAAAAGTTAAACCCAAATTATAGCTGCAGCACTTAATACATTGAGTGTTTGTGAATGGCTGTGGAAAAAGAATGGCCGCTTTGTGAACAGTCGCTACATATCATTCATATGTGTTTACTGTGTATGTGTTATTTTTTGTTTGTTGCTTTAATGTTACATATTGTAGATACAAATTGTTGATTGTTGATTAGAATGTTGTAAATATCGTGGTCAGAGAACCATAAACATTAAAGTATTGGAAGCTGTAGATGTTACATGAGCACTCATCAGAACCATATGGAAAAGATAAATAAAATGTATTGGGCATATCAACAGAAGAGGTGGAGTAAACTTAACATTATATGGAGGACATACATTTGTGCAACCTTACATTTCATATTTCATACTCAACCACTGTGTTACAAGTGTGATATTTGTGCAACCTTACATTTCATATTCCATACTCAACAGCTATGTTAGAAGTGTGGAATTTGTGCAGCCTTACATTTTATATTTTACACTCAATTACTATTGACTTATTTGGTTGTTTCGGTATTTGAGATTTAAATATTGAGCACAACCCACTGCTGACAACGCTGATCGTATTCTGGTATTAATCTGATGAGCTCAAACGAGAGCGAAACTCGAGTCTAGTGCTTCCACATTGATGTGGATAGGCCTTAGGTTCATACCAGAATACGATCCGCGTTGCCAGTAGTGGGTGTGCTCAATTGCTATTGTTACAAATGTGGAATTTGGCAACCTTACATATCATACTGCATACTCAACGGCTAGAGTTACAAGTGTGGCATTTGTGCAACCTTACATTTCATATTTCATACTCAACCGCTGTGTTACAAATGTGGCATTTGTGCAACCTTACATTTCATATTTAATACTCAACAGCTGTGCTACAAGTGTGGTATTTATGCAGCCTTACATTTCAAATGTCATACTCAGCAGCTAGTGTTACACGGTTGGCATTTGTGCAACCTTACATTCAGCCTACCTGGGTACGGAAAGCGAAACCAACTAGATTCTCGCAGAACACTGATCTTTGTGTCTGTTCTGGCAGCATAGCCCCAGTCTGTGGAGTTCTTCGGCAGTACATTAGTCTCAGTCAAAATAACACATATGATCCAGGAAAAGATAACAGCCAGCAGGACCTGTATTAAAGAATACGATTTGAACTGATATTTAAGATAACAGAATTGCAAATGTAACATATCTGTTATCACCTTAAATCCTTTGAATTATATAGCCAAGGTATTCTCAATGAATAATTTGCGATCTCAATGGAAATGTATCTTAGGCACACTTGGGGTTGAAAGTTTGGTAATTCAGTGGAGTGAAAGTTTGGTAATTCAGAGAATCCCCGTAGTCGAAATAAAACTCACGTAACTAGTCATTAATTACATCATGCATACAATGTGAAGCAAATTATTACAATGTAAGATAATGAAATAAAATCACATATACACTGTGAAATAGTTTAATATATTAGAGAAAGTGGCAGATACACACTTGAAATAGTTTAATATATTGTGGCAATGTGAGATATGCACTGTGCAATAAGTTAATTAATATATTAGATTAAATGATAAACATAACACTGAAAAAAAGAGTCAATATATTAGAGTCAATGCTTTTCACGCAACTAACGTATTAAAATGTCAGATGAATATGCAATCCAGCATAATAATAATAAATCCGTTGCATAACGTCGCATCCAACCCTAGCATTTTCTTATTTGCTGTTTATGATATCTTGGCAAGTTTACGTACAGTAGTTTGGCATTGTTTCTGAACGACCAGCACCCATACCATTTCGTATAATACCAACGCAAGGCGGTCTGCTGCCAAATCGTCCGAGGATGTGTTTAGAACGCGGTGTGCGGGATTACCCTACTGCGTTCGTTACGCCTTCGCCACGGAGCAGGCAACAGCTTAGTGGTGTGAAGAAATTTGTCAGGGACTTTACAACATAGAGACATTAATTCACCTTTATTTAAATAAACCTTATAAAACTGAACAACGTTTGATAGATAAGCTGATTAGTACAAGCTTTATTATGTTAATGAGTTAATAGCCGGTCTCCCTGGCAAAGGTGTTAACGACATTATTTGTAATCCCGTATATCCAAGTAAGGAAAACTTCAGCTGCGAGAATCGGCAGCGGTTCGCACCGCGCTGGTAACTTACGGGGGTATGTGAGCCGGTAGTTCAGAAAGCAATGGCAAACTACTGAACGTAAAACTGGCCTAGTACATCAACAGCAGCTGAAAATTGCTGGTGTTGACTGCAACGTCCTGTAAGAGATATGCAATATTTTTTTTAAAAATGAGTTAATTGTTTTATGCTCTAGTTGGCTGGTAGTTAGTTATGAGTCTTTAGGAATACAGACTGCTAACAATTCAGCCTGAAGATTGAACATTCAGTTCGTCAGATTCCTGAGAAGGACTTGCACTTTAGATTACAGACTTATTCTCCATACCCAGTATCCAAGTATCATCTCACCAGGTACTAAGATGCAGATCTCTGTTTCCCCTCTCCAAGCCCAGAAACCAGCACGGGGGACAGGACCGGCATTGGAACTTAACATCGGCTGAGAACTATTTAGGCATGTAGCTATATCATGATTCAGCACAGGAAGATCTGCTACGAGAGCAAGAGGACGCCCAATCAGAAATTGGATTGACGCCATCAAAGACATTATATAATCACACGGGATGACACTATCCAGTACCACCCATCAGGCACTGGAGCGTCAATTATTCCTCCCAACAACCCTTGACCGCACAGGTGGGAGATGATCATCGTGACATAATCCTGCGATATGATCCAGTTTGGTATTGTTTCCTTCACGGGCTTCAGATATTTCATTGTCCATAAACTCAAACCAAACGCCCAGGTTTCTACTCATGTATGTCTCCGAATCTTCACACAACAATTTGTTTTAATTACAAAATGAATGACTAGTACACAAACATACACATTCACACACACACACACACACACACACACACACACACACACACACACACACACAGACAGACACACACACAACACACATACACACACAACACACACACAACACACACATACACAATACACACACGTGCACACATTCACACACATATACACCACACACACACGCACACACAAACACACATATACACACACACACACAAACAATTCATTTATACTTACAGGAAATAAGGCAAAGATGTACAACCGCTCTTTCAAGCATGGCAATGGCAGCGATACATTCCGCAAGTACTGAGAAAAAATAGCCACAAAGCAAATTGTCCTGCAAAAGAATACGACAAACACAGACTATAATCACATCAGTTGTTCTCATATTCTTCCGGCAATGATATTATTATTAAGAGGGAGTTACGGTAGCGCAGTTGCCAGCATGCTTGCTTTCCAGTCTCGTTGCCATTTGTTTGAATCCCCATTGAGAAGAATAAGTGTATAGGTTGACCCAGTCGATATCAATCAATCAATCATGTGCCATGCCGGAAAGCGTGGGAGGTCATGACTCGCCGTTTCACTCGATCACCAGTGTCGTGGATCAGCTCAGTGTTCCTGTCTCGTCCATGCCATGTGGCCAAGCCATCCAGGTATTTTCCTCTTGGTCTTCCTCTTGGTCTGTTCCCTTCGATCTTGCCAGTTGTCACCAAGTTCTCCAATCCATGTCTTCTCATAACATGTCCAAAAAATGTTGACTGTCTACGTCTAATTTCTCTAATCAGTTTACGATGTTCATTTGTCTCCTGTAGTACTTGGTCATTGGTTTTTCTGTCTGTCCATGGTATTCTTTGCATTTTCCTCAGAAACCACATTTCTGCAGCCATCAGATGTTTTTCAGCTTGACTGCTCATTGTCCAAGTTTCACATCCATACAAAAGAACAGGCTCTATGTATCCCCTCAACACTCTTTTTCTCGTTTCAATTGACATCTTTTTATTGGTCAGAATGTTTTTTATCTTGCTAAAGGCTACTTTCGCCATGGCGATTCTTGTTCTAATCTCTTCAAGGCATCTCCCATCAGATGTTCTGACTGTTCCAAGATAATTGTACCGATTCACTTGTTGAAGAATATTTCCATTTACTTGTATATTACATTGTGGTACTTCCTTCTTCCTAGTGACGACCATAACCTGAGTCTTTTTACAATTTAATTCTAACCCAAGTTGTTCACTGTGTACAACAACCACATCTACTAATTGTTGCAGGTCCTGCGCATTGTCTGCAATTAATACTGTATCATCTGCATATCTAATGTTATTGATGTTTCGTCCTCCAATGCTGATTCCATTTATATCCTCTACTGCTCCTCCAGTCGATATGGGTAACAGGAAAATATAGGGTGTGTTTTTAATGACTGTGCAGTGTTTGAAATTATTTCCGGTCCAAGGTTTGTATTCACCCTCTGTAAAGTTCATGCAACATAATAGGTAAATACAAATCTTGGACCGGCAATATTTTCAAACACTGCACAGTCATTAAAAATACACCCTGTATATGGGAAATAAAAACAGTCAATATATATATATATATATATATATATATATATATATATATATATATATATATATATATATATATATATATATATATATATATATATATATATATATATATATACTCAATGTGCCTCCTCAAAGAGTGTAAAATAATATTAGGAGCCGCAGTAACAATGTTTGTGTTTGCTTACCAAAAGAATGCTCTGGGTTCCATCCTTAACACTGGCAGGAATTTTCTTCGATCGGAAAATCTCTGGGGTAGACCCAGCCTCATACGTAAAACGGGTCCCATATAATTTTCAGGATTTTCAAGAATATGTTTCTGACGGAAATGGGGAAGATTATCAACTGATTACTAAGCTGATGTGTATGTCAAGGGCTAAAGTGCCTCTCATTAACATTCTTAACCATTTGAAAACCGCAAATAGATTAGAGAATATAGGCGTAGACAGTCACAGATGTTTTGTGGAAACGCTATGAGAAGAAATACATTTGGTGACTTTGTTACAACTGGCAAGACTGAGAGGATGAGAATAAGGGGAATGGAGAGAAATAAATATCTGGATAGATTGGCTATATGATATGGTCGAGACAAGAATACAGAGCTGATCCACGACTCGTGATTTTTTTTAGATGGCAAAACACGGCTGCACATGCTTATCGGCATGACACATGATCATGATGATGAACAGTCTGCATGGGCTACCTTTATCGTTATTAGCATGTCGTCTGCATTAACAAGACGATTTCGTTAAAAATCGTAAAATATCATTTCGGCAAAGGTTCGCTTTCAAAGCAGCTCATATATAACCATAAATGAGCCCTCTCCACACATAAATCGCCAAATATCATGCACGACATTCACAGAACCGCCTGGACTACAAATGTGTGTGTGCTAAAATCACGTGTCATAAATGTTATTTTTGTGGGCAGGTTTGAAACTTATCATGGAACAGGTCTATTGAACTGCCATGTGCGATTTCCAATTCTTTATGGATTTTTTATTGAATGAGAAACATATATACTGGGAAAAAAAAGCAATTGATCTTTTCGCGCATCACGCAAATAGTACTAGACCCATATTTTATAGACCAATCGTCATTCTGTGGGTGATGCGATCAATATTACTTATGCCGCCTTTACTTCGCATTGCCTTTCTTTGTAGCAATATTAGACTGGGTCTAGCTGAGAGCCCTGGGCAATTTAAAAAGACAATGGCTTCCACCCTGATGCGGATCGAGTCCATGACCACTGGGCTGACAGCCGAGCGTCTAGCTACTAGACTGCATGGCACAAGATATTGATGAAACGTTCATATATTTATCATTTACTTACATGAAACAAATATACCATTGCGTGGAACCCTTGTCAGCAGCAGTCTTAAACAAAGACAAGGAAATCAGAGTGATTGTTGGGGCTATAGTCAACGGGCCGATAAACCTCATCAGGAAACCAACCACACCGCAGAATCCAGCCAACAATGCCAGAATAGAGGCAACCATCAGAGCCCCCTGGAGCTGGAGGGAAAATACATTGTATATAATCCAAAATACATCGGTGTATACTCTCTCTCCCTCACACATACACACACACACACACACACACACACACACACACACACACACACACACACCGATCCTAGTATACGATCCTGTTTAGCATTTTCTATGAATTGACAATAACTTCTGTTCCCTATAAGTTTCGCAAACCTTCTGGTGCAATGTCTTAGGCAGCTTCACCAGGTAACGTTCTTTTAAGTCGCTTTACAAATTATCACGTTCACAGATTCTGCTAAATAATCAGTAGAGTAATTCAGTTTAAATGTTTATATTGGCCTTTACTAGCTTCAGCTGGGATATCATATGGACAAGCTGATTTTCCATCCTTCTGAAGTACGATAAGTTTTAAATATTACTTCTTCAGATGGCACATTAAAGCTGCTGTCCAGCAACTCTTCTGCAGGCTAAATATCTGGGAAGAAGTTTTTGTGTTATTTCTTTTCCAGCTTCTTCATAAAAAGCTACTTTTAAAAGCCACAATTATTACCTCGCACAGATTCCCTTTCCATATTGCTTTGTGCTCCTCAGATCCTTTCAGTATAACAGATGCATTAACTAGAGAGAAAAAGACATATCACCATACTTTAATGCAATCACCGAATTAAACGACAGTTAATGCTCTCATAGGCATACTAAATCACATACAATGAATCATAATTTACACACTCAACTGAAACACAAATTTAGTTAAGAAAATAAGCCATGTTATGCAATATGACAAGTATAGTAGGTTAATATTAGCTTATGACACAACTGACACTGCTATACTATAGGAATTGATTGTTCCCTTGAACATTGGGCTGGAGTATGAAATACCAAAAACCGGTAGAAAAAACATTACCAGATTAGGCATTTTGAGTGTCATTTCGAGTGTGTTTTGCTGGCAAGATCAAAGGGAACAGACCAAGAGGCAGACCGAGAGGAAAATACCTGGATGGCTTGGCTACATGGCATGAACGAGACAGGAACACTGAGCTGATCCACGACACTGGTGATCGAGTGAAATGGCGAGTCATGACCGCCCACGCTTTCCGGCATGGCACATGATTGATTGATTGATTGATTGATTTGCTTGTCGGGGTCAAACATGAAAACCAGTCAACATAAAACAAACAGTAAGTGAATCTTTATAGGTGAAATATACCGGTTGTTTGTCTCACTACACTTTGTATGTAGACAAAATCTTAAAAATTCTTTCTTCCGGTGATAATACCATTCTGTTTGGAGTACCAAGAATTACTCCAGCAGACGACAGTCATTCACTGCATATTGTTTCACGATGGACTGTAGAGCACAGTTTTTGATGACATCATGTACTTCATTTTTTAAAATTTGTTCTACATACAAAGTGAAGTGAGACTTTACAAACACCCTACAAAGCACACTACCATGGTAATATTTAATCTCGTATTATGTATGTAGTGTATTTCAACTTTAAGGATTTAAGAATGCTTCATTTTATTTGGGCAGCGAAACGTTTAACCCTTTGTATCCTGAATTATTTTATCGATAACTTGTATTGCGCATGCCCAAAATGTATTGCGCATGCCCAGATCGCTTCCAAACATTCACGCCACCTACCTGGGAAACAAGCAATGTTATTTTAGATAGACCTTTAAGTACCGTCAGGATTCGTGATCAGATTGTAACAATATAGCCATTTGAAGTGAGTGGTACTTAAAAGTACCGTCAGTAAAGAAAGGGTTAAGGCAGTACAACTCTGAAGCCTATCGATTGTGTCTACTTTATTCACATTCACAACATGAAAACAACCCTGTTAATTTGTTTTGTGATGCCATTAAATTTTGTGAATGTATTCGAGATTGCGCTTTCATTCACATTATTAATTGTTCTTCCATCAGACATTGTGCCGTCTCTTCTGTTCGTTATTATCATTAACTTTTTATTTACCGTCCATTATATGGTTAAAAAGTATTTGTGTGGTATAGCTTGTTGAAACTGTAACTGGTAAGTACATGTACTGTTATGAAACGTCATGCTTTCATTTATGTGTCTATACATTTGAGATGTCGTCTATAAATCATGTATGGAACGTTTACGAGATGGTTTGCTGAGTCTTAAAGAATGCATTCATGCTGCCGGTCTTGGTAAAAGAAACCAAATTAGCCGAAGTTGACTAGTGTTTCACGTATATACGCCATTATAATAATATACGCATTACAGACTGTATTGGGATGATTATAATTTATTTTACTTCGTCCGCGCTAACATCGTGTACTTCAAACAGATTTGTTTATGTTGGTAAGTAAGGTGGAAGACCCCGTATTACGTAACAATACGTACTGCGTATATGGTTTAGTCCCATTTTTCTAGACCTATCGGCATTTAAGGTATGGTGTGATCAATATTACGCCTGTAGCCTTTATCACATAGGACATTCTTCTTCTCCTACAGCGTTCCGAGCCATTGAGGTTCTTTGCTGCAGATACAATCCGTCTCCATTCGTCTCTCTGGTTGACCTTCTCTTGCCATCGTTGATTCAAAGTGCTTGTAGGTCTGTATATATATATATATATACTCCAACGCCTTCTACATAGGACATTTAAATATTAGCTTAAATTTGAAAGAGCCTAGATTAATAAAATAAAATTATCTTTTTTAAGGAGATTGGAACACATCATCACAAAGTCGGGTGGCAAACATTAAAGCGCTGCATTAGCATGGTTTCCATGTATTTATGCAGGAAGTACTTAAATAACTGCAGCTGCAGCCCTACACAGCATGTTGTCATGTGCCGAAATACCTTCTTTCTTTTAATCTCAGATCGGTCCAGCCTTAAGTACCGTATGCCCAGTACGCTTGAAGGAGTGTAAAACGGCATTACTTTCATTTACTCATCTATTGATGATTGTTCTAAACACATGACTATAGTGTGTTGTTTTTTTCTTTGCCTCAATATAAAATTCAATATCTCAGTAACCAACTGAGGGAAAATGATGAGATTTAGCATATAACCTTATCACTATGTCCACCCAACAAAAAAATGTTTGTTCTGGAGATTGTACAGCAGATTTCAATGTTCGTTTATATGCGGTATATAATTTAAATCTCCCGGATTCATGCCATCATTTTAAGAGTATTACAGCTTCAGCAAGACACACCTCCGCTCTTTTTGAATTTTGCCTGGTGGTGTTCGTTTTGGCAGACTGATGGAATTTATACGGGATAGTTCAGAGGTGTCGTCAAACTGTGGGTTCTTTCATTAAACGTGATTATATAAATAAACTAGCTGGCTCGGCCCGGTTCCTGGCGGGGATCTATCTATCTATCTATCTATCTATCTATCTATCTATCTATCTATCTATCTATCTATCTATCTATCTATCTATCTATCTATCTATCTATCTGTCAGGGTCTTAAACTTGACTCGCTAACCTAACAGTGTGGGACAGTACAAGTACAACGTGATTTGACGTAAGACTCAACGACGCACCGTTCTATGGATTTATTCACATATCAAATACAGAACGATGATCACAACAATATATACTCGATACTTCAATACACTTACATACAGCTCACAAGTCTCACTCAAGATGGCCAGACACTCGACTTTCAGTACAGATACCACACAACGCCTTTCTCTCTGCACACGTCTGTCCGAGTCGAAGTCCCAGAGCTGTCTGCCGCTAACTCGCAACTCGCCTCTCACCTCAGGTGACGTCACGAGGCATACGTGCGTTTAGCGTCGTCCTTGCTTGACCGCTGGTCGCTTGTCAGCCAGCAGTCTTGCAGGCCGGTAACCACTATTCGCCTGGCGGCGTAACGAAGTTACCTGCGTCCCTACTGGGAGCTAAGTCGCCTGGCGGGCGTAACGATGTCACTGCATCATCGTCCCCTTTCTGGACTCTGACACGCTCCCCCGGCAAATTCATGAAAGATGTCATCTTTCATGTATCATATATATACATAATGGGTTAATATTTAAACCTTGTCAGAGTCGACCCTTCTATTGTTATGTACATTTCTATCAAATGCAAATACATACACATATGCCATCGAAATATATAAAAATGGAAGTTGCATTCAACGACATTTGGTGTTCAACCTTTAACACTTGTCAGGTTTCATCATCTCGATGGCTGATTACCTCAATTGCATGAGTGACCCAGTCAGATCGGTAGTTCCAGCTTCCACGCATCTACCTCGCAGCAAATAGAAAAAAACGTAATAATATGGTTTCTTGAAACAAAAACCATCTAGCTAGACCGAAATACGACTTTATATAAGTCGTATAAAACGCTCAAACCCTGCCATTATTTGGTCAGTAGCTCTCGTGTTGGTCTGCAATGTCGGCAACCCTCTGCCATGCTAGTAGATGTCTACCTGTTGTGTCAATAGTCTGGCAACACTTGGCTATTTATACACAACACATTAGAATATACATTTCAAATTATGGCCCTTTGTGTAAGGATGTAATAACAAATAATGAAAGGGAAATAATTTTAACATTCATGAAATACAATAATTTACAATAATTATTTTATTTCTTAGTGTCATCGCTTGACGTTTCTTCATATTAACGAGAAAAAGTCGGTAATATGAATACATTAATCAAGATATGATTCTAAGATTACACTACATAAATAAATAAACACACAATTCGTGTATTTCATTTTATAGATTCCTACAGATTTTAGAATTGTCATAGATATTTGAACTTTTATTTGTCGTCTGCTAATTTTACTCTAAATTTCTAACTAATCCGGAAGTACACACGAACATTAAAACCAGCTGATGTTGAAGCTTGTAGAACGCACCTTGTTCCGGTTTGATGTAGTTACGGAAAGTACCTTTCTCACAGTTCATGTGTTAGATGTTTCACAAAACCTTCTGGATTACGATTGAATGTTCATGTTGGATGTTTCACTACCGAACATTATGGATTTCGGTTCACTGCAGTGGAGTAGCTGTCAATGTTCAGTTTACACATTCATACTCGTCATTAAAATGGAATGATCCACACGCAGATGTCACTGTCAACTTGGATAGTTCGCTTAAGGTAAGTTCTTGCGCGAATTTGACACTGTTATTGTTCTTGGTATATACAATTAATAAAGTTCGCTTTCTACCACACACTACACAATTATACAGGACAATCACTACATGAACTAGTAAAATAAGAACACTATTATAATGGGGGTAATCCCTATCACAATATTGTAGACATTGCACAGCTTTTTGTGAATGGAAAAAATAATTCACTAATGACTGGCTGTGTCGGTCCGAGTGTACACACTGCACTCAGACCATTGGTGCTTACTGGGTCGGTCGGACAACGGGACAAACGATCGGCAATTGAATTGGATCTGCCTGGAATATGTCGAACCTCAAAGCTGTAATCTTGAAGTTTAAGAGACCAACGCGCTACCATATGATTTGAGGGTACTCCTGAATTTATAAACCGTAACGGGCTGCTGTCAGATTCCACGATAAAGTGACGTCCTAGAAGAAATCTGGACAATTTGGTTATACCTACCACTAAAGCTAGGGCTTCCAATTGAGGGATAGACCACGCCCGTTCTCTGGGCTTTAGTTTTCTGGATACGAAGTAAACGGGATGGAGTATGTTGTTGTACTCCTGCAACAAGACTGCTCCAATCGCCACGGAGCTAGCATCTGTACGCAATCTGAAAGGTAAACGGAGGTTGAGCAATTCGAGGATGAGATTATTCAAACTATTATCAGAAAAATATGATAGCACTTTTCGGAATGCAATTTGTAGGCGTTCATTGTTTACAATTTTCTCTGGTTTGTCTTTGGTTAGTAAATTAGTAAACACTTCGGTCAGTTCGGAAAAATCAGGAATGAACTGCCTGTAATAATTTATTAATCCCAACAAACTTCTGACTTGTTTCTTAGTAGTCGGAAGTGAGAGTTTTAGTATCTTGGACACAATTTTATCGTCTGTCATGACAAAGCCATTGGATATTTTGTACCCCAAGAAAGTTATTTCCTGGTAGGCTATGTCTACTTTTGCAGGCTTTACAGTCAGTCCGTGCTGTCTAATACGTTCAAATGTCTGTTCTAACGTCTTAATGTGCTCTGTCATGTCTCTGTGTGAACACAGATGTCGTCTATATAGCAAATTATGTTAGGAATGTCTACAAGAAGAAGTCGTGTCATACGTACGAAGGTGGCAGGGGCATTGACTAGTCCAAATGTACAGTCCCCAAGGTGTGGCAAATGCTGTCAGATGTCTGCTCTGTTCGTCTACTGCTATTTGCCAATATCCTTTAGTCATGTCTAGCGTCGTAAAGAACCTAGCGTCTGTCAGTTCTGTCAGAAGATCGTCAGTGTTTGCCATTGGCTCCAAATCTAGAACAGTTATTTTATTTAGCTTCCTATAGTCAATGCACAGTCTTATTGTATTGTCCTTTTTGCGTACAATCACCATTGGAGATGAGAAGTCTGACTGGGATCGTCTTATGATGTTGTTTTTCTCTAAGTTGATGATTTCCTGGTGTAAATGTTCTTTGTAATGTAATGGGATGGTGTATGGTCTGCATTTTATGGGTGTGTTTGATGTGAGTGTGATGTGATGCTGTACTAATTCTGTTTGTCCTGGGTTGTTGGAAAAGATGGTGTTGTATTGCTGTATAAGCTGTTTGCAACTGTCTGTCTCTGCTTGAGTCAACTTTGGGTTGATTTTGATCTCCTTCAAGCAGTTTGTCGTGTCTAATGCAGGCGTTGGAATCTCGTCACTAGCATCGTCGTCTTCGTGATCTATTATCACTGTACAAGCTGTCGTATCGTCTTGTTCGTTTCTCTGTTGTGGTATGGTCTTAGCATATTTATGTGAAATATTTTATGTTTGTCTTTTATGAGGATTTCGTAGTCTACAGGTGAAATCTGTCTCGTCACTTTAAAAGGTCCCTGCCAAGAATCAGTCAATAGGTGTCTGTCACTAGGTAGTAGCAGAAGAACGTCCTGTCCAGGTGTCAAAGTTATTGTCCTGTTACCTTTGTCAGCATACTGTCTATAAGTAGCACCAGATAGTTTTAGTGCATTCTTTGCAATAACACACTATTTGATGATTCTTTCACGCAATGATGTGACATATACGTATGATGATATGGGTTTAAGTACTGGAGTAGAATCAGTTAACATTTGGTGATAAATGGTCAATGGGCCGCGTGGTTTGGCACCATAGATAAGTTCAAAAGGAGAGAAACCGGTACTAGAATGAGGTACCTCGCGATAAGCAAAAAGAATAGCTGGTAGATATACATCCCAGTTATTGGGGTGCTCTTGCGTTACTTTGGCAAGCATGTGCTTTAGATCCCCGTTAAATTTTTCCACAATTCCACTACTGTGAGGATGGTAAGGGGAATTGAAACATTCGCTTCACTCCCAACATTTTGGTGAAAGCTTGGGTGGATGCGGCAATAAACTGAGTGCCCCTATCAGATTGGATAGTATCTGGAAAACCTATCCGAGAAAAAATATGGAGAAAAACTTCCATTATATCATTGGCAGTAATGTTCTTTAGCGGAATCGCTTCTGGCCAGCGACTACATTGATCAATGACAGTTAGAATATATTTATTCCCTCTAGTTGTTGTATGATTAAGAGGGCCCACTATGTCAACAGATAGTTTTTCAAAAGGTCGACTGGCTAAGTCAGTAACTTGTAACTTTGCCTGTGGGTTTTTTCCTTTTTTTACCAGTTTCTGGCAGGTGTCACAACTTCTGCAATATTCTTTAATGTCATTGCAAAATTTTGGCCAATGGAACTGTGTCAATAACCGTGATCTGGTCTTAACGTATGCCATGTGCCCTGCAAGAGGTATATCATGAGCAAGATGTAAGGCTTGCTTGCGATAATTTCTTGGCAAAACAGTTTGCTCTGTTGTATTGTCACCTTTGGTGTAATACCTGGTGAGTATATCATTTTTCATAGCAAAATGCCATTTTGCATTCTTTGTTACCTTTGGCTTTTGGCCGATCAGATTAAAGTATTTTGACAATGAAGGATCAGCTTTTTGAGCTGTTACAAATGTTTCCTTCATGGTGTTAGTAGGTAGTGATTCTGGGCTAAGCATTTGTATAGCCTCAGTTTGATTACTTTCATCTTGCACTCTAGCAGTAGATCTAGTTACTGCGTTCACACATTCAATGATATCAGATGATGATGGAACAATGTTATCAATGATGTCATGAGAACTTAGTGCTACATTAGCTCCATTTACAATACAATCAATAGGTGGTGTGACATTTTCAATGACATTGGATGGTGATGTTATGTTATCATCAATACATAGAGATGTTATGTCATGAGGTTTATCATTCACCTCTGGTAAATTTCCAATAATTACATCACACACTGGGTTTGTTAATGCAGCACACTTACTTTCCCAGTGAGGAAAGGTGTTTCAATATATGCCCATGCTAATGGGTATCTCTCAATATTGCCTGAGAATGTTCTGCATGTTACGTGCCTGCCTGTATAGTCTGTAGGCCTTATGAACGTTCTCTTTAGACCAATAAGTGAACTGCCTGTGTCACGAAGGACTGTAGCTGCCTTGTCATTCACATATCCGTGATGGATGATTATCTTGCCTTTTGAGTCTACTACCAAATTAGCTTCTTCATTGGCAATAGGGATGGTGTGACCGCATGTTAAAATACCATCTTCATAGAAGGTGTTACAAATAGAGCATTTATTTTCACTAAATATGTCAAAAGCCTGTGCTGAGTTCACAGGATGTTTCTCTGTTTGTTCTTCATCTGACGACGAACCATCAACCAAGGCGACATTTGCTTTGTTGTACATTTGTTTACCTTTACAATCTACTCGATGGTGTCCGTGCGCCTTACAGAGGAAACATTTACGTAGAGTTCTGAAAGATGTACGTTCACTATTTAGTCTGTTTACCATGTTTCGCAGGTAAGTCTGATAATCTGGGTGTTTATCGCACATTATCACCCTGATGATGTGAAAATTTACAGTGAATACAATGCTTAAACTTCTCAGAGGTAGGCCTTTGAGGTTTCTGCCTACTGTAGGGTTTGTCATAGTTAGCCGCTGCTACAAAGTTAATGTCAGTAGCTTCAGTGGCAAAACAATGTTTGTTGGCTGTGTAGTACGCCGAACCCCGTCTCTCAATCTCATCCACACTAGTGCATTCATTCTCTAACAAAAATTTAGAAAATGCTGAAGGAATAGATGATACAATTTTGTCTCTAATGATCAGATCTTCTAATTTCTGATAATTTTTGTCAATTTTAGCTGCTGAAGTCCATTTGGTGAATATATCTCGGACTAAGCAGAGGTAATCAGACAACGTTTGAGTCGGTTTCGGGCTCAACTTACTGAATTGTTCTCTGTAACCTGCCTCATCTAACATAAAATGTGCCATAATCTTAGATGTTCAGATAATGGTAATCTTTTCTGAGGTCTTTGGGGATGGTTTCAATGACTTTAAGAGGTTCCCGTGATAAACTTCTCATGTAAACAATATTCCATTCAGACAGTGGAACTTGGTAATGTTCCATTAAAGTTTCAAAATTTTGGGTAAAGGCTGCGATGCAGTCACCCGAGGTATAATTACGTACAATACCTTGATATTTCTTGTATTGGTTTTCTTTCTCCAGTCTCTCAGATTTCTTAAACTCTTTGTTAATTGCAGTCTCAGTGTCAAGTTGTTTTATCTTCAACTGTAACTCCAGTTCTTCTCTCTTACTCTGAGCTGCTATTTCTGCCTTTTTTAATTCACTATCTATCTCAGCTTGCTTTGTCTTTGCAGCCAGTTCTGCTTCTGCTTGCTTGGCAGCCATCTCTGCCTGCTTTAATGCTCTTTCAGCTGCTCTTTCATCACGTTCAGCAGCTTTCTCCTGTACTAGTAGGTATTCAGAGTATTTATTCTCACTCCATTTTGTCAATTCATCACCTGTTAAATGTAATTTTATCCCCATATCAATGAAATCAAATAATGAAGACATGATGAAAAATGTCAATGAAATACCAGCCACACAAAATATGTTATAAGTGGTTAGTAATGAACAATTTACAATTGATTTCTAATGACAACACGTGCCTCAAATTGCTTCCTTAAAGTATAGAAAAAGAAAAATATACTCAAGTGCCCTGGATGCGGTGAAGAATGGTTGGAAATCGGGCTAGGAACTGTAGGGTCGTTACTTCGAAAACACAAATGACCTCTACGGCAAGGTTTCGGATGGTACGGAAAAACCTGCTTTGTTTTTGGAGGAAAATGAATTAGCGTCTATTTGTTGGTGTGTGCCTGCTTGTCACTAAGTGTTGATTAGGTTTGTATGGCGTTGAGTGTAATTGTATGTCGTAAGTTTGTCCGTCAACAATTTTTTTTTTCCAAAACACAAGTCACTTTCTTTCCAAACTTTTTGCTTCCGACAACTCAATTCACAAAGACAATCTACATGTATCTCAACACTCTACAACATTGATGACACATCACTTACATCAAGATGACATTCAGTAAGGACATAGACATCAAGTTTACAAGATGGCGACAAGGTCAAAATGGCGACAAGATCACAATGTCGACAAGGTCAAAACGGTGACAATGTTCACAAATCACAAATGTTTTACACGCTTACAAGAACAAACAATATGTATGCACTGTACGTTTACACATAGTCTTACACATGTTTAAACAATGTAGTTACTAATCAAAATGAGCCTTCAACGATCACATTACATGTACTATAAGGTTTGACAAAAATTATAAGTACACAAACTCTAGTTTTAAATCGTTACTCACATAAACACGTTCATTTTAAAGCCGGACGAATGCCACCACGTCCACACTTGTCAGGGTCTTAAACTTGGCTCGCTAACCTAACAGTGTGGGACAGTACAAGTACAACGTGATTTGACGTAAGACTCAACGACACACCGTTCTATGGATTTATTCACATATCAAATACAGAACGATGATCACAACAATATATACTCGATACTTCAATACACTTACATACAGCTCACAAGTCTCACTCAAGATGTCCAGACACTCGACTTTCAGTACAGATACCACACAACGCCTTTCTCTCTGCACACGTCTGTCCGAGTCGAAGTCCCAGAGCTGTCTGCCGCTAACTCGCAACTCGCCTCTCACCTCAGGTGACGTCACGAGGCATGCGTGCGTTTAGCGTCGTCCTTGCTTGACCGCTGGTCGCTTGTCAGCCAGCAGTCTTGCAGGCCGGTAACCACTATTCGCCTGGCGGCGTAACGAAGTTACTGCGTCCCTACTGGGAGCTAAGTCGCCTGGCGGGCGTAACGATGTCACTGCATCATCGTCCCCTTTCTGGACTCTGACACTATCTATCTATCTATCTATCTATCTATCTATCTATCTATCTATCTATCTATCTATCTATCTATCTATCTATCTATCTTTCTATCTATCTATCTATCTACATTTTGCCCTTGCCTTTATAATGCATATCTTTTATATTGTTGCTGTTCTTGTTAGCCTTGAATGATGTGTGAATGAAATAATGTATGAAAGAGAGTGATAGAAGGGCAGAATGTTAGACGGGCCTGCGTGCCCAATTCTTAACCCTTTGAAAATAAAGTTTGTTCTATCTATCTATCTATCTATCTATCTATCTATCTATCTATCTATCTATCTATCTATCTATCTATCTATCTATCTACTATCTATCTATCTATCTATCTATCTATCTAATCTACCGACCGACCGACCGACCGACCCACCCACCCACCGACCCACCGACCGTCCCAACGACCCGACCGACCGACCGACCCACCCACCCACCCACCTACCTTTCTGCCTACCTACCTACCTACCTACCTACCTGTCTGTCTGTCTGTCTGTCTGTCTGTCTGTCTGTCTGTCTGTCTGTCTGTCTGTCTGTCTGTCCGCGCTATGAAATATTGATAAAAATTACTGGAAAAAATTTGAGGACCATGTGTTGAAATAGGAAGAGGACTATTGGAGAAAGGATGGATTGAATTTTATGCAACCGAGAGCAATCATCAACCTACTGGAATCGTCCGACACAGATTAAGGTCTGAGCAGATCGCAGACCTTAATCTACGTACACACTTACTGGGATATTTTGCTCCAACTATTCAGACGAATTGCAGGCCCTAAACATTACAGCATCAGCATCAGCTGAAGAAAAAAGAGGGAAATGAAAAATAAGGTAAGAAATATAGTCCTTCTACTTTCCTGTTAATTTACACATTATTTACCCCGTACCTCTGTAAATTCTCTGTCTTTACTAATATTACACATTGCACCCCTCTCGGGATTCTCCGTGATGAAGTGGTCAAGCCGTGTGACTCGGGCTCCGAAGGTTGTATGTTCGATTCCGGGCCGCGTCCTTCATTTCACGAGTGCATTTTTTCGGAGACTCCCAGGGGTCGTCGCTGGAACTACGGAGTTCGTGCTTTGTGCGACGCTTTCCGCGCTGCGGAAAGAAACTGAGCCATATGGGATAAAAACTCGGTGCAATGCAGCCGACCCTGTAAGCTTTTCCTTTCATTGCACCCACTCCCATACGAATTCGGATACGCCTTTGTGTGTCATCTGAATTGGCAGGTCTCCAATTACTGTAAACATAATTTGTTAGCGAGAAATCACTAGTTGTTCAGCAAAACATCAAAGGAATGTCGCCGCTTTTGATGATGTAAGTTGCTATTTGACCTATCAAAGACATATTCCTTGGGTGGGGGTAAATATAAGACGGCTAGAAAAATTTCATAACGATGCAACAAACAGTTTTCAAAATAATTGATCTTGAATGAAGGCATTCAAATCGGAACATACTATAGCACTAAGTGCCCAATACGTATAATGGCGGAAAACGTTTTGTTTTCTCTGACGTAAATCGCACGTTTTCTGAACGTTTTATTCCTTGAGTCATTTACTACAATACTTCTACTATGATACTACTATTTGCCACAAACCAAAATTCAATATCGTATTATATATCGTATTATATTATCTTCCCATGTGAATACCAAAACAAGATAGCGTTAGTATTGTTATCTTAATTAACATCTTTCAATATTTGTTAGTCCGCTTTGAAGCTGAATCGCGAGCTTCCTTTCTCACTGCCATACTTCTTCTTCCTAGGGCGTTCAGATTCCGCATAAAGCCAATCAAACAATCTTATCAGCTGCCTTTCTTCATGCTAGTTTCCATTCTGATTTTCAGTTCAGAGATTTCATTATTTCTTTTCATCAAATATTGTGCCCTGGGGGAGCAAATATCGTGTAACACTGCTAGGCGGTTGTATACAACAAAATATGTCTCATACTAAAGGTATATTGGCAGCCGCGGTACACTAGTACGCTTGTATACCGGCCCGTGGCCATGAGTTCGAATCCCAACGAAGGTGGAGATGTGTTAGTTATTCGATTGCGTAAATGGAACATGTTCTTAAAGATATACGCTGCTGGCGCGATACTGACCCCGCCAACTATTAATTACCGACTGGTTTATACAAATACGAGAATATCACAGTATGCATGAAAACCCTCTGGGACACGAAAATTAGTCCTCGACTTAACGTTTATAAGGGAATATATGTTATTATATTTGAGTATTGTAACATGGTGGCTCTGGTTTACAAAGCATCACGCCCAATGTCCATGGATAGCTCCATACGTAATCTAGACACATCCGAAGTAGTAAGGGATGTTGTATTTGAGTATATTTTATGGTGCAGGTCACAACATATTTTACTATTTGAAGAGTATAAAACCAGCGCCGTGGCGTCAAAAAACTGCACCAGATTTTACATAGTTTGTCACATCTCGCTCGTTTTTAGTACGTAACTGTAACTACTTCTGGTTTGGGGTGTATAAAAAGTCAAACTTTAACTATTAAACGGTCAATTATTTACAAATAATGTTTATTACGGTTCATGTCTACGGCATGTTAGTGTGTGTGTGTGTGTGTGTGTGTGTGTGTGTGTGTGTGTGTGTGTTTCTCTGTGTGTGTGTGTGTGTGTACGCGAGCGCGTACGGGGTAGGCCAGCGTTGGAATGGACTGTTTTCCGACTATGAGCATTTACCCACAGTGGCCCACCAGATCCACAGCTATTGTGAGGAGATGTGAAGTTTGGTGACGATCTCGACCCATGACCAGACCAAGTGCTGTACTGAGAGGTCAATACTACACTTTGATCGTAGCCAAAAGACGTAAAAGGGTGAGCACATTGCCCATTATCCTTGTACAGCTTCATGAAATACAGTGAGGTCCCATCATGGTTTAACATATCATCGAGCAGGTAGAATAGCACAAAGACAAGCTAATTAACTTAGAAAAATGTCTTATTCCAACAAGGTCTAATCGTAATTAGTACTGTGATTTTTAAAAAGTATATATTCAGTTGAATTATCGTTCCTTGTGACTTTTGTAAATAATTAATAAAGTATAAGAGCATAATAATATTGCGAATTATTTCCCTTGTTCAGTTTTTTTTTTTTTTTTCATAATTGGGTCAAGGGATGTAACACATGAATAATAAATCGACTGGATTATTGAGATTTCCTTCCTTTTATTAAAGTGAAATCTTATGCTTTGTTTGCGCATGTTTTTTTTTTTTTTATTGACAATAAAAGATAGCGATTATTAGTGATCTGTAGAGGGTCATAGTGCCTTATTCGCTATCATCATATGGCTTACAAACGAAAACCTTAAGAAATAAAGATGTTCGGTAGTATTGAATGTATTGGGCCCGGCGTAAACACTAGCAGCATTCCATTGGTGATGTGTAAGGGTTAGGGTACAGAGCAATTCCTCAAGATGGTTTAGATGGGTGGGCGGAAGTGCGGTTGGGAGAGCAGTGGTGGGGTGTAGGGTGTCAACACATGGTGTAGAGAGAGGGGATTCGAACCCGCGTGTCGCGACGAGTGTCATAGGAAAACTGTAAGAAGTAACAATTTAAATAAGGCGGATATATTGTCTGTAGAGAGTCTTAGTGGCTTATTCACTATCGTCATACTGATTACAAATGAAAACCTTAAAATGTACAGTTGGCCGGTAGTATTGAATGTATTGTGTATGGCTTAGTGAAATTCATTGTAAAGGAATGGGTAGCGTGTATTAGTGATCTGTAGATGGTCGTAGTGGATTAAACTCTATCATCATATGGTTACAAATGAACACCTTAAAAAGTAAAGGTGGCCGGTATTATTGACTGAAGTGGGTATGAATTAGTGAAATTCGTTGTTAATGGGTGGGTGACTTGAGGAAGGTTAGATAAGCGATTCTGATCATGGTTAAGGGGTAGGCGAGTGGCGGAGTGGCAAGATAAACACTCCGACATCAATTTTAGAATAACTGAGGTTAAGTCTCATAGTAAAGACTGAAGCGTTAACTCATTGTCGGCTGATCTGCGAGTGACCTCCTGTGTGACTCAGCGCTAGGCGAGGCCGGTGGTGAACGTTCTTGAATATGTTTAGATATGTTTTGGGAAAATCCATGCGTGACTCATTGCTGGGTGACCGCGGTATACATGTCCATATATGTTTTTGGTGTTGCACTGTAAACACTCTGGTGACAACTCATGGTTAAGCCACTGTATAACGATAAAATCCGATGGCTAGGCATGATTTAATAAGAATATCTAGATACTTTACAGTACAAAGTAAACCGGACTGAACTATCCCCAAAATTTAGTCATACATAGCAAGGCACAGCAATATCTGCATATTCCAACCCATAATATTCAATTCCAGAAGCACTACAAAACTGACAACCAAACGAAGTCAGCCAGGCAAGCCCCGGGGTGGCATTCTGCTGTAAAAATTAGTGTAATATCGCAGTGACAGAATCAGCTTCTGAGTGGTAGTATTCATTACCACTCATACATTAGAAATATATTTTAGGACATTCCCAGAACCACTATAGAACTGTGACGACCAAATGAATTCTGCGAAACAAGCCCCGGGCATGTTTACTGTTCTAAAAAGTAGTGTAAATCGCAGTGACCGAATCGGCCTCTGTGATGTACCATTCGTTATCACTCATAGTTTAGCAAGGTATTTTAGGTCAATCCAAGAACGACTAGAAAACTGTGACAACCAAACGAAGTCAGTGAGGCAGCCCCGGCCATGTCTCCTACTCTAAAAATTAGTGTAATATTTCAGTGACCGAATCAGCATCTGAGTGTTACCAGTCATTACAACTCATAAATGTTTGTGTTGCATATCCCTTGCAGGACGTTGCTGTCAACACCAAAATTGTTCAGCTGCTGTTAATGTACTAGGTAAATTTTACTCATACATTGGTACGATATTTTAGGTCAATTCCAGAAACACTACACAACTGTGACGACTAACAAAGCGAGGCAAGCTCCGGGCATGTCTTCTGCTCTAAAATTTTCTGTTGCTGCAATGTAACGGGCACGTTAAACTGTTCATCTTTTGCTTCTTCCTTAGTCAATCGATCAGTGCTGTCGTTTCTGGGTACTCCACAGTGAGATTGTATCCACTGTATGGTGACCTTATGCTGACTGCTAAGTTCATAAATTAGTGTCCTTAGTACTGGCAATTTCCCAGGCAGGAGCGCATAGAGCACTGATTTTGCATCCGTCAATAGCACCACAAGTTTTGTACCATGGATGGCATTTAGTAATTTCCTGTAAATACTAAAAGTAATAGTATAAACGAGGTAATATTTGAAATAGTTCTTTTGCTGTGTAAAGTAAAAGATGGCAGCGTAAGATAGGAGGTCAACTATCGACAGCTTCGATGCATATTTGAGAATCTGTTCGTCAGAAGTCCTTGGGTTTTCCCACTATATATCTAATGAAAAGTGGCGACTACTACTAATCTCTATTACAATAACTATACTACTGTCACTACTAATATTATCAGTATCATGACGGCTGCCTTTACTTTCAAGGAAACTTCATGAATCCCATTTCAGGTTCGGCATACCTGGGAGCACAGATCAACCAAACACATAATCCCCGCCTCGATGGAAATTCGATGACATGACCACTAGATCCGCAGACAAGCATGCATGCCACTGATGAATTTAAGTAGTATCCTTCCAGTTGACTATAATCAGTATACATTTGAAAACACAATTCCCCGTACACAATAAGACTAGAGGTGGTCAGACAAAAAGAAAGAGGATTCCTGTAGCAAGCAACTTACAATCCTAGAGTCCTTTAAGAATTAATGATTATATGGTGTTTGCGACATTTTCGCCATTATCACCAGAGCTACCATTATGTTGTTAGATGTGGGGAAAGAGGACGGCGTTCAACTAAAACCAATTGGAAAAGTAAGTTAATGAGCAGACGATGCAGTAGAAATCGCAATCTGCTTGGCTTTCACATTGTTTAGCCCTGCATAATGAAGTGAGGTCACCAGTTTCCGTCCTCGCGATCCGTCTTTCCCAACCAAATCTATGAAAATTCTGGAAACAACAAAATACTAGGTTCTCTTGTGCATGAAGTTGGGTGAACCTCACAGCGGTACCGGTGGGAGAAACAATCCTCATACTCCACGGGAATTAAACACACATCATCTTGTTAGTAATAATGGTCACAACCATCACATTACCACAGCTCATTCCAAACATATGATAACCTAATGTTAATTCATGAGCGAATTTAACCCTTAATACACTGTAGTTTATTGGATAATGCCTTTAAATACCAATATAGGGTGTGTACAGGTTCAATTTACATCAGAGGAAGCATTAGTTTGTCAGATCAGAACCGCCCTTCGGGTCGTCCAAGCCTCGTACAATTCAGTTCAAGACAATTTCCTGGGAATATTTGGGAAGAAAAGACCTCACGGGAGGGAACTTACCGCCCTACATCATAGGTTGTGGCCTAGAATATGTTAAGGCCCTATTGCAGGCACCTCCAGGAGACATCCAATACAGACTAAACTTCCTAGAAACCAGGATTTGTAGCTCCTTCGTCAACTATTGTATTTGAAGATGTAGCGATTAAGTGGCATTTAATTATATTTCCAATACCTGAACATTTTTATAGTGATAATTCGATTATTGTGTGCTAATGTGCATCTTGATTTGTGTGATGTTGTTTAAAAAGAAATCTTCGCAATCCGGATGTCAGCATGGCCGAATGGATAGAAGCGCTCGTTCTTAAATATCTAGTGTGTTGATACCGAGGTAATGCGTTCAACCCCTAAACTGGTCAGTTGGGCTAAATTGTTAACTTTTGGTCCTGAATTTGGGGACGTAAATTACACGTACTTCTGAAGTCGGAGTAGGTTCGTCTGATGGCAAGGGGCCTCGTAATAAGGAAATCTAATCCACGTGCAATAAAATAGAAACAATCTAGTGCACTAGATGAAGTTTAACGTATATGGATTACGTTTGCGTTTAAAGCAAGCGAATGCGAAAAATAAAAAAAAAATTTAAAAAAAACTTGCAGTTTGACTGGTCTTGATGCCCTCAATTTACTCGCACTTCAATAGTTGGCATCAGTAGCAGTAGCTGGTGATTCCTTGTCGAGACAAACATTCACGAGTGTTAATTTGCACCAAAATCAGGTGTGTGACAGGAGTATTAATTATTTAACACGATAGATAGACAAAAGAAATTGCTGACGCACTACGATTTTATCTGTAACGTGTACAGAATTTCGTGGAAAGGACTCAACCACATGACCCTCTAGCTATCCTGCTGTCTAGTGTTCTTTTATTTCTATTGAGTTCTGTTATCTTCAGCATCTGCCAATCAATACCCGTGAATATATTTCTCTTGTTATTCCCGGCATTGTTTGGTTGATTGGTGGGGTGGCTAATGCTTTGAAATACTGAGCTGTAATTCTAAAGTCAGTTGCTTTGACGTGTATATCGCGTGTGCTATTAAAAGGGCTTCCAACTGTCGGATTGAGATTGGTGTAGGTACTTTCATATTACCGGCACCGACGTAATCTCTTCACAGGGACTATGTTGCAGGCTTCTTTTTCCCCCCTCAAGCCCAGAAATCAGCGCGATGTACAAGACCGTACTGGGACTTCACATCTGTGGAGACGCTAGCAGTTCATGATCAGTACCGCACATATAGACAGACTGGCTGGGACTAGATCTTGGCTGGTAGTTTTCTCCACAGGCTGTACATATCTGATTGTCAACAGACTCCGACCAATTGCTCACATGAACTCACCACGATAAACACCGTTTTACTAGCTGATAATGTTCTACAACAGTACAGCGGCTGTAAACTTACCGTTATTTCCAAGAAAAGGACATTTGTCTTGATTGAGGTTCATCAGAACAAAGGTTGGCGTGATGAAGGAGTAACTGACGCTCTGTATGATGGGCAGTCTTGCAAAGAGACGAATAAAAAAGACACTAATATGTATGGCCAGTACTTGGTAATTACGAAACTAAACGTAAATTCATCCTATAAAATTTTACTTAACCTCGCTTTAACTGTTTATTCTCTACAATGCCAACATGGTTTCTGTTTTCTACCGAGAAAGTATGGCATTGTGTTTAGGATGCTTGCCTGGAAAAACGATGATGAGAGTTTAACACCCAGCAGAAGCAGGGTTATTGTTTTTGCATTCTGACCAGTACTGATCTGGACTCGAGCCAGCCTTTTGGAAATGTGTAGTAGACAATGTTACACAATTGTCTGGAAACGAAATGTTCAGGATATCATTTCCCAGAAATCAATGCTATATCAATATATGTTCATTACTTACAAATTTATGCTGACAGAGTCACGTTCTCTTCAACCATTCGGGTAAATTTTATGAAACGCTGTGTCAGTTGTCATTTCAGATAGGCGATTTCCCTTTATTTGTGTCCATTATGCATTCATGACATGCATATTATGCTAGATATCGACATACACATGTATGTTTATTCTTGTTACGCTCTCAGTTGCATTGTGTAGTTTATTTATTATAGCTATTTCTGAGGATGTACGATACAAAGTTCGAAGTGTCTAGTGATTATAATTGAAAGCCGTATTTATCGGCGCACTATATAAATATTGTTTGTGTTCACTATTTATTACTTCATAATATTTTCTTGTTCTGGGGAATTATTTATTTTATACACATACAAGTCATGTCACGTTACAATTTTATTATTAAGAAATGTGTACTCTTATTTGCATCCTTAGTCACAGAGTGCAGACAAATGAACCATGATGATATATGTCAACAGCATCAAGTGGAGCACATCTCTCATTTTCCTCCATCTAACAGCTTTCGTTGCATGATTACCCTTCACTTGACTATTGTAGATCATAGCAGTCGTTAGAAGGGTTAGTTAAATTGTTTTGGTTGTTACCAGACATGCACCCAATGGCATGCATAGTTATGGCGCCAGGTTATCTTCTACAGACAAACAATTCATCTCCGACACCTGCCTATTATACTGCTGTTGGTTTCCTCTCTCTTGCTTCAACAGTTTTGATAATATCAGAGTAATATTTAAGGAGAAACCTATTTAAGTAAAACCTCTTATTCTTTCTTCCCTTGCCCCCCCCCCCCCCTCTCTCTCTCTCTCTCTGGTGTGTCTTTCCAAGTAAAGCTTGGAAGATTGTTCTGGGCAACACCTTTGTGTCTGTTGTCTGTAATGAGATGTTGGTATCCATTGTCTCTGCACTCCGCTACTTCTTTGATAAAGTTGATGTTGCTTCCGTACTTTCTCTGCGGTCCTCTGTCTCTCGTGCCTAATGTTATAACGCAGGACCAGTTTCTCTGTTTCAAATCTTCTGCTGCACCAAAACTTGCATTTGTCCAATTCCAATTCCAATTTTCAAAACAAAAATTCCAAATTCGGCCTCGTTCATCCTGAATCTTCAGCTGTGGTTATTGTTGAGGTCCGTGGTTTTTGTGGGTTCTGACATATGCCTGGGTCATTGACATTGAGGTGAGTGACCTGTAGCGGGACTATGAGAAAAACAACCAGCCCTGAGAAATAATGGTGAGGGTAGATGGAGACCCCCAGGGTGGATGGAGCGAGAGACGGTGCACTTTTGTGTGAAGTCAGGAGACTGAAAGGGCAGTTGCGCTGAGACCGACTGAGGGTCGGTTCATGTGTTTTGGACAGTTGATGTTTAGATACCGAGCGGGTCGGTAGTCTAAGGAGAGGAGCGGAGTTAGAGATCTCCGTCTTGTGTTGTTCTCCGAGTTTTTGAATGGAGGCCTAAACCCAGAGTGGGTTGAAGAGTTAGTGTAGGCCTAGACCCAGTGTGTGGGTTGTATTGTGTGAGGTCCAGCCGTGGATAGTAGCTGGATAACTGTAGGCCTAGACCCAGTGTGTGGGTTGTATTGTGTGAGGTCCAGCAGTGGATAACTGTCCTGTGAATTTGAGATTAAGCAGGCCGTGAGAAGGCAGTGATGTGTGCGTGTTAAGTTGTGAGGAGGATAGATATATTCTATGGATTATATTATTTCTGGATATAGAATTATGTTCCGTTTGTCCGTGTTCTTTCTGTATTAAAGGATTATGTGCGCCAAAGCAATCTTGTTTCACTGACTGATGGATGTGTACTACTGGGGTGAGTTGCATTGTGAGACAGAGTGGCTAGCTCTACTTACACTCCATAGTGACATACAAGGAACATTGAAACCTAGACAACGACCATGTCACTCAGTTATGATAAAGAAACATTGTGACATTATCTGGGAGGCTAGTCCGGTCAAGAACAATATAGACATTGTTGTAATTTTGTTTATCTGTGAACTCGTCGATTAGAGAGAATACTAAGATCAGAGACATTAGTCGGATGCCCAATTACAACGAAAATTATGGCACAAGGAATAAACACCATTGTCAGTAGACGACGCATTTCAAAAGTGTCCGAGAAGTAATACAGAGTTCACGAGAAACCAGGTAAAAATAACGTTTCTGACTCAGAGAGAGAGAGAGAGAGAGAGAGAGAGAGAGAGAGAGAGAGAGAGAGAGAGAGAGAGCGAGAGAGAGAGAGAGAGAGGACAGCGGAGCGTATCCACGGTATAAAGACAAAATTTGCGCCTGGGTGAGAATTGGTGAGCAGATAACAGAGAGTTCACGTGAAGGTCACGACAGGTAAATTTGATACCAGGCAGTATTGCTGAAGCTAGCGGACAGTTCACGAAAGGACACCACGGCACATCAAAAACAGCGCGCGTGGAGAAGACACAGCACAGGTTAAAAGTTGCGTGGACAAAAAGGTGTTTGCGACAAGAGCGTGTCAGCACAGTTGGACAGTATCGCTGTCGGTGATAAAGACAGGATTGAAAATCAAAGATATTGACAGTCGTGTGTGTGCTGAGGGCAATGCACGGGGTGGTCGCAGGTCGACAGGTCAAGATTTGTCGTTAATAGGACGGGTGGGACACCAGCGACCAGGTACTGGGGAAGTACATGTTTGGAAAACTCTCGGGAAGGGGAGATGTACATGGATGTTTAGAATACACAGAATTTTATAGTTGCGGTTTCGCTTGGGAGGTGACCGACGGGGGTAGTAACAGTACCCCTACCACAGCCGTGCTGGGGCAGAAGTGGAAAGTGTGGTGTATGACGGAAAAAGTTTCCGGTCAGTTTACAGACAGATTAAGTGTGTATTATTGTGATAAAGAGTACTCAGGTACTGACTGAGGTTGACCTGTGAGGTCAAGGCCAGCAACGATGGAAAGTTACTACAATATTCCATAGTAGAACTGGATAAACAAGTTGTTTTGAATGAAAACCAGACTTTATGTTCGGCCTTGTTCAACCCCTCTGTTATCATTATACTGTCATGAGCAAACAATTTTACAACGAACGATTACGTGCCTTCTCCGCGGGAGTGGTTGCATTTCTTTGCCAGTAAGGATTTATAGATACAGATTTAAAGCGCTGGACATTTACTGCCATTTTGTTTGTGGAACTTTGTCGTTAAACGTGAATATAAAGACGTTTGGATTATTACTTTGTTGCCACCACGTCCAGGGAAAGCACAATAACGTTACGGACTGTGTCGAGATAGAATAGTTTGGATAATTACTATCACCTTCAACTTTTTCGACATTTGGAACTTGTGATCACCACGTGAAATTCCGTAACCACTCAACAAAACAATAAGTCGTTTTGGAATCTAGCGTCGCAGACATTTCGGAACATTTACCAACAGACATTTACAGCATATTGTGGAAAACTATTAAAAACAAAATAATATCTTTTGGCGACCTGGTTAATAAGTACATTATTGTCGGCCAACCATTTGGACACTTTGTTTGCTCTCATCGTTCTGTCTTTATCGTTTGTATATATATATATATATATAATATATATATATATATATATATATATATATAATATATATATATATATATATATATATATATAATTTTTTTAAAATAAAATTTATAATATAAAAGTTATTCTGTATTTGTTTGGTAGGTATTTTTTGCAATTTCATCTAAATCAGGATGGCGTTGAAAAACCGTTTTTTTCTGGTGCTTACGATATTTTGTAAGGACAACGCTAAAAAGTTAGCGTGGTGTGCTTGGGCATTGTGGTCCAAACCCAAAATTTTATCTAGAGCCGTGGTGAAATTGCGTCAAACTTTTTTTTAAATTTGATTTGAAAATTCCTTCTTGTCTTTTTATTATTTGTATGTATGATATTTTTTTTCTTTGAGTATATATTTGTTATCTTGTAACTTTGCTCTAAATCTGCTATATAGACTGGGGGGGTCAGTTTATATATTTACGCGCACTGTGGTCGCCCCTACAAAAGTTTTGTGGATGTTACGGGTTTGTTTATTTTTTTTGTGATCACCGTCTCCGTATACTCATTTGTGCGTCTAGGGGTTTTTAGACACCACTTTTTGGTTATCATTCATTATTTTTGGTTTTATATATATAAAATTATATGAATATATAAAATTTTATATAATACTATATTATATATATTTTAAAATATAATATAATTTTAACAATATTTCCAGAAATTTTCAAACAGCAAATTTGCGATATATATATATATATATTTTATACATATAATATATATGGGAAATTAAAAGTAAAAATTCCCCCTCACTCCCTAGTGCTTGTAGAGTGCGGGGTGAGTCCCAGAGTGTTTTTATTGTACTACGAATTTACGCACACATTTTAGGGGTGGTGTACTTGGGGAAAGTACACAAAGACTACAGCGAGTTTTTTACATTTATAGTTTTGCGGCAGACAGCAACGTGGCCCCAAATACAAGATGCCTACTTTAATGGAATATATTGAAGCGGTGAAAAGTAAAGGGCCCGAATGGTAAAGATTTCAGGGGGTAGCAGAAGCCCAAAAAACAAAAAAAGGCTTTAAAGAAACAAAGACAAGCCGAAAAGAAGCCAAGCGTCTACAGGAAAAGAAAGAGACAAAAATGAAAAAAGGAAATTGGAAAAAAAGAGAACATGGGAAACGGAAAATTTCTACAAAAAAGTTAGAATTTTTCAAACTAAAGGGGCCCAAAATGAAGAAGCAACGACCCTTTCCCCTTCTCACCAAAACTAAAAATGCCATACTTTACAGATCGTGAATCTTTAAACTTATTGTCGAGATTCGAAGCAGGGGCGAAAACTTTTGGCATCCCAGAAGGCGAGTATGCTATGCGACGGGGGGGAGTTTTTTGACGGGTAAGGCCTGATACCATGCTTAATTTACCTTGGAAGAAAGAAAAAAACTACATTATTTTTTCGTCAAAAGTTTGCTTACACAGTTTTCCAAAAATTTAACAGGATACAGAACAAAATTTTGACAATTAGTGCCAGAGACAAATGAGGATTTTACCAGTTTTATCAATACAGTAAAAAACACATTTTAAAAAAAATGATGGAGCTGGGAGAGGTTTGGAAAAAATTTTAATAGATTAGTGGATTTAATGTTAAAAAACCAAAATATTAAACGTCATCAATACTATTTTGTGGCTTTCTTTTAAGAACGTAAGCCAAAGGCCCTAGACACAATGTCTCCGTTAGGGGCAAATTACATGACCCGCACATCCAAACAGTTCTATTGGGGAGGAAAAAATAGTGAGGAAATAGTCTTTTTAGCTATACGAAACAGGGCTAGAATCCAATATCAACCTAGGGGGGGGAGTGTGGGTTCGGGACAGAAAAGTGAGCCGCAAGAACCCCAGATAAAGTTTTCGTTGGGAACCATCTTGGCAGAGCAGGACGGTACCCATACAAAAGGGGGAATTTTCAGAGACGTCCAAATAGTCTTTCCGGATGTTGGAATTGTGGGAGCTGGAGACATAAGGCAGCACAGTGTGATGCCCCAACCACAGAGTGAGCCTACGAAAACAAAGGGAAAAAAAAAATCATCTGTTTTAAATGGGGGAAAAAGAACCATTTCAGCTATGAGTGTAAGGGTGTGAGAAACAGAGCACTCAAATTCAGCGCAAGTAATTGAAACATTTAACAAGGAGAGTTGTAGTGGAAAGCAAACCTTTTGATAAAGACGTGACCGGTCTTAATGTGTGGTCACACTGTTAAGGCAGGATCAGCAGTGCATGCAGGAGGATGTTTGAAGATGCATCATGGGTTTTTTAATGAAGGCCAGCGTTAACAATTAGGGATTCCGGTGTACATCCATCGGAGTTGGAAAGACTTTAGTGCATCCCTCGAATTGTACAGGGAACAAGATTAGATGCATAACATTTAATGGGACAATAGAATTCTACCCAGTAGCCGTGATAACAGTGAAAACACCATATATACCAGGAGGAGTGGCAGCGTGTGTTCTAGACTCACCAGTGGCAGATCTGATCATAGGAAATGTTCCAGGAGTTAAAGATTGTACAGAAGAAGAAGTAGTTTATTGGGACCAGAAACATAGTTTAAGTGGTAACGAGGTAGTTACCAAAAGAAAACCTAAATTAGAGACTATAGCTGAAGAAAAAGAGGCACTTGAAGTAGACACAGAGGACAAGGATAGGACAGCTGAGCAGGTGAGAATGGATCTCAAATATAGCTGTAGGGAATCCCAGAGACAAGATACTACTCTCGACAAATGTTTCCAAGGGTGTAGTAAAGTGAGACATAGACAATCAAAGAAGGGTAAATGGTGCTTCGAAAGGAAGAACAAGGTTCTCACTGGCCGGTTTTTAGATGGCGGAACTGCATGTGGGCAAGGAGTAGTACCGTTAGCACATAGAGACCGATATACTAGAACAGCTCAGGATAGGGCATGGGCAGGGCACATAGGAGTAAGGCGTAAGCAGCAGAGAGCAGGATGCCAGGTATATTGGCCAGGATTTAATAAAGAGGTCAGACTAAACAGAGACTCCAGTGTAACGGTACAATATGCAGATAGCAATGGTAACGCAGTTAAAAAGAGTGTTAACGACTTTGCTGAACCAGGGTTAGGATTAGCAAACAGGTGTTTTAAAGATATAGGAAACATGAGGCATGGGTATATGAAGGGTAGAGACAGTATCGACAGAAACCAGAGGTGGGTTGATGCAAGAAAAGAACCACCTGATATATGGTCGGTACACAAACTCTCCAGATAGTTGAGGGAAGTCATAGGCAAGGCAGCGCCTCGACATTTATTCATGGACCATTATTAGCAAAGTTACATGGTTTGTGTGTTATTGAAGATATTAATAGACCTGCGGGTACATAAATGTTATGCTTTTCTATGTTATGTGGATTATTATGCCATGTATTAGTTCATCCATTGGTACACAAGATGGAAAGTTGTTTGTATTGATGTGTGGGTAGGTAATATGGTAGTCTACTATGACTACTTGATGTATTATTTAGTGTGGTAGCTAAAGTAAGATGGAGTCATACTTAGGGCTACCCAGGCAATATGTCGGGGTCACATATTTAATAAGTTTTAGTCTCCCAACATTTGAAAACGATTTTTTCTTTTAAGAGGGGGGTAATGACATATGCCTGGGTCAGTGACATTGAGGTGAGTGACCTGTAGCGGGACTATGAGAAAAACAACCAGCCCTGAGAAATAATGGTGAGGGTAGATGGAGAATCCCATGGTGGATGGGGCGAAAGACAGTGTATTTTTGTGTAAAGTCAGGAGACTGAAAGGGCAGTTGAAGCTGGGACCGGCTGAGAGTCGGGTCACTTTGGAGAGTTGATGTTTAGATACCGAGCGGGTCGGTAGTCTAAGGAGAGGAGCGGAGTTAGAGATCTCCGTCTTGTGTTGTTCTCCGAGTTCTTGAATGGAGGCCTAAACCCAGAGTGGGTTGAAGAGTTAGTGTAGGCCTAGACCCAGTGTGTGGGTTGTATTGTGTGAGGTCCAGCCGTGGATCGTAGCTGGATAACTGTAGGCCTAGACCCAGTGTGTGGGTTGTATTGTGTGAGGTCCAGCAGTGGATAGGAGCTGGATAACTGTCCTGTGAATTTGAGATTAAGCAGGCCTTGAGAAGGCAGTGATGTGTGCGTGTTAAGTTGTGAGGAGGATAGATATATTCTATGGATTATATTATTTCTGGATATAGAATTATGTTCCGTTTGTCCGTGTTCTTTCCGTATTAAAGGATTATGTGCGCCAAAGCAATCTTGTTCACTGACTGATGGATGTGTACTACTGGAGTGAGTTGCATTGTGAGACAGGTGGCTAGATCTACTTACACTTCATAGTGACATACAAGGAACATTGAAACCTAGACAACGACCATGTCAGTCAGTTAGGATATAGAACATTGTGACAGGTTGATTCACCCTAATTCTTGTCTTGTGCGCTCTTTCGAGTGAGTTCTATCTCGGACTGGTTATGTTGGTTTGTGTCTGTGACGTCAGATGGGGGATCCTGTCGGCGGCTGTCCTTTGTTCCCGTCTCTGGCGGTTTATTTTGTTAGTGAAGGCTCCTGGCTCGTTTGGCTTGACTGGTTGCAGTCCTTAAAAGGACTTTTTATTTTTTTATTTTTATTATTTTTTTGGGCCTCCTTTTTGTGTATTTACTGTAGGAGCTTTTCGATGTTTTCATTTTCGACCTTGCGCCTTTTTTCTTCCTCGAGTTTGAGCTTCTGTTGCCTTTTGATATTTTCCTCTTCGGTCATCCACGGGAGCATCTCTCCGTTTTCTTTATAGTATGTGTAGCCGGGTCCATCCTCAAAGTCAGTATTTCTATCTGGGTATTCTACGGGTCTCCTGAGTTTCTTGGGTTTCTTCTTTTCTCTTTCAACCCATCGCCTTTTGAATTCACGGTGCCTGCGTTCCTCCAGTCTTGCACCTTCTTGCAGCTCCTCTAAGGTATGCTACCGGGGTTTCTCCGTGTCGTCATCAGGGTGCTCATCTCGGTTTTCTTCGGATGTCTGGCGAGATATTAGGTTACCCTTGTCAGCCTCGGGCGCCACGTTCGGGCTGCTGGCTTTAGCTTGCGGTTCAGGCTCGGTCTCTTGATTTTCATCTTGCAGTTTTTGCGGTTTCTCTGTGGTTTCTTGTATGGCTTCTGTTGGTTTGTTTTGGAAAAGTTCCATTTCAGGTTTATGTAGTTCTCGTTCTGATTTAATGGTCTGTAGGATTTCTTCGTTCTTCTTTATCGGTGCCATGTGTTCCACTTCTTGCTTGATGTTTTGATGGATCTCCCTTATTCCCGCCAGTAGTTTCTCATTGTCTCTGGTCGGAGTCCGCGTCAGCAGTGCCTTTACTTGTTTCGTCAACTCGTCTATCTACTTTGCAGTTGATCTCTTTCAGGTTGTATTATATCCGTGGCTGTCTCGCCCCTCCGTATTGCTTCCTTGAATGGTGTCTTTGTGGTAATTGCGATCTTTAAGGCGTCTCTGTGTCGTTGCAGGTGTGAACAGCTCAAATAGCTTGCTCTATGCTTGCCCAGGCGGTTGGCGCACTTTTGTTTGTTGTGGGTGCTCGGAAGTCCGTGTCCAGCTTGGTCAGCGGACACTCCTTGAAGGCGTGGTGATCTGCGCAGTACCGGCAGATTTCCGTTTTACTGCGACATGCTGTTCTGCTGTGGCCGGCCCTCTGACATCTGGAACATTGCGTGATCCTTGGGATGAATCTCTCTGGCTACTGCATTATCTTGTTGATTGATACTGTGGTCGATATCTCGCTGCCCTCTGTCGTCACGACAGCCAAGGTTGTGGGAATCTTGGAGTAGATGAGGAGCCGCTCTGCCTTCAAATATCGGGTGTGGAGATTCTCTTATTGTAGCTGCTTCAGGATTTCTTCGTCTGATAGCTCCACTTCGATACGCTTGATAACCTACTTTATTGTCGGTGAGTCGGTGTTTACGACTCTGGTGTCTTTCTCCTCTCTCTGCTTCTCAGTAGGTTTGGTACTTGTATGTAGTGGGCTGTCGACGGTCTCACACTTAGTGGCTTCAGTAGTAGCTGTAGTTTCAGGTTCTTTGTTACAGCTCGCAGGCAGGCTCTCCACGTTCTTCTTCTTGTCGGCTCCCACGCTGATCATCTTGGATACCGAGTGTTTCTTGGTGTTCTTGCAACGTGCCATTTTCCCCCGTATCAGGCTTCTTGACTTGTTCAGGTGACTTGTCTTTATAGCGCTCGCAAATGCGAATGACGACAACAACGCGGCGCAAAGTTATGTTGCATCACCTGCAGCACACAACACTTCAGCGTTTGCTGTGTATCTGTCTCCTCAAAACACACATCTTTCCTTCTCCCGTTTTTTTCCCCACATTTTTTGTTTGTCTAACATTCGCATCTATAGAGAATTAAAGCTCACGAACAAGTAAGAGTACTTGTGTACTTATATCAACATTATCTTTCCCAAAATATTTCTTCTTCGTCGTATATCTTCAGACATCAACCTGAATATGTATAAAGACAACACCAGTTAACTTGAGCTTGTTAACATCTATATTAAGTCTGTCCTCAAATAGTACGGGTGTAGCAACATGATTGCGTCTGTAATGAATATGGTGAACACTTTTGCAGCATATGTCATTTTATCAACTCCACAGTTACATTTATCAGTATCTTCTATATTTAGTGTTTTAAGCATATGATGTTTCAGCCTGCTATTTCTGTGTCTTAAGATTGTTACTTGTTCACTTCAGTGGAATTGATAATACGCATCACCTTTGTTGTGACCTGGATACTCTGATTCCCACTTGTTTCTTTAATTGCTTCTTTTGAGTCCCTTCACATTATTAAAGGTTATGTCAATATCAGGTTCAGCTAGTAACGGCTAACTACTGAACTAAGGTGCCTGGTAAATCATCAACAGTCAATAAAGAGTTGATTGCAACATCCTGTTAGAATATACAACTAACTTTTAACTATATCAGACTATGGTTGTCTGCCACTTGACTTTGTCAATCTTAATTTCCAGGTCTTAAATATCTGAAACAGCAACGTATGCAAGACACTGTAGGTGGTAACAGTAATCTAGCTGTTTACTAACGGTCATCACATTGCACCCACTATTGCGAGGTACATATTTTAAGTGATTATCCAGCACTTTTCATCTCAACCTTGCCTACCTAACTAAACTTTAGCATTCATGTTAGGGGTTAGGTAAGGGATAACATCCTTTGCAACTACAAATTGAACCCGGACCAACTGCTCGTTTTAAAAAATGGTATCCAATGTGGTTCCAGGAGATTTGTTATTAACCAAAATCAAGTACTATGCCAACTAGCATTGGCTATTATGTCTCTCAACTGCCCAAAGTACTACTGCTGGTCATTTTAACTCGGTTTGTTATTTTGTTTAAAAAGTCATCTGAAAGATTAGATAGTAAAACATCGGTATTCAAATTAATCCTCACATGACTAGCCAACAATGGCGCTGGCTTTGGTGTGAACATGGCGCATTGAAAAAACATGATGCTTGCTTGCGTTCGCTGGCTGTGAACTCCAGCATGAAGTCCTGTATGTCGGATGAAGACATCCTGTTGTCCAACATCAGTGTAATGTCATACGGGACTGAGGTTTGCGTGAGTATCCGTTGTTCCATGTCTGGCTTATTGGTGTGCAGACTGGTGGTTCCTCGCCGTGCAGGCAGATACTCTCCGACTTCGGAAGAATCAGCGATCCTACTACGTTAGCCAGGACCCCGAAGGGACCTGTTGCCCAGGACGCACGACTAGGACGTGTTAGTAGGTCTTGGCCAGTATAAAACCTGGCCCTGGTGCCTTTGAAACACATCTGCTCCCAACAAAAACATGATAATAGTATAGCTAGGATCTCTTCTTTCGGGAAACCGCAGGCAAAACAAAATAATAAACGAGAGCTAGAAACGTACGGAGAAGAGAAACACACAAAGATGGGCAATATGGCGAGGACATGAAAGGAGCTGAAGAAGATGGCGAAAGAAAGGACAACTAGTTGTGATATGCTTGAGGGCGTATGCTCCAATAGGGGATAACAGACAGAAGAAGAACTTATATGTTATTAGACACTTATATACAGCATGTGCGCGTCGCCTGCTGAAGTTGGTTCTCATATTTTGGGTCAGCAGGAACAGTTCTAGGACCAATCCATCCTAATAAAATAGGTACCAGATCTATTTCTTGAAATGTCAAATTAACAATTTTAGCACTCATACAATATAACGAAAACAACAAGTTAGTAGAACGCAGAGGTACAGAATGCTGTAAAAGACAAAAAGGACAATTTTAAAAAGTGGATGAAGAGCAAATAAGACCGTGATTACTTAGAATATAGAATAGCCAGAAGACATGTGAATAGAATAGTAAAGCGAGAAAAACAAAAACCTTGGGGGGGGGGGGGGAGATATGGAGAAACCCTAAATATAGAATACAAGGAAGCAGCAAAAAACGTATACAAACAGATCAGAGCAATGAGAATCTGTGAAGAACCCTTTGACCCAATTGAAATAATTAACACCGAAAAAGGAGAGCCAATAAGTGAACACAATCAAATCCTAAAAAGATGGAGGCGGTACTCTGAACAACTTCGAAACATTCCATCAGATGCCACAAGAATTCAGGGAACCGACACAGATGCCAAGGAAGAACTAGAGCCAGATTTACCGAAAGAAGAAGTTGGAGAAGCCTTAAGACTAGCCCCATTGAATACATAACCAGAACAAGACGAAATATCAAATGCACTAATTAAAGCAGCAAGAGAAGTAAGAACAGCACAGCTACGTAGACTAGTTAACCATGTTTTGATAGAACAACAGACACCACGAGACTGGGGACACGCCATAATTATTCCAATTTTTAAAAAAAAGCAGTAAATAGACTGCACACAATACACAGGCATTTCCCTTTTAAGTCATATTGGGAACATTATTTGCAAAATTCTTGAGAAAAGATTACGATCTAAAATAAAACCCCAGCTAAGCAAAACGTGACTTGAATTTAAGAAAACAAAGGATGCACATATACTAGATTTGTTCTTGGACAACTTATACAAATATGAATCTAATTTAATAAAACACTCTACTTAGCCTTTGTCGACCAAGAAAAGGCATTTGATAGAGTATATATAAACAAGCCGTGTGACATTCTTAAATGATATGGAGTGAGTACAGATTTAACAAACTTATGTAGAAGCTAATACAACATATGTGAATGCATAGTGAGAACAAGTGGAGGACACTCAGAGCCCCTCACCATAAGATCCGGAGTACAACAAGTCTGTGTCCTGTCCCCTCTCTTCTTCAAAACATATGTAGGCAGCATATTTAAAGAAACCAGCCAAACAGAGCCGTAGAAATACCGCATGAAGAAGAACAGAACACAGGAAATGAACAATTGGCAAATTACACCATTAAAGAACTCCTATTTGTTTACCATCAAGCGCTAGTAACAAAATCAGAAGTAGGATTACAAGACCACATGAATAGTCTAAAACGAAGTGTGTAAGGAACATAACATGCAAATTAGTACACGTAAAACAGTGGTATTGTCTATAACCAAAGAAGAAAAAGCAACAAAGATTCATCTAAAATAACACCCCCCACCCGCCACCTCACCCCCCACCCCACCCCACCACCAACCCACCCCACCCCCCGAAACAAGTAAAGCGCTTCAAGTACTTAGGAATTATATTATCATCAAATGGCAAATCAGACTAGTAATAAAATCAGAATAGGATTACAGAGACCACATGAATAGTCTAAAACGAAGTGTGTAAGGAACATAACATGCAAATTAGTACACGTAAAACAGTGGTATTGTCTATAACCAAAGAAGAAAAAGCAACAAAGATTCATCTAAAATAACACCCCCCCCCCCCACCCCCCCCCCCCCACCCCGAAACAAGTAAAGCGCTTCAAGTACTTAGGAATTATATTATCATCAAATGGCAAATCAGACGACGAGATCGAAAATAGATACAACAAGACAAATCAACTCATTGGACATATTGCACCAATACTAAAGAACAACCATGTATCAATAGTTACTAAGAAAGCATTTTACAACACAATCTTCCTACTAACTCAATGCTGCCAATGCCAAACCTAGACAAGACTGAAAAAGAGAAAAGAAAAATTACAACAGAAATGCAATTCCTGAGAAGAATACTTAATGTATCAAGAAGAGAGAAAATCAAAAAATGAAGAAAACAGGACTAAAGTGGGTGTTATAGCAGCTCTAGATATTATTAGAGAACAGCAAGTCAAATGGTTTGGCCATGCAACTAGGTTACCAACAAACATTATACCACAACAAGCAATGATGTGCAGACCAAATGGAAGCAGAGGAAGAGGCCGACCACGTAAACAATGGACAGAGAGAATAACGGAGTCCATAAAAACTCGATACAAGAAGCACATAAACGGACACTCTCCCGCTGTTTATACTTCACTTCAACACCGCAAGGTACAAGAAGAACAAGATGAGATGAGATGAGATGAGATGAGATGAGATGATGATGATATGAGATACAACATTAATAATGTAAACAGTATAGACCAGGTTTAAACATCTTCAGGCGCAGTGGATATATGATACAGGCTCATTTTATTGTAGACCAATAGGCTCTTGATGTGTGATATGGTACCCGAATGTTACCTGGTAGCCATTTTAAACTAAGATGGCCTAGGAGCCCAGGTGACGCTTTTTTGCTATCGGCGCTTCAACGTGAATTCGAATACATGACTTACCTTCTCAGCAGGCAAGAGTAATAGCCTTGTGTTGATCGCCTCTCACACATTATGCGTTGCCGAAAGTATACATCTAAAATGTCCGGAGTATACTTTGATGGCATAGATACTATATTAACTGTTATTTACTTTAATCCTCAGATACGGAGAATTGATATGTACGAGCCTGCTGACCTTAATCCTGACATTCTGGGACAAAATTGTTGACAGTTTAAGCGTCTCCACCATCACTACCACCATCATCATCAAGCGCCACCTCAGCATTAAAAGTCGGCTGTAACGAGCTGCATACACCCCTGTTTCCCCTGTTTTCAATCCGCATTCATGCAGGCTTCTTCTACCCCATATCTTTCTGTCAACCAACATATAACATTGCAGCGTCTTACAGACTAATTGTCCTACAATATACTGAAATAAAATGTACTAGCCTATCAAGAAAAACAAAGGGGTCGGTGATATCTATATACAACAATACCTGACTCCAAGAGTACACTGAAGCAGGGTAGATATTCCGGACACAAAAATGACTGTGCTGATAAGTTCTCCAAGTCCTACGTCATCTCCGTCTATACAAATGGCACTTTTGATGATGACTGGGTAGGCAAATGTTGCACCAAATGCAGTCAAGAATTGCTGACAATATACATGACATAATTAATATGATTATGCATTCACATATTTGTATTAACTTTATTCATAACATGAAGTATGCTATTTTATACCCACAACTACTAAATATAGCGACCTCGTTTAGTGGTTGATGTTATTATGCCATCTATTGTTCCATTACGTGTATATTATATGCAAACCATGCGCTAAATGGGAGCTGTGGCATGTCATTTGTTAGAACTCTTCCCTCTCGACCCGGTGATCATATGCTCAGACCCCGCTCGACGAGGAAATTTCTTTCATCGCCATGGGCTCCCAGATCGATCCAACCTAAAATGGAACTTGAAAACTGCATTGATAGTTAAGGCACGTTGTATGATACTGGCATCACTCATAGAGAGACATTGGTCTATGTTAAATGTGCTTGCACTAGGTATCCAATACGAGTCACGGCGTGAAAAGTTATGATTTAAAAAAAAAATACATCCAGTAGGCATCATTGGCTGGTTTCCTGGCCTAGAGGTTAGCGACTTTTCTCCGTAATCTCTTATACTCTTGCAGGTAACGTGACGACGGTGAGAATCAGCAGTAGTTTGAATTGCGTCGGTAACTTACGAGGTATGTCAACCGGCCGCTCAGAAAGCAATGGCAAACTACTGAGCGTAATCTTGCCAAGAAATCAGCAATCTGCTGAAAGATGCTGATGTTGACAGCGATGTCCTCTAAAGGATATGCAAAACATTTATTTTTAGGCATCATTGTGTTTAAAGAAGTAATTGGTAGAAGTAGAGATATACACAGAGGAATCATCTAGGATAATTTACGAAAGAAGATAATTAAAGCAAACTATGAAAAACCTCACATACAAAATCTGATAGAAAAGTCTGAAATTCTGTCAGAGAAGTCTGCAAAGAATTCTTATAATAGATTAGCGCATCTCCAATAACATGGAAAAGAAACAGACTTGTTCAAGGAAATCAAAGTAATAATAATATAATTCAGATAATCATTTCATGCAATCATAAATCAATCAGTTACCGTCTCCACAATGGAGGTGATCTTCAGTGGATCGCCAACACTGTCTGTCTCTCTCGCCCTGACTGTACATTCTGTCACATTGATGTTCGCCCATCTCTTCATGTTATCATTCTACTTGTATCGTTGTCTGCCACTTGATGGTTGCCCTAAATATTGCCCTCCAATCCAGTATGGCTTTTATAAGAGTGTTATGTCTTTTAATGTGGCCAAAATATTTCACTTGCCTCTTTTTTGTTTCTTTCATCAACTCTCTTTTCATATCCAGCTTTTCTAGAACCTCTGTATTTGATTGTTTTTGTTTCCATGAAATACGACATATTCTTCTGTATACCCACATCTACAAGGCCTGTATTCGACTTTCTAGCTGCTTGTTCAATGTCCAGGCTTCCGCGCCATACAGTGGTGTTGAATATACGTAGCATTTGACAATTCTCATCTTAATGCGTTGTTAATCTCTGTGGGTGTTAATACTGACTTCATGCTGTCGAAAGCATTTTTGGCCATTCCTGTTGTTTTTAATTTCTACTTCATTTCTGCTATCATCAGTTATTACATGTCCAAGATAGGAGAAATTTGTTACTTATTCTAGTATCTCACTGTTTACTGTGGTGTTCATTGATGACCTTTCCTTTCCACTGTTAGCTATCATAGTGTTCGTATTTAGGATGTTAATATCTAAGCCACATTCTACACTATGCATGTTTACTTGTTCCACTAGTATTTGTAAGTCTTGTTCACTTACTGCTATTAATACGGTATCGTCAGCATACCGAAGATTGTTTATGATTCTTCCATTCATGCAATAAACGATAGCAATAGAAATACTGTAACATAAAGTAAAGACATACTAGCAATTTGGAAGAAATGCTTTAAGGAAATGAAAGAAGATATGATTAAGAACCCAGATAATATTCATGAAAGAGAAAAAACCAGAACCTATATTACAAGACGTTTGATCAGCCATAGAAAGTCCCAAGAAAGAGAAATCAAAAGGTGTGACTGAATCCCAACATAAATAATTCTGCCAGTTGTATAAGCAAACATCTGCATAAGCCATGCACTATGTGTGAATGTCTGGAACAGCGCTGTTTGGCATAAGGTATGCATGGGAACACCATTTTATACTAATAAGCCACACTATCAAAATCCCCAAGCATATCATCAAGGAGAAGATTGAAAGTAAGTTAGAATACAAACTACAAGTACAGGCAGGATTCAGCCAGAGCTGGAACCTGGAACCATATCTTCAAACAAGAACCATCTTTGAGATATGCAGAGTTTACAATAGAGTCTTCTTGCATGTTTCGTAAAACAAACCTTGAACTGTTAGGAATCAGAAATTGTGGAACATAATGGTGGAAATGGCCTTTCAAGCATATTTTGTTCATTAACTGAATTACGATTTACGAATGGCAAGCGGTTGTTAGAGAAGCCGGTGAAACATCATATTGGTATGATGCTTAGAGAGGGTAAGACATGAAAGCATGCTCTCCTCATACCGTATCTGTTCAATATCTGTTAAAAATATAAAGAGACAAGTAAAAACTGAAGAGACCAGGTACAATTTTAATCCATTCATAATTGGGTGACATCAAATTTGAGAGCTCAAACATGCATAGAACACTGTCCTTCTCTCACAAAGCCCTAAATGGCTAGAAGATTTAATCATATCTGTCAACATTCACAGTGAAGATCAGTGTCGATTTATGAACCTAAAGAGGTGAAAATAGTGTCTACAGACACAACAACATTGAAATCAAACATCAAAATCAAGATTGAAGAAAGAAATGAAACATGATTAAAACTTTAAATATATTGGAACAATATTCAACAAAAGGGGTGAATGCTTAAAGGAATTTAGACGTCAAATGTCCACAATAGTATAGACATGAAAGAGTATGATAATATTGTGGCACAACACACACACAAACAAATGAAAGTTAAATTGTTGAGAACATGCATAGTTCACAATGACAACATACAGATGTAAGTCATCAATTTTATTTCGCAATCAAAAAAAGAAGAAATGTATGGTCTTTGAACGTAAATGTTACAGAAACATTAAAATGAGCAAGACAAAGGAATATAATGATATTCTACAAGACATGAACTTCGATGAACACAGGTTCTTAAACAGTATTGTGTCTCAAACACTGACATTCTAAGTAACAAATACAGGCTCATATACAATATCGTGTCTCGAAAACTCAATCACTTTTGTGATAGTAAACGTCACTGTGGTGTGAACATGATCAAGGCATGGTTCTAGAAAGAAGAAACAAGGGTCTACCAGCACGAAAATGGACATAGGTCACTGGGGATATTTCGGGCATACAAACCCTTGAGGCAAGGGAACTGTCAAAGGATCACACAGGTTTCTGTGGGCCGTGATGAGAGCGACGTTCTGCAAAGTTGTTGTTGTTGCTATTGTTGTTATTTGCATGATGATGGTTGAAATGGCGAGATGTGGTGAATCAAGATTACCCATATCAGTTTGAAGGATTCTTGATAATGCAAAGCATGCGTAACTACCTTACAGTTCACATACTCCACCAGGTATCTAACACGGAATTACCCGTTGCCGAACTTGTTTAACATTATACAAATGTTCGCACGTTTGATACATTGTATAATTTAGGTATGCTACTTACGCATGTTATCGTATCAAGCGAATTTAAATCCAAACCAACTTGATTCTGTGTCTTTTGTAGGCTTCTCTGATAACACATTTTATATTGCGACACGAAATGAATAGGTCTTTCCTTAATTCGTGTGATATATTTGTTTAGAAACAGGCGAACCTTTCTACCGAAGTCGTGTGTAAATAGTGACAGTAGTAGTTGTTGTTGTAATAGTAGTAGTGACAGTAGTAGTTATTGTAATTGTAGTAATGGCAGTAGTAGTTGTTGTAATAGTAGTAATGACAGTAATAGTTGTCTTAATAGTAGTAGTGACAGTAGTAGTTGTTGTTGTAATAGTAGCAGTGACAGTACTAGTTGTTGTTCTTGAAATAGTCATTACAAAGACAATAATAATGGTAAATTATCTCAAACGAAACTAGCTAAAAAAGAAAAAAAAAACATTCCCATATGTATGGGCACGTTACACCCACCTTGGGTATTCATGATGCCCATGTTAAACATTGCCTCCACGAGTCATGTATTATTGATTATTTTTCATGTGTTTTAATGCTTATTGTTCTTTTGTTGTCAAAGAATTGCTTCATAAGAGATGTTGAAAACACGTATGAGAGGAAATAGAGAAGAAGGGTAGAATTTCAGACGGGCCTGGGTGCCCAATTCTTAACTCTTTAAAAATACAGATTTTCGTTCGTTCGTTCGTTCGTTCGTTCGTTCGTTTGTTCGTTCGTTCGTTCGTTCGTACGTACGTTCGTTCCTTCGTTCGTTCGTTGGCACCTTGCCGTCTTGACAGACGATAGTTTTTCTTCAAAAAGGTATAATAACTATTAACCATGGCGGTAGCGAATGTGACTGATAAGGCCAATTCGAGCTGTAAATGTTCGTTCACAGTGGGTGCATGTGAACACGTGGTCATTTCCACCATCATGCACCATCTTACGTCTCACACGCTCGGTGTGTGACTTATCTGCAATAATTTTCTCCTTTGTCTTTATTCCATTTCTGATGCTTGCCCTCCATGCAACACGTTCAGCGGCGACTTGCTCCCAATGTGCATTATCAATGCCTGTATCAATCATGTCCCGCTTACACACATCTTTGTATCGTAGTAGAGGCCGACCCTGAGATCTCTTACCCATCTGTAATTCACCAAAAAAGATGTCCTTTGGTATTCTACCATCATCCATCCTCCTAAGATGTCCTATCCATCTAAGTCTACGAAGACTGAGCATGGAATAAACCGTCACACAACCTGATCTTTCCAATACTTCAGTATTTGTGATTTTGTCTTGCCACTTAATATAAAGAATTCTTCGCAGGCACCGCATATGAAAGCTGTTTAAACGTTTCTCTTGGTGTGAATAAGTTGTCCAGGCTTCACTGCCATAAAGAAGAGTACTAAGGACACAGGCTTGATAGACAAGGACTTTTGTTTTGGCAGTAAGCTTCCTGTTCTCCCAGACTCTTTTTCTTAACCTGTTCATTGTTGTTGCTGCCTTACCAATCCGGATGTTGATTTCCTGATCTAGGGATAATTTGCTATTTACCACTGATCCTAGATATGTAAAATGGTCTACCATCTCTAGTTCGGCGTCGTCAATAAAGATTGATGGTACCCCATGTGCACCTTGTGACATAATCTGTGTCTTCTTTTTGCTAATTGTTAAACCAAATTCAGAACAAGCATTGGAGAATGCAGATAGTAGACATTGTAATTCTTCCTCAGAGTGGGTCGTAACTGCAGCATCATCTGCAAAAAGCAACTCTCTGATCAGTACCCTCCTAATTTTGGTCTTGGCCTTCAATCTCTGAGCATTGTAGAGGCCGCCATCTGAGCGTGAGTGAATGTATATACCACCATCCTGATCACGAAAGGCATATTTCAGTAGAAGTGAAAAGTATATTCCAAAGAGGGTGGGAGCTAGTACACAACCTTGCTTAACTCCACTCTTGATTTCAAACTCTTCAGAAGTTGCACCATCAAACTTGATTATACCCTTCATGCCTGTGTGGAACGATTCCACAATGGACAGAAGAGTTGGTGGGCAGCCAATCTTCTTTAGTGCCTTGAACAGACCCTCACGACTGACCAAATCAAATGCCTTTGTGAGGTCGATGAAGGCAATAAACAGTGGTTGATTCTGTTCACGGCATTTTTCTTGCATTTGTCGCAATGAGAATATCATATCAATGGTAGACCGGTTCTGTCGAAAGCCACACTGTGATTCGGGGTAGACTTGATCTCCTAGGACTTGAAGTCTGCGCAGAACAATTCTGGCAAATACTTTTCCAACAATACACAGAAGTGAGATACCCCTATAGTTGTTGCAGTCGCTCCGATCGCCCTTGTTCTTGTACAGTGTTATGATGCTTGAATCTTTGAAATCCTGTGGGACTTGTCCTTCTCGCCAGCATAGCTCTATTAGCTGGTGGATCTGTAGAGTGAGTGTGTCTTGCCCACTCCTGATAACCTCTATTGGAATCCCATCCTTACCTGGAGCCTTGCCAGATGCAAGTTCATTTATAGCACACTTAACTTCTGTTATGGTGGGAAGTGTGTCCAGGTGGTCAAGAGTTGGTAGAGCCTCTATGGCGTTGAGGGCATCATCCGCTAGTTTGGTCTCACTTGAGTAAAGCTCCAAATAGTGCTCTACCCATCTGTCCATCTGCTGTTTCTTATCAGTTATGATTTCTCCAGTCAAGGTTTTCAATGGTGCACTTCTTTTGATCATTGGACCACAGGCTTTCTTTATTCCTTCATACATGCTTCTGATGTTTCCCTTATCACTTGCGATTTGAATGGACTCACATAACTTGATCCAATAATCATTTGCACACTGCCTGGCAGCCTTTTGCACATCCTTCCTAGCTTGCTTTAGCTCACTCAGAGTGTTACGCGTTGGTCTTTCCTTGTTTCTTAAGAGAGCTATCTTCTTCTTATCAATCAAGGGCTGCAGAGTCTGGCTGTTTGCCGCAAACCAGTCCTGCCTCTTATGATCCACAGTGCCGTAAACCCCTACGGCAGTTTTATAAAGAGTTTCCTTAAGTTGACCCCACTTTTCACTTACTGTACAATTTTCTGGTGTATCAGTGAAAGCGTCTTCAAGTTGCTGTTGAAACTGAAAGCACTTTTCAGGATCGTGAGTGTTAATAATATTAATCCTGGGGCTAGATTTGTGTTTAGCTGTGTAGATTCTCTTTGGTCTCAGTCTAACCCTTGCAACAACCAAAGAATGATCCGTATCACAGTCAGCACTGTGGTAACTTCGAGTCAATGATATATGGTTCAGATGTTGTCTCCGTGTGATGATGAAGTCCAGCTGGTGCCAATGGCCGGATCTTGGATGTTTCCATGTGACCTTATGCAGCTCTTTTGTTTTAAAAAAGGAGTTTGTAATACATAGGTCATTACTGGTGCAATGCTCCAGCAGCCTTTGCCCATTTTCATTCATGCGACCGATGTTGTATTTTCCAAGGCACACTGGCCATGAACTCGAGTCCTTGCCCACACGAGCATTGAAATCACCGAGCATATAAATGTAGTCAGATTTTGGAACTGCCTTGATCACGGAGTCTAACTCCTCATAGAACGAATCCTTCACATCATCAGAGGAATCGAGTGTCGGTGCATATGCAGTAATAATGGTGGCAAAACCACAAGAGGTTGCCAAGCGCAGGGATAATAGTCTTTCATTACCTCCTGCTGGAATTTCAATCATTCCCAGTAGCGAATTCTTCACTGCAAAGCCCACACCGTGTTGCCTTTTTTTCTGCCTGCCCTCTACCCTTCCAAAAAAGGTGTAATTGTTTTCCCTGAGTGACCCTTCCTCAGCGAGGCGAGTCTCCTGCAGGCCAGCAATATCAATGTTAAGACGATTGAGTTCGGCATCAATCACAGCCGTTTTTCTCACATCGTCAATATTGGTCAAGTCAGTGGAAAATCCTGGACACATGGTTCTCACGTTCCAGGTTGCAAGCCGTAGCTTTAGGTTTCTATTTTATCTTTTTAGTACCTAGTGCATTGGTTTTACAGGCCTGCGATTCAGATTTTGTCCTAGCCCTAAGCACCCACTGAAGCAGGCAGGCTGTGGCGGATCAGTACCCAATTGGCAGGGGGCTGCCCAGCTTGAGGCGGGCGGTAGCTGATCAGTGACACCTGTAGGTGTCTCCCACCGTCAGAGGCAACGCGTGGCGCCCCATGTCTACGCCAATTGACAGGGACTTATAACCCATAACAGTTGCCTCTCGCTTTGATTCCGAGACCGGTTAAGACCAGGGATGGAGTTATTGCCTCTCCATAGCACAAAGCCTGGGCTAAAATATAGAGATCATGTGTTGCCCATGCAGCATGATCCCTCTCTCGGCCTGCCTAGTTCACTCCAGAGGAAAGGTAACACCTATACATCTGGAACAAGACAAACTGCAGAAGCTGTCGGATCAGCAAAGCAATGCTCTAACTGTCCGCCTGTCGGAGCTTCGATCCTAGACCTGCTGTCAATCAAGGCTTAGGGCCTGGTCTGCCCTGCCATGACATTTTGTCTTTAGATTGCATTTCCTCGCACCAGGGTAAGGCTTGTACCCTCCCAATTGCGCTCTTCCGCCCGAAGCCGTTGGCACAATATGGGGTGTCGGGTTTGGTAAGCGCCGCCCAACGTTCGGCGCTAACAGAAAGCTGGTAGTACCGTCTACTGGCATACAGTAGCTCAGTCATATCTGACTTAGACCTGACAGACTTGTAATAGTAGCAGTG
>JACEFZ010008342.1:92500-104861 GCA_014155875.1 Cepaea nemoralis
ACAAAGAGTGTTCAAGTGCTACGTAGAACCAGTAGTGTTATATTGGTGTGCAACGTGAGCAATACGCAGAAAACCTGATAAACATCTAATGTCAGAAATATGATGTATTAGGCAGATCTGAAGAATAACATAAAAAGACACACACACACACACACACACACACACACACACACACACACACTCACACACACACACACACACACACACACACACACACACACACACACACACACACGTTAACAAGTCCCACAAGAAACAATTGAAAACCATAACCTGATTAGAGAAGTTAGACTTACACCGCCAAGACATGTTATGAGGAGAAAATCATTAAAAAACTTAGCGATAACTGGCAAGATTGAGAGAAAAGGAACAAGGGAAAGGCAGATAGATTAATATCTAGATGGCTTGACCACATGGCATAATCGAGACAAGAACATAGAACTGGTCCACAACTCTTGTGGTGGTGTGAGATGGCGAAACATAACTAACACACTTATAGGCATAGCATATGAAGAGGAGTAGTAGTAGTAGTAGTAGTAGTAGTAGTAGTAGTAGTAGTAGTAGTAGTAGTAGTTAGCAGCAGCAGCAGCAGCAACAGCAACAGCAGCAGCAGTAGTAGTAGTAGTAGTAGTAGTAGTAGTAGTAGTAGTAGTCGTCGTCGTCGTCGTCGTCGTCGTCGTCTCGTAGTAGTAGTAGTAGTAGTAGTAGTAGTAGTAGTAGTAGTAGTAGTAGTAGTAGTAGTTTAGTTTAGTTTAGTTTAGTTTAGTTTAGTTAAGTTTAGTTTAGTTTAGTTTAGTTTAGTCAATGGATCAACATCACGGCACTCGGGTGTAATCCATAAGTACTCCGTTCTCCTCCTAACTGAAACCTGAGTCATGAGAAACTCAGCTCAGTGCACGAACTCCGTATCACCGGCGATGATCCTGAAATACTTTGGGTAGATTTTTAACCCAATTTTGCCCGGGCAGCGCCGTTAGGCTACTCTTTTTCGATTTCCAACTGCCAAGGGATTTTTTTACGTGCGCAACAATACACACGGGCGTCCGATCTCACTACCCAGAGACCAGGGGAAATTGTATTACTAGAAGTCCACGAGAAAAAATCCCAGCATCGCCGCGGCTTGAACCCGGACCTCCAGCATTCGAGGCGGATACCATACCTCGAGACCACGCAGCGCCATCTAGTAGTAGTAGTAGTAGTAGTAGTAGTAGTAGTAGTAGTAGTAGTAGTAGTAGTAGTAGTAGTAGTAGTAGCAGCAATAGCGATAGTAGTAGTAGTAGCAGTAGTAGTAGTAGTAGCAGTAGTAGTAGTAGTAGTAGTAGTAGTAGTAGTAGTAGTAGTAGTAGTAGTAGTAGTAGTAGTAGTAGTAGTAGTAGTAGTAGCATAAGCAGCAGCTGCAGCAGCATTAATAGTTCTTATTCTTGTTGTAATAGTAATTATTACTGTGGTCGTGTTGGTTGCTATTGTTGTTGTGTCAACATCGTCATGGTTAATCAAACATACACGTAACACCAACCTGAAAGCCCAGAAATATGCAAAGATACCAAGGTGGTGTCTCGTCCACTGAATATAATATATCCACTTTCTTGTCCTCAACCTTTGCAGCTGTGTTTTCTTTGGAGTTATTTTTTATGTCACTGGGTATATCTACATGTGTATTCTTGTCTGAAGACATTTTTTAAATCAATTCGAACTGCCTGTTGAGAATTACTTGTTTGAAACCCTGCAAATAGTAAACGTTATTACCAAGGCATTAGACAGGAGACAGACACGGCTTTAAATAACAATGCAACTAGGAAGGTAATCTCCATGTAAGCCTACCCTGGTCTGTTATCTTTGTTTGTATAAATCGTCTGTCATTTTAATCTTATCCACTAGTCCACCCACAAAACCGTTATATTCGCCAGACGTCATCATGTTCTCCGGATGTCAGTTTGTCTATATACTTATCAATCGCATTATCATCCAATGGTTTGTCATGTAGAGAACTCTTCCCCCATAACCGTCATTATCTTTAATTTCTTTCACTGTTAGTTTTCTCTTTTAATAAAGACGATAGTCGGTTAGTATGTCATTGCTTTCGTTTTTAGCCCTGAACATGCTGGTCGGTATCCATAGGCATTGTTTCTTTTAAAAGATTCTCTGCCTACCGTCGCGACTTAGAGGCCATTCAATCTATGTGCGTCATAACTACTTAAAATTAATTGCATCCCTTTATTGTACGTCGCAATCAACCCCAGCATTTGTTGGCTGTTGGTGATTTATTATGACATTTCTAGGTTCAGTAGTTTGTCATTGCTTTCTAACGCCTCATACCATCGAAATCAACACAAAACGTTCTGCTTCCAAGTCGCCCGCAGCTGATTCAGAAATCGCGACTCGATAGGTCCTGGAAGCCTGAAACGCGATTACTGCCGTTTGGCGTCAACGCCTTGCGGTCTATCTCTTTTCCTCCTCTCCTGTACATTTCCTTTTATAATTATTTTTTTTTTCAAGACCTTCATGTCTTCTTTATGTCCAAAATATTTCATTTTCATTTGTATTAATAACCACTGTTTTGCAATACAGAGTTTCTGTTGGTTAAATAAGTTTGTTTTTCTTTTCTTCAATGAATTTTAATACTCTTCTGTTATATTTGTATTCAAAGACAAATACGTGATTTCCATGTGATTTATCACATATCTAGGGTTCACACTTTGCTCCAAAAAATATGCCCGTTAGTAGTATTAAGATGATAATCTAAAATTATGATAATGCAGTCAATATTAGTCGGTCTCCCTGGCGAAGGCGTTAACGATTTTCTTCGTAATCTCGTATAACCACGTAGGGGAAAACAGCTGCGTGAGATTCGGTAGTGGATCGCGTCGCGTTTGTTACTTACGGGGGTATGTGAGCCGGTTGCTCAGAAAGCAATGGCAAACTACTGAGTGTAATATTGCTAATACATCCACAACAGCGTTAAAATGTTGGTGTTGACAGCGATGTCCTGTAAATAGGATATGCGAAAAAAACAGTCAATATTAAGATGACAAGTCTAATACCCTTCTTCCAGTCCATAACATGCTGTTAATTTCAAAAGTTAATCATGGTCGTCCATAATCTGTCCAGTATAATTGTTTGATCTCAGATTGAATTGTTAGGTAATCTCGGAGTTTCCAGCTTCTATATATTCTTATAGTAATAGTCGATGGGGTACGAATGCAATACCTTGGGTATAGTTTCCATACAAAATGGTATGAGTGCCGGTCTTTCAGAAAGTAATGGCAAACTACTGAACGTAAACGTTCCCAGGAATCACAAACAGCCAAAAATGCTGGAGTTGATTGTTACGTCCTGTAAAGGATATGCAACAAATAGTCCATGCCGTGTGGCGTTGGTGATCATATATGCCCCACAGCCTTCGGTCGTGTGTGCAGCCAATCATTTCTGATCCTCCATTCAAAGATATCAAACGGTACAGCATCTTCTCACTGGGTCTTCCCCCTGCCTCTCCACCTTCCAACCTTAGCGTTGTGACGACATACTCCAGCTTTCCTCTTCTTGTGACATGCCCAAATCATATGGAAACTGGTTTTTTTTTTTCTGATGCGAGTATCCAGTTCTCTGTGTGAGTTAACTTCTTGCAAGATATATTCATTGCTCTTTCTGATGCGAGTAACCAGTTCTCTGTGTGAGTTACCTTTTTGCAAGATATATTCATTGCTCTTTCTAACCAAGGTGTTCTCATCATTCTTCTATAAGACCACACCTACGCAGCTTCCACATAATCACTCACTTTTCTGTAAATGTCCCTGATTCGCTTCCGTACATCATGATTATCTCAATTTATCTCTCAAGAACTATTTTCCCCTCCTCAATTGACACATAAGAATTGAATGGAATATTCTTCATGCTGTGAAATGCTGCCTTTGCTTGGAACATTCTACATTTAACTTTCTTAATAAATCTTCCATCTGCTATTATTAAGCTGTCCAATTACTTAAATACGTTCACTTGTTTCAGATCTGTTCCATTCAATTTAATGTTGCACTTGTGTATATACTGTTTCTTTACAAAAACCAGCACATCTATTTTTCTGTTATTCAGAACTGTGTTTTGAGTGTGCAGTTATATCTATCATTCCTTGTAACTGCGTTTTATTTTCGGCGACCAAAATCATGTCTACATAGTGATCAAAATAGAAGAAACTAATTCACTAGGGTCAAGGTAGCAGAAACAGCTGGCATATTCGAAAATGTTTTCGGATATTTGTATATTAAAATATGGTTTTATCTATGGTCATTGGGTTGAAGTCCGACAATGATACAGCCAAACCCGAGGAGGAAACATTGCAAACTGAGGCCTAATCTCAGTCCGTATACGATGTGCTCAATTATGCCCTGGTTACATAGTTATCTACCTCTCCTCGGATGTAAAGTTTAAGTTATAATATTGCACACCCAGCTGTTTTGAGCTTGGAGAGAGGAAGGACAACTCTACAATACAGTCTCCGTCGAGATGGCACTTTGGTACTGGTTAGGAGAAACAATGACTACATCAATCTCACTCCGACAGATGTAAACCTTTTTCACGGTTCGGATGACCTGAGCACCGATGTATCGAACTTCAAAGTTACAACCCAATATGCCTGAGGATTCATAACTATTAAAACACGCTATTTATAGGTCGTTTCTCAACTGTCAAACAAGCTAATTATAGGTCGTTTCTCAACTGTCAGACAAGCTAATTAAATGTCGTTTCTCAACTGTCAAAAAAGCTAATTATTGGTCGCTTTTCAACTGTCAATCAAGCTAATTATTGGTCGCGTCTCAACTGTCAAACAAGCTAATTATTGGTCGCTTCCCAACTGTCAAACAAGCTAATTATTGGTCGCTTCCCAACTGTCAAACAAGCTAATTATTGGTCGCTTCCCAACTGTCAAATAAGCGAATTATAGGTCACTTCTCAACAGCCTTGCTACCTTTTAGCAGGCTCTGTGGCGAAAGGGTTACTTACGAATGCAATTTGTAATCCCGCATAGCGCATTCGAAACACAGCTGCTGGCGATTTGGAAGCAGACCGCCTTTTGTTGGTTCCCATAGAAAGGTACGAGTGCCGGTCGTTCACAAAGCAATGACAATTTATTTATTTATTTATTTTATTATCTTTTTTTTTTTTTGCATATCCTTTTTACAGGACATCGCTGTCAACACCAGCATTTTACTGCTGTTGATGATGTCTTGGCAAGTTTACGTTCAGTAGTTTGCCATAACATTCTCAACCACTGGATCCCATACCAACTCGTTTAAACTCAGCTTAACGCGGTCTAATGGCAAATTACTGAACGTAAACTTGCCAAGAAATCACAAACAACCGAAAACGCTGGGGTTGACTGCCACGTCTTGTTAATGAAATGCAACTAACTTTTAACTTTGCTAATTTATATAGTTATATTCTGGAACATGAGAAATGTGAACTATGGTCTGGTATATACAGTTCAGCTGTGTCATATAACTTACCGTGTACAGTTGTCAACAGTGGTAACGAAATCTAGTTACAACAACTTTTGTTAAGAATCGTAACACCATAAACTATTAACAGTATAGGCAACTACGTGCAGAAAACACGCCTTCAGTAGACTGCACATTTTTTTTGCTTCTTTAATATTTATATGCATGTGTACATGTGTGCGTGTGTATGTATGTGTGTGTGTGTATGTATGTACGTATGTGTGTGTGTGTGTGTGTGTGCGCGCGCGCGGGCGCGAAAAGCATGTCTGCATTCCGTGACAATCCGGATATGTATGTCACCCTCCTTAAGTGGTACTTCTTTTTTATTTACCTCATGCGTAAGAAATACTTATCAGAGTATATACGTTCATTGTTAAATAATGCCATTAGCATTTGCGGCCTGTGAATATTTCAGCTTATAACGTCATATTGGTAAATCGCCGTTCCATAGAATATTTTAAAAGGTTGTGGGGCAAGGGAGGGGATGTTAGGTTACAAAATACGACATTTGTGGATTGCACGTCAGGGCGCTCCATTTGCCTTTTAGCAGGAAGTAAAATAAGTAAAGAACCATGCTGCACTCCATATGGCATGTTGGGTTTACGGTGCTAGTTGATCAATCGTCACTCAGGTGGGCGATTGTTAAATAGAACATCAGCTGCCTTTACTTCCCTGGGCATTTTCCTGTTACCTATTTTAGACAGGTTGTCTCGGTATCGCATTGGTCAGACACTCGACTGCACGCCGGGTAGTCATGAATTAGAATCCGCATGGGATGGATCTTAAAATTGATATGGTTGCCAAGGTCATCATAACCTAAACCAGGGAAAGTCTTGTGACATAAACATCGAGGTCTGAATACTGACATCATCACCCACCGAGTGTCGTGTGGACTATACAGTTATGGCTCTAACACCATATGTTCAGCGTGACTTAAGGCATGTAACTAGGTTCTACTTTTTATTGTCGTGTTATATATACTCCATTTATCTTCGAGCCCAGGTCTATGAATTCGCCGCGATAGGGATTCGAACACATGAGTACAGGACCGATGACTATTGCGCTACCTGCATTATGCAATTCATTCATTCATTCATTCATTCATTCCTTCAGTCGCATGTCCTTTTGCAGACACCTCGCTCCCATGAACACCTTCCGGAAAACCTCTCGAATCACAAGCAAGATGTCCCGCATCCGATACACCCATCTGGAGATCATCCGCCACATCCTGCACCATCTTCTCTTTGGACTTCCTCTTCCTCTCTTCCCAGCCATTATGCAATAGTTACTTTAAATACAAGCCGAAATGAGCTTGTAAAACAAGCTGTTATGTTTGGTCCTAATCTAAGAGCTCCTGTAACAAATTGTATTCTGGGACAAAAGGCGTTAATTGACAATTTGGCTGTGGTCCAAAACAGAAACAAAAATGCAAGTTGAAAACTACCATTTGCAGCAACGATGTCATTAAAATGTGTGTATGTGCGTTGTCTAAGGCAGTTTTATTTAAACACTATGTCCTGGACACAGGGCCGTTGTTTGATTGATCGTGCAAGGATTACTTACCAAGCAGATAGCTGGAGGCAAAGAAAACTATGCTTTAAAGTCGTAATGCATTTCTTTGGATAATTTATTGTGGTTATTTATATTTGATCATCGGGAAGATTGTAACCATTTGTGGGGGATATACAGCAAATGTCTTGCACACGACTAAATATTAGTAGCTTTAAAAACACACACCACAAACACGTAGCGTAAAAGATTATAATTCATAGTTAAATGCATGTGTACTGAAGTCAATAAACAAAAATTGGAAGAATTGGGTGGATGTATCCTTGCTTGTTTACTACCCGTCTTTCTGCTGTGTTCATTTATTTGCCATATACAGTTTATTTGTCCTGTTGTTGGTTCCTTAATTTTAAAAACAATACATCTGGAGTGTTTTGCTTAAATAAAATTTTTATTATGTGACATATTGTAACGAGGGAGCATCTGTAATTTGTTGAATCCCTCTTGCGGTTGAAATGCTATTTTTTTCCATTGACCTGGGCACTCTGGTCAACACAACCTAAAAATAAGTAGCAAGATGTAATGGCATGTAAATATGACCGACGTTGTATTGACATCACCCAGCAGTGCCGATTTAACTAACAATATGGGGCTACCTCCACATGCCAAATATGTCCCATGATGTAAACAACTTATAAGACATACATGTTTATCGAGGGTTACTATTTCGTCGAGCATACAAGCTCCTTTAGCAGGTTGGTCATGTTTTGTTTTTTTAGGAGCTCGCTCGCTTTGAACTCAGGCGTAGTCCATACACTGAATTTTGCGTGTGGGTTAACCTTCCCTTTTAACAGGGCCCCTCGCCATCTGGAGAACCCACTCTGGCTTGTAATTAACGTCCTCAAGTCAAGAACGACATGTCAACATTTTAGTCCAGCTGTCCGGTGTAGGGGTTGAACCGCTTACCTCAGCATCAACACGCCGGATGTTTAAGAACACGCATTCATATCCATTCGACCATGCGAACCTGCGTGTTATGTTTGAGGCCACAGATCCTAATTACATGGAAGAGAGCGGTGTATCTATTGTGTGTTCTCTGATATATCATTATGTCTCAATGCTGCATATGAGTGCACATCAATACATATAGGAATCTGAAGTAAGGTTGTGGAGGGGGGGGGGGGGGTGTTAGGTTACAAAATACGATATTTGTGGATTGCCCGTCAGGGCGCTCCATTTGCTTTTAGCTGGAAGTAAAATAAGTAAAGAACCATGCTGCACTCCATATGGCATGTTGGGTTTACGGTGTTAGCCCCACAGATTTAGATCAACTGTCATTCGATGGGTGATTGTTGAATAGGTTACTGGCTGTCTTTACATCCCCGGGATTTCCTGTTATCTATTTTAGACAAGTCGTCACGTATTGCAGTGGCCAGACACTCGACTGCTAGCCGGGTGGTCATGGGTTAAAGTCCGCATGGGACGGATCTTAAAATTGATCTGGGCTCTCAGGTAAGCCTAACCTACAAAGGGTACCAGGTAAAGTCTTTTCACGTCAACGTATTACCGTCCATATCACCGACCGAGCGTCGATTGGTCTGTACAATTATGGCTCTAACACCATATGTCCTACGTGTCTTAAGGCATGTGACTGGCTCCTTTACATTTCTAGTCGCATGTTATACGGCGTTGACCCTCCAGCCCAGGTCAATCTTTACGGATTCGCATCGAACACATGAGTACGGAATCACGGGTATTGCACTATCGCGACAACATGCATTATGCAATAGTTACTTTAAATACTTTCCGAAATGTAAACAAGCTGGTCTTTGAGCCCTCAACTAAGAGCTCGTGTAATATATTATATGATGGGACAGAAAGGGTTAATTAACTATTTGGCTGTGAGCCAAACATACAGAACAAAAATGCAGGTTGAAAACCACCATTTGCAGCAACGATTTCATTAAAATATGTGTATGTGCGTTGTCCAAGGCAGTTTCATTTAAACACAGTGTCCTGGACCTGAGACTGTTTGATAGGTCGTGCAACGATTACTTACCAAGTAAGTAGCTGGAGGCAAAGAAAATGAAAATTATACTTTAAGGCTCATTGTATTTCTCTGGACAATTTATTGTGGTTATCTGTGTCTGATCATCGGGAAGATTGTAACTATTTGTAGGGGATATACAGCAAAGATCTTGCACAAGATTAAATATCATCAGTTTTAAAAACACACACCACAAGCACGTAGTTGGGAGGATTATAATGCATAGTTAAATGCATGAGTACTGAAATGAATAAACAAATATTGGAAGATGTTGGGGACTTTGTTCTTTTTTGTTTACCACCAGACTTTCTGTTTTGTTCTTTTAATTTTCGATGTACAGTTTTGTTGTCCTGTTGTTGTTTTCTTAACTGATTCACTGCAGAAGGATAATATATCGCCAAAGTAATCTCCCATCTGAACACATTTGTAACTATATGCTCTAATTGTCTCAGCTTAAGTATTGTTCATTTATTCACTTCAGATTGTATATACCTCTGCAGCAAATACCTTTCAGGATGCAACGAAATATGCCAGGAAATAAATCGTGCAACCTATTTTTCATAGCTTCTGTGTTTTAATTCACTAAGGGAATACGTGCAGACATACAGATGGTAGTAAACAGGGTAGCGGAGTAGTGCAGGACGCAGAGTCCATTATAAATCCAGACAAGGCATCGGCTGTGTGCTACTCCCTATATAACCGGATCGTGAAGGCAGATGTTTCATGTATTATATTATTGAATGGATGTCTTTAAGGATCATATGGAGCCTTTGGTGGTGAAGGCTGGTTAGGGACACAATGCACTAAGAGCGATGGCAGCAACCGGGGTAGAGCATAGGATGCTTTACAGGCTAATTCATCAATTAATCATTTATGTCATTAAGTATGGGTTGGGGCTGCTGACAGTTTCAAAGAGCCAACTTGAAAGGTTGGAACTCATACGACCATGCCGGTGATCCTGGGGTGCACAAAAGACACACCGATTATATGGATGAGGCATATTCTGGCGCTACCAACAATGGCGGATAGGCAAAGGGTCCTTCAAGCCAAATGACACCTGAAAGTTGCTGCAGATAGGTATCACCCCCTGCATGAAACCATGGATATGTGTCGTAATAAGTGTCGAACCTGGGGTGAGGGGAATCACCACCCACATTCTTTTAACTCCATATCATTATCTTGAGGATCTCCTGGATCTCTGTCCACAAAACCCCATCAGTCCTTGGATCACTCTCTCTCTCTCTCTCTCTCTCTCTCTCTCTCTCTCTCTCTCTCTCTCTCTCTCTCTCTCTCTTCTTCTTCTTCTTCTTCTTCTTCTTCTTCTTCTTCTTACCACTGGACATGCCCCCTTTCATTCTTTTCCAAAAATACTACACAACTCTAGCTTCTAACAAAATGACAAATTAATTTATTAAAGTACAGTGTTAGGTTTGTGCAAAGAGTGTGTGTAGAATGTCTGTCGTATAATCTAAGGTGTATGCAGAATCAGACCGAACAGCTCAGGATCAAAGTCTGCTTTCATCAAAGTACCGGCCACACAACAGCACCATAGATCAAGTACAGAAGGACCTCACCAAATGATGCGTCTCTCCGGCCAGGTGTCGACTTCCTCCAGTGGCTCTTGGATAGTCCGGTTGCCTGGTCATCAAGGGTGGATGTAGTCTAATACTGACCATGAATCCGACACACACAGTGTAACTAATATGTCACTAAATGTTCTGTGATCTGATAACCGTTGTACTGTAAAATAAATGTTTACTGTCACTTTGAAAACCAAATGTTAATTGTTAATTTCTCACAGGAATTCACCATTTGGAAAACACAATGTTAATTGTTAATTTCTCTATATACTTACTATTTTCCCTGTTACTGGTGGTATTGTAAGTATTTTCACTCTAATATGATGAGAACTACCACGGAGGAATCACTCTTAGATGATCGTCGGTTCCTGTTCAGCATAGGCCAGGTTCTTGCAGACCCTCTGGGTTATGGGCCTAGTGCAAAGGCCGCTGAGTAAAAACTGCCTTCAATGATCGAGCCATAATCTTCTGCTATGACTTGTCTGCTAGCTTGTTTGGAAAACATAGTGGAACCATATATTTATTCCCGTCTGAAATCGAGACCACTAAATCACACAATGGACAAATGTCCGCCCATGTAAATCAACATAAGACACCGTGGTCTCTTTCCATAATCAGAACAGGAACATCAAACACGTCCTTGTTGCCTCACAACATTTGGTCGACTCCCGCCAAAGGTCTTTGTCCAGACTGTTTTAAAATTGTGTCTGAATGATGTCACAAATCTGACTAGACACTAGACGTCGAGAAACTATTTTTTCTCTCTTTTTCCTACTCGATGTAAACAACCGGCCGGCTGTCCCGATTTGATCTGGGGAATTGTTTCCTCCACAACAAAAGATCTTCCCGACTCTCATCAGGACAGTCTGCCCCCAACATCAAAGAATAGCGGTCGCCTGTAGACAAATGGCGCGACAGTCTTTCATCGATCGACAACTCCAAGAATTCCGTGACAATATGGTCAAGGGTCATAGACTAAGATGAGGTAGGTCCTGGATGGTAAATGATCTAGAGACCATCAATCATGAAAAGACTGGGTTAGAATAGCGGAAGAAATTTAGGGCTGGCACAATGTAATAGCAACAATGGGTCGTGAGTGCAGAGAATTGTTGGGGCAGTGTAGCAGAATGAATACCATCTCTGTTATTGGCTTCGATGTGCAAACTTAGGGCACGGTTGAGCATCCTAGTAGAACAGTAATAAGGATGCTCAAGTCGTGACGTAGGTTGTTTTGGTTAGTTACAGCTAAAGTCGAGAGAAGGCAACATCATATCTCGTGGTCTCTGTATTATTATCGGCCTATTATGATTCAATAAACCTTCTGAAAGAAACACACCAGGACTTGGTTTATAATCCTCTGTGCCTGTACTGTTACAGGAGGATTTTTGATGCCCGGTGCCAGGATCCGAGTTGTCGCGGACACAAGTCATCATGACAAGGCAGAACGATAGATGATGTCTGGAAACTTGAAGTCGTGTTGTTAAGAACTCAACAAGGAATCGGCAAGTTTTTTCGATGGAGTTGGCTGACGTTCGTTAAAAATTTGAAAACAACCGCCATACAAAGTACAAATTGCTGAGACAGAACTGCCATTGTTATGCTATACCCTTGAGAACTTGGCTGCCGTTATCTTCCTATATTTAACCTTGCTCGCCTGGGGCGAACTCAGAAGCCACGACAGCGCTGAACCACAATCAAGTTTAGCCGTTGCCTCAAGTGAGTCAAATTTTTAGAGGTCA